>WAAD01008824.1:152021-268748 GCA_013389945.1 Fregata magnificens
GCTGCCCCCCCGGCCCCGGGACACCCCCGCCGGGGCTGGGGGAACCGGCGGCCGTTCGTTTTCTCCCGGCTGCTGCGGGGCTGCCACCCCCTCCGCGGGGCAACGGGAAGGCCCTTTTGGGGGACGCGTCTGTCCGGGGCGGGGATGCCTCCAAGTTGCCCCCACTGCGGCATCTGAGGCACCCCCGGCGGGATAACTCGCCGCGAAGGGCTCTGTCCTCGCGTGCACCCCTGGTTCCTGGCACCCGTCTGGTGCCGGTGGCCCCAGATACAGCCTCGTCCAGCTCCTTTTCAACGAGCAGGTGTTGCAAGCGGTGACCCCGGGTGCTCCTGTTGGAAAGACACCTGCATCGCCACAGCTTTCACAGGGTGCTGCGCGGCTGGGTGACCGCTCGGCCGAATTTTGAGGCATTTTTTCTGCCCCAGCTCCGTTTTGATGGCTGGTTTCGCACCTTCCACAGACCTGCGCGCTCTCTAGCTGGGCCAGGACAGCCAGGCTGGTTGCATGGTCTCCCCTGGACGCGATCCAAAGCGGTGAAGCACACGACTGGGAAACAGTGGTAGTTTGACAGCATCGGGGGGGGGGAGGCAAGTGCCAATGGGGCAACCTCAGCTTCACACCAGCGGCAGGACAGGAAGGTGCCCCAGTAAAACCCCGGGTGTACTTGACTAGTTACCACGCACTGAGAAATTGCACTGGTGGAGGCAGATCTTTTCACCTCATGGCAAGTCAGCTACTGAGAAATCCCCACCCACGTGCTGACGAGCCTCCGAGCACTTTGCTGCTCACCTATTTAAAAAACGGAGATCACAGGCAGATGTGCTCTGTGCTTTCTAGTTGCACTGGGCTGACGTACACACCAAGAGATTTTTCCTGCACTCGGGGGGCAAACTTTGCCCCTGCGCTGTCCTGGAAGTGGTGGCATCGCCCTGCCTTCTACAGAATCCGTGTTCCCAAAGGTACAGCCGGGGCCATCTCGACCAGTGACACCCAGCAGAGCTGTTCAGGCTGCCCCCGCAGCATCGTCAGCCCCGCAGACCCCGTGTCCGTGCGGGGGACCAGGAGGAGCAGAGCTCTCTGCCAGCCCTTCCTCGGAATGGAAGGGTCACGCAGGTGACGGATGCAGAGACGCTGTGGTGGCCAAGGAATAGCTCTGACACTCATCCAGGACCCAGAAAGATAATTTTCTTCCATGTGATCCCAATTGACCTCTGGTAGTAACTCTAATATTAAGCTTTAGCTTCTTACGGGAAATAACAACACTGAGTAAATACACTTCCTCATAATTAAGGACTAATTTCCAAAGTGGCAGGCACCAAAAAAAAAAGATAGTAACTGAGAGATTGTGTAAACACTGCTCTCTGCTTATGGGATGTACGTCTCTCCACGTCCTCCTGTTTCCACGGCACGTCTGTGGTGTGGGGGGCAGGCGAGGGGACCCCTCCCTGCCTGTCCGCGTGTCGTGGTTTAACCCCAGCCGGCAACTCAGCCCTGCGCAACCGCTCGCTCGCTCCCCCCCGGTGGGACGGGGGAGAGAATCGGAAGGGTAAAAGAGAGAAAACTCACGGGTTGAGATAAAGACAGTTTAATCAGTAAACCAAAAGCCGCGCACGCAAGCAAAGCAAAACAAGGAATTCATTCCCTACTTCCCATCGGCAGGCAGGTGTTCAGCCATCCCCAGGAAAGTGGGGCTCCATCACGCGTAACGGTGACTTGGGAAGACAAATGCCATCCCTCCAAACGTCCCCCTTTCCTTCTTCTTCCCCCAGCTCTATATGCTGAGCATGACGCCATATGGTATGGAATATCCCTTGGGTCAGTTGGGATCAGCTGTCCCGGCTGTGCCCCCTCCCAGCTCCCTGTGCACCTGGCAGAGCACGGGAAGCTGAAAAAGTCCTTGACTAGCGTAAGCACTGCTTAGCAACAACTAAAACATCTCTGCATTATCAACACTGTTTCCAGCATAAATCCAAAACAGAGCCCCATACTAGCTACTATGAAGAAAATTAACTCTATCCCAGCCAAAACCAGCACACTGTGCCCCCGTGCGAGGGTCCCCAAGGCTGCTCCTGGCTGCGGCCCGTTTCCTGCTCAGCAGGACATCCCACGCTGATATTTAGGAGTGCTCAGTGTAGGAAGGAAACATTCCCGCCATAGGGCTTGCTCTCCCCAGCCTGGCATGAGTGGAATCCCACCACAGCCTAAGGGGCTGGGGAGAGATGGGGCAGACAGGGAGGAAAGCGTGCGGGGAGAGGGAGAGGGGTTACTGCCAGCCCTGCCTCCCATGCGAGCCCCTCAGACCCCACTGCCCCTGTGCGTGGGTCAGCACAGCCCGTAGCTCTTTGCAGAGGGAAGGGCTCGGTGCAAGCATTGCTCATGAAGTTCTTCCAGCTCCTTGCTTTCTTGTAGGCTGTTTCTACATCTTCAGTTCTGGTACGACATTTAGAAAACCCCTACAGATGGTTGGGCAGTGATGTCCGGGCTCTGCGGCTTTCCAAATCCTCCTTTTCTCATTAACAGGGAGTAGATCCCAGGTCAGCGTCAGCTGGGTGAGTGCCAGAGCCTCGGCCTGGGGCAGGGAACGGAGCCAGCAAGCACAATCCAGAGGGATGCCAGTACAAAGGGCCAAGCGTGGCCCCGTGCCAGCGCTGAGGTGGGGAGATGGCATCCAGGCGCTGTGCTGGGAGAGCTGGAAGGGTGCAGACCTGAGCAGCCGCTGGGGGAAGGCTGGAGAGCACTAACTACACATTTTGCCAACTCAAACCCTTTAAATAAACGGTTTAGAATGAAAGAAATGCCACCATGCAATAAACTCATTATTGCTCTCTAGGAATGAACCACAAATAAGATCAACAGTAGACTGGAGTCTGCTCTTGTGGGAGGTAGGTGGATGATGGTCTCTTTGGAGACTGTGTTATGGCAGGTTCTGTCTGGGCTGCACGGTTTCCGTTTTGTACTTGTGTGTTTTATTTAGGTGTCACTGCACTCTGCCACTGCAAGCTGCTATTCACCATGCTCTTATTCTCCTTTCTTCACTGTTTTACATTGTGTAGGGAAAGCAAAGGCTTGGAGATGAACTCAATATAATGACAAAGCCCTTGTCCACCTGGCGCTGGAATTACAGACCCGTTACAGACCCGTTACACACCCACCTGGAGGTTTTGCAGTACCGAGCATTGCAGCTGTGCCTGCTTCCTCCAGCTGCGATGCCAGGTCTTCTTTTCATTCTTTTTTTGCTTGCACCTCTTCCACCCTGATGTGTCCCAGAAGGTTTTTCTGCTGTCGAACCCAGCGATTTGCACTTCCGTTGTGGGTCCTTGGCACCTGCGCACACCCAGAACGTGCAGACTTGCATTTCAGACAAAGCCATGGTGCAGTGGAGGTGGCAGTTCCTCTTTTGCACCGCTCTCTATGAACAGTGAAGGTATATAAGAAGTAAGTACACCTCATCCATCTGCCTCTCCTGAGAGCCTTCCCTGCCTTCCTCGCCTACCTCGTGCACAGAAAAACCTGCCCATCTCCCAAGAGCCACTTAGCAGCATATTAGGAACAGTCAAATCATGGGATAATTCAGGCTGGAGGGGACCTCAGGAGATGTCTAGTCCAACTTCCTGCTCAAACCAGGTCAGGCCAGGTCGCTCAGGGCTTTATCCCACCTGGTCTTGAAGACTTCCAAGGATGGAGGTCCAAGAGCCTCCAAGACTGGGCAACCCATTGCACCGCCTGCAATCTCCTACACTGTGAAGCCAGTTCTGTAGTTTGCTTTAGTTGTGGTGCACATTTTGGTATTACTCCATTCCGTCATTCCTTCTGCTTTTTTTGGTACCTTTTTTGCTATTCCTTCTGCTTTTTGCTATTCAGTTTTGTTATTCCTTCTCCTTTTTTTTTTGCTGTTCCTTTTTCTTTTATTTTCTGTGCTTTACTCCTAAGAACAGGAAGATTTAAAGTTGCAAGGTCAGACTGCGGTTCGTGTGGGATCGAGGAGGCTGCTGCTGCTCCAGATGTGCTGGCAGAAGAGCCAGAGTTTTGATGTGGGAAGGATTTGCTCACCAGACTCCTAAGAGGAGGTCAAACTGCAGCTCTGACACAACGAGGCCAGGAAGACCCATGGTATTTGATGGGGGCCGGGCATGATAACTAGGGGCAGGACTGGGGTACTCACTGAATATACCCGCACTGGGAGGAGCTGGATAAAACCTTTTGTCCTCTGGGATGGGTGGCTGGAGGGTGGCCAACCCTGACACCTCCATGCACCACGGGGACCTCTGAGCTCCAGGGAAAGGATGGATCTACAGCATGCAGACCTGGTGCCCCAAGAGAGGACAAAGAAGATCTCTGAGACTGTGGGGCCGCTGGTGACCGTCCCAGGAGACAGCTGGCACTGCTTGGTCTGGCAGGCTGCGGTGACTCTGCTCCCCCAGTTTGTGCAGGGGAAGATCTTGAGGCCTGTATTGGGTTTGCATGGCAAGGTTTTGGTAGCCAGGGGCTACAGGGGTGGCTTCTCTGAAAAGCTCCTAGAAGCCTCCCCCGTGTCCGATAGAGCCAATGCCAGCCGGCTCCAAGACGGACCCGCCGCTGGCCAAGGCTGAGCCCATCAGCAACGGTGGTAGCACCTCTGGGATAACATATTTAAGAAGGGGGAACAAAAAAACTGCACAGTTGCAGCTGGAGAGAGGAGTGAGAATATGTGAGAGGAATGACTCTGCAGACACCAAGGTCAGGGAAGAAGGAGGGGGAGGAGGTGCTCCAGGCACCGGAGCAGAGATTCCCCTGCAGCCCGTGGTGAAGACCATGGTGAGGCAGGCTGTTGCCCTGCAGCCCAGGGAGGTCCATGGCGGAGCAAATATCCACCTGCAGCCCGTGGAGGAGCCCACGCTGGAGCAGGTGGATGCCCAAAGCAGGTTGTGACCCCGCGGGAAGCCCGCGCTGGAGCAGGCTCCTGGCAGGACCTTGCGGACCCGTGGAGAGAGGAGCCCACGCTGGAGCAGGTTTGCTGGCAGGACTTGTGACCCCGCAGGGGACCCACGCTGGAGCAGTCTGTTCCTGAAGGACTGCACCCCGTGGGAAGGACCCACGTTGGAGAAGTTCATGGAGGACTGTCTCCCGTGGGAGGGACCCCATGCCGGAGCAGCGGAAGAGTGTGAGGAGTCCTCCCCCTGCGGAGGAAGGAGCGGCAGAGACAACGAGTGATGAACTGACCGCAACCCCCATTCCCCGTGCCCCGGTGCTGCTGCGGGGAGGAGGTAGAGAATAATCGGGAGTGAAGTTGAGCCTGGGAAGAAGGGAGGGGTGGGGGGAAGGTGTTTTAAGACTTGGTTTTATTTCTCATTACCCTACTCTGATTGGATTGTTAATAAATTAAGCTAATTTCCCCAAGTTGGGTGTGTTTTGCCCGTGACGGTAACTGCTGAGTGATCTTTTCCTGTCCTTATCTTGACCCATGAGACTTTCATTATATTTTCTCTCCCCTGTCCAGCTGAGGAGGAGGAGTGATCGAGCGGCTTTGGTGGGCACCGGGCGTCCAGCCAGGGTCAACCCACCACAAGGCCACTCAGTGCTGAGCGCTTCGGGGAAGTGCCATCAGTGTGGTGTCCCTCGCACACCGCACAAGGTCACCTCCTCGCTCTTCTTCCCCCACTTGGTTTGTTAGAGCCTTCCTGTACGCTGGCATCCAAACTGAGCTAACACGTCATGGGGACTGACAATTCAAAGTCTCAAGAAGATAATACAGGGTAGGTTAGACAAGGAATTGGGAGGGGGCAGTGCGAAGGATGGAGAAGATGGCAACAAGGACGTGCATGTATAAAGGCCAGGCGTGGACAGGGGAGATACCCAGAGGAGGGCAAGGGAAGGGGAGGACTCTCCAAAGGAGCACCCCTGGATGCATTGCCAGAGAAGTGGGTGTGAAGAAGAACCCCCCCCCCAACCGATCCCCATCAGGTGTGGACAATGAGGTTAGACATTACCTCTCACGAGTGGTCGGGCTTGCAGAATTAGCCCAGGCAGGACTACGGGGGTGGGGAGGCTTTAGGAAGACCAGGTTCATGATGTGGAGCATGAGAACCTGTTCCTGGAGGCTGAGGATGGGTCAGAAGAAGAGGGAGCGGGGTCTGTAGTGTGGGTGTGCTGTGGTGAGAGCGTGGGGAGTGATTAAGAGAAGGTGGCAGGATCAAGGATGGTTTTGTCTAGTGCAGCAGCTGAGAGCACCCTTGTGTCCTGAGGGGAGAGAACCTGCTTAGACGTGGGAGCTCAAAGAAACAAGGGCTGGAGAAAATGTAACTAAATTCAGAGGAACGTAAAGCAGAGGAGGACGAGGAGGGAGTGGTAGACAAAAAGAAAACTACAGGAGGTGAGACAGCGTGCAAAAACACACAAGACTGACAGAGTCTGAAAGAGGAGGGAAACCCCTAAAGACCTGCATGATGGGGGTGGGGATGGGAGGAAGGCTGGAGACAGAGGAAAGAAGAGGGTTGTAGGGAGTTTTGGGAGAGGGATGGAGGTCAGCAGGGGAAGGAGGGCTGCACGTCAGGATTTGGGACTGGGTGAGGGTAGCTGTAACCTGAAGTTTCACTTCTAACGCGGCGTAAAGTGATTTCTTTGCTCTCCTTCAAAGTCACTAGAAGTCTGCGCTAATTAAGTGACAATTTGAATTCTAGCTATACTAGGGAACCAGACACATTTTGGAAGGGGTCGTTTAGCTCTGTTGATAAGACACACACATGCATGCTGAGGGGAGGAACCAGCTGTTGGTCTGCAGAGTCTTTGCACTGGGCGTTTCAGAGCGCTTTAGAAAGCCAAGTGGTGCGGCAGATGTTCACAGCCACCTTCATGACGCTAATTGCTGGCAATTCTTGTATGTCAGCAGACCTCCGTGCGAGTGGGTGACTGTGTTGGAGGCATCAGGTCTTTCAATATTTCACCAGAGGAACTTGCCTAGATAAGATACCTTTTGCCTCTGGGAAAGATTTTCACTGAAGGTGATTATTAATTAACACCACCACAAATTTTAATGGCTTGGTAGACATCTGGAGGCTGAAGATTTGTTCTGTTAGTGCTCAATAAGAGCAATTCGATGCTTAGGCTGTAAATCAGTCTGATTCCCTTTTCACAGGACAATGGGATAAGGCACAATTTAGGGGTATGGGCTTTGGGGATCTGTCTGGGACTGTTCAAATCTGGAAAAAGCCTTGATCATTCTTTAGGGTTGAGGTAAGTTGCCACTTAGCACTGACTGACCCTCCATTGCCTTCTCCTCCTGGACCCCGAATGCCCGTAGCTCCAGTCGGATACCAGACTCCAAGATGTTGAGCCCTTCATTAAATGTCCTAAATGTCATATCAATGCAGTGCACTGGACTGCTTCTTCCTTTACTGCTGGAGTTTCAAGCAATTTTCCTAAACACCTAAATAGTTTGTAGCCTGAATGAAAAAGCTCTTCAGCTTTGGCAACTGCCTTCACAGTGGCTGTTTAAGAAGGAGAAATTAGAAAGAAAACTTTTTCTGATGAAGCAAACATCTTTTTAACATGTTGCTGTTTCTCTCTTCTCCTGGGACTTCCTAAAATAGGTTGTTGTCGGCTTCAGTTCAGACTTGCTCAAAGTTATTTAGAGTAGGCTGGGCTGTGTGACACTGGGGGAGAACGACTAGTGGCAACATCATCTGCCAGATGTGCTTTCTACAGAAAAGCATGACCGTGGTGATGCCTGAGATCGGGGATGGAGACCTGGGTGCAGCTCTGCCTGCTCCGACCTAGATGGACTCGAGCCAGCCCCAACTTGGAAAGTGCGTAGCTGCGGTCCCTGTGGTCTGTTGAGGGAGGACTCATCAACCCAGGCACATCCTTCCCTTGACGTGGATGAAATAAAGCACACGAGGAAAGCAGGGGAAAAAAAGGAGGACTGGGGCACAGAAAGCTTTGGGTGTGGGTTAACGAAGGGAGTGCACTGGTATGGTGGCCCTGGATCTAGCAGGGGCGGGCGGCACTCCCATTGCAAAGGGATGGGAAAGTCGCAGGGAAATGGAAGGTTTGGAGATGTTGCCCAAGTGTGAGAGGAGACGAAAAGCCTTTTTTATGCAACAGTATCTGTGCCATGATGCCTGACAGCCCGTAGTCATTCTGAAACAAGCAGCTTTTTCTTCGTGCCTGCACTGGAGCTGCTCAGCCAGGACTGTCCCCTCCATTTCCGAGCAGTGGCGAGCCCTGAGTCAGCCCCGAGGTTGGCAGAGGTGTGTTTGGGTGGCAGAAAACCATGCTGAGTTTCATGCAGATGGTTTCAGCAGGCAGAGTCAGATGAGTATGCCTCCTTCCTTCTTTGTCAATCTTGCAAATGCGATGCCTTATCCGGAAAAGTCCTTTCTGCTTCTTGCCAAGGATAGGCAATCCCTTTTTTGCTCTGCTCTCGCTGTAACAGTTCCTGCGAGGGCCCCCACCCAGCGGGACCTGTTTCTCCAGGGGACCATCCCTTATTGTCACCTAGACCCTACATGATGTGTCTCCATTTGTTCCCAGACCCAGCACAGAGACTTGATGTCACAGTTCCAGCACTGGCACTGTCTTCTACTTGGGTTTTAGGGACTGATGTTAATATGTGTGGCCCTTACTGGCAGCCGCGAGAAGCTGCTCCATCCCAGCCATAGGAGGCCAATGAAGCTCCCCGTTCCCCTGATTTCTGTGGGAGAAGAATGGAGGTGGGGAACCTTCTGTGAAGAAAACCTCAGCCCTTGTCACTCTCTCAGATCATGAAGCTGTTGATCGTATCCTACTACAAATACAACCTTTTTAACCTGCTGCCATGGAAAAGAGGACTGAGAGAAGATGCAAAGCTGGGTGTGATGGTGGGACATCTTCAGCGCTGCCTCTAGTCAGCATTTTTTGGAATAAAGCACTTGGTCTCCCGAGATGAAGGAAATAAATTACTACCAGCAGTGACTGCAAGGACAGCATTCAGCAATCCTGTCATTGTTAGCTTAAATATTTGGAGAATTAGGTTATTCTTTCACAGGCACAAATCTCTCTTAACAAAAGGAGGCAGTAATGGGGATGGCTGACTCATCTGGGAAAAGACTGAAGACATCAGCCAGGGAACAGCATTGTTTCTGTTTCATCGAAGAAGACAGGGTTCATGTGGTTTCCACTCAAAATGCAAACCAAAAGGTGAGAATTTGTGCTGCCTTTTCTGAGAAGTGGAGCAGAGCGCGTGGCCACCGCCGCAGAGGTGTGGGTATGGGCACGGGTACGGGGCTGCCCGCGCTGCCTCAGCCTGCCCGGGGCGCTGCAGCCAAGGTGCTTCATGGTGCTCCCGCAGCTGGGTGCACTGCCACCCTCCCCTAGACTGATCCACGCCTGGGTTTGGAGGGGTCTTTGGGACAGGGAGGAGTAATTTCAGGGTCTTCTGCCAGGGAATATTTCTGGAAGTAGGGCTTTTAAGGACCCTTTAACCTGCTCCAATCCTTTCACCTTGTGCAAAGGGAAAGGATGGGCTTGTGAGGCCAAAGCTCCAGACAAGGACCCAGAGACATCCTTTTGCTGTGGTTCGGCTGGGGAAGGACCTCAGCAAGCCATGAGGACTGGCCCATGTGCAATCAGCTGATCATACTCTGTACAAGAACACTACGTATGTGTTTGTAAAAGATAAGGTTTGAATTTTTACCTTTCTGTAGGCGTTGTGGGATTGGCTTTATCAGATGCTGAACACCTCCAGGTCTTGCTGCGTTTGATGGCAGGCAGGGATTCCCGATGTCTTGCGGGTTAGCGTCCTAAGTCCCTTGCATAGTTAACCACCTTAGAAAAGAGAAAAGTTAAAGACATCATGAAGACTTTTGGACTGCTGATTTGAAAAGCTGGATTTCCTTGGGTCTTTTTCTGGTTCCAACATGTCAACCTGTAATAAAGAGAATAGCCATGCTGTCAGGAGATGCTGGCCTGATAGAGCCAACTGCTGTTTCCTCTTCCTGTTTTGTACGTGTAACAAATGAGTGCTTCAGCAGATGGGTGAGATATAGCTTTCTTTAAGCTGTGTCTCCATTATTTCACAAGTCACGCTGCAGACATACACGCTGCAGAAACGTCCAGTGTCACGTCGTGGGTGACATGTTTTCAGGCAAAAGCAGCAGAATGTTTTCCCATTCCTGAAGGCTTCATTTATCAGGAGCTGGGACATTATATTAATTCTCCTGGTTTTGTTAGAACTGATGTGAAATCTGTATTATATGCAAATCTGTCCAAAGTAGTCTATCATTCTAGTATTTTTTTCCAGAGTGGGACAGACCTAAGGTGCATTTATTGGCCCTTAGGCTGGAACTGGTGTGAGGGTGTGAGGGTCTATGCAGGTCAGCAGTGACTTTAGGCTTCCTAATCTGGGTTACTGGGAGTCTGTCCAGGTAATCTTAACTAGCATTTACTCTCAAACTGACAAAAGGTTGTGCTTCGATTTTCTAGTTTTGTTTCAGATACTGACACTAGCTTTATTGCTTCTTACCATTTTTTTTTCTTTTAATTCTGACATACATATTTTTAAAAATAAAAATAGTCTATCAGAGATTTTTCGTTACAGTTTTTTCCCCACCCACACCAGGAAAGTAGCATTTTCATTATCTGATGTTCATTTTTTGATAGCAGAGTTTTCTGATTACATAAACTACCGGGGTTCTTTCTCACTGGAAGACGAGCAAACAAACTTATCCCTGGAAAATTCAACAGTACACAAGAAAATATTTCTCATGGGGAAATTTTGCTTTAATCTTCTTTTGGAAAGCAATCTAAAAACCCGGAAAGAGTATACACAAGTTGGCTTTCTCTTTTTGGAATGGGAATCATCACAAAAATATGTGATTTTTTTTTTTTTTTCATCAAAATTATTTTGAGGCTTGAATCACTTGGAAATTTTTAAAAATCTAAACTGAAAGGCAAATTCCTGTGCATTACTGAACCTTCACATTGATAATAGAGACACTTTGCAATTAACTAAACCCGCATTTATCTAGTGCATCATTTGATATACATTGCTGTGAGGTATTTGAGGATGGCTAGATAATTATCTATGACACAATGTAAGTCAAGTAAATTACCACAGAACATCAGAGCTCATGTTATATGAGTAAATACTCATATTTGAATAAGATTGCAGCCCCTACCAACTGGCTTCCAGCAGAGGCTTTTCTTAGGAAATATCCATCAGGATACAAAACCCTGCCTCTCAGTAGAACAGTTCCACGTTAGCTGTGCAAATACACCTACGTGGAAATCAGACCCAGATTTTCCTTAGTGCTATATTGCCTCATGCTAGGGCTGCTTCAGGGACTTTAACACAGCATGCAAACCCCCGCAGTCTGCGTGCTCTGTCTTCAGGAGGCGTCCGGGGTGCCGGCCAAGCCCAGGAGCATCCCTCGGGCTCCCCGGGGCTGTGGGAGGGAGTCCTGTGCACCAGTGGAGGTGGCCGGCCACGCTATCGGCTATCGCTGGAGCTCGGCAGCGATCGGCACTTTGTGATTTACACCTCTGGAAAAGCTGGTCATTTAAAATGGCCTGATTTGCCAAAGTTTGGGGGTTGTGGGGCTTTTTGTTTGTTTGGGTTTTTTGTTTTGTTTTTCGTGGGGTTTTTTTGTTTGGTTTGTTGGTTTTTGTTTGTTTTTTAAATTAAGAAGAAATACCAGGTCAGCTAAAACCGGCACAATTTATCTTTGCTGATCAAACATACACTGCCATGGGTTTAACCCTTTAATTACTTCCTTTATCTACCAGCATCTTTCCATTTTATCAAGGTTGCACCTATGCTCACCTGTTCTTATTCACAGTTTTACCCTAGAAAGACACAGGGAACACAAGGATATGACTGGCTAAGCTGGTTCCCAGGAGAAAATTCATTCGTCTGCTCCTGCACAGTAACTACCAGGACAACCTGTGGCAAATAGCCTGGTGTGCCTGGAAGCTCTGCATGCAAAGATTATTTTGCCCCATTGTAGATGCTGAGAAGAGAGACCAGTTGTCTCCACTGGATGTAGGGCACTGCGTGACCAGGACAGTCAGCAGCGTGAAAAGGAGCTGTAAGCATCCTGCTTGCCTTAAGCAGGGGCTTGGGAAAAGGACACGTGACCAGGGCCATTGGGATAAAGGCATAAAGGCAAAAACAGGGATAAAGGCAGGGCTCTGGGTGACGAGCCAGCATCCTTCTGCTGCAGCGTTGCATTGCTTTGTGGTGTGCCGATCTACAGAATGGCTTCTGCCACCGAGGTCTGTCCTGTGACTGTGTGCACTGGCCACGCACCCAGTGTAAGTGGTCTCTACTGTTTCATTTGACACTTTCCTTTTTTAATTTGCAATTGCCACAATGCTTTATGTGGCAGACTTTTAAATGAAGAGAGTAGTTACTGTCCTATGTCCATAGCTTCTGCACTCTGATCTCAACTTGTGACAGACCTGGAACAGAAAACATCTTCACTGTTGTGTCCAAAGAGCATTTTATTATTTCTTCTTAGGATAATATTCCTTGATTTCTGGACTATGTTTAGGTCATATGAATAATCTGTGTCAGGAGGACGATGCTGTTACTGGCTGGTTCATAGAAGGAAAGCCCCATGTCCACATCTAAGCTGAGATCACTGGTGGGCATCCTTGGAGCTCAGCAGTCCCCGGCTTCTAACATTCAGTGAATGCAACAGGTAGGCACTGGTATCAGATGGACCCTGCATGAAGGGGGAGAGAAATAAGATCTTTGAAGGATATAATTAAAAAAATAGCAAAACTGACATAGCAAAAGCCTAATCGAGCTCTCAGAGAAAGCAGAAAGCAGGCTGCAAGCTGTGCCAATGGTTAAACATGCACCTCCAAGCCTGTGCAGAGGGGTTTGTCAACCAACGAAAATATCGGGGGAGCTAATGCCAACCCAACAGATCAAACAGAAAATGATCCAGAGAGTCAGCTTTGAATCAAAATAAACTGCAGCACTTAGTGGCAACACAGCAACAGATAAACATTTTGCCTCGTCTAACAACTAATGCAAGGGTAGGATATGCAGTTGCATTATGAGGATTTAAGTCAACAAAAATTGAGACATCCAGCATAAGAATGATGAATACAGAACATCAGATATGCAAAGTAATTTGGTTAAAATCACCAGAGGAAACAGTATTAGAAATTTCCTGTTCTTTGAGCATTCAAGTGCTCAACTTGTTGGTTGGGGGTTTTTTTCTTGTTGATTTAAAAGGAAAAATGTAAAGAGAAAACCGCCTGACTAATGAAGACATACTTAAGCAGGCTCTTTGTTCAAATCTGAGTTTCAGATAAGGGGTTCCTATATTCCAGGAATCTGTGAAAAGATGCTCTTACAGCTATGGGTGTCCACCTACAACACTGATATTTCTGCTTTTAGAACAGATCGCAGAAGATATCACTGGGAAGTTTTATGAAATAGTAGAAGCTTGAGCTTTAATAGTTACATCCTCTTGTTTCCTGAATGTCACTGGTGGAACTGCCTGAAAATAGTTCGTGTTCTTGGTCAGAGAGATGAGTTGTGTGGCATATATTGCCACACTGAGCTGCTTGTGCTCTCATCCAGTTGTTATCCACTGCTTCAAAACTTCCCGTACTCCTGTCCCATGCTTTCTGCTTGGATTTAATTAGGTGTGGTCTTAGCCCCCAAATGATGTGCCTGGTCCAGGCTGGCTATAAGCTTCTCAGCAGCCTCGAAAGTGCCTTCCCCAGGCTGTGAATCAAGCCCTTCAATTATATAACCTGCTGCTCTCTGCCGCTGCTCTTATCTGATGTGCTGAGAAGCAGGGGCTTTTTTTTTTTTTTTTTTTTTTTTTTAAAAAAAACCCGAACAACCCTCACTGGAGAAGGATGTGACTGCTTTTCTGCCATAATTCAACTGCTTTGTGCATTCCACTGTCTGCAGGATGAAAAGTTGATTTTGGCTTTTACTGAGCAAGCTAACTATCATGTAAGGTATATATTTGTAGATTTAAGAATCTCTCTAAAATAGGAAGAAAAATGGACTGAAGAAGATCGCACTTTTTCTTCCCTTATGCTCCTCCTTGCTCAGCTCCACGTGTAACTGCCAGTCCCTGGTTAAAAGGCATGTTCTCCACCGGACTTAAAGCCAGGGATTTTACAGTAGGCGTTGTGTAAGCATCCTGCAGGAGTTTTCATGAACAGGTATTTCCTCTAGATTAGCTCAAAAGCAGTGGATGTTTTGATGTCCACCCACAATGAAGAAATGCTAGCAGCCCAGCCCAGCTGTAACTGCCTCGCCACCCGAGCGAAGGCAGCGCTGGCGGCTCACCTGCAGCACTCCCGGGAGAGAGCATCAGTGCTCAGTCCTGAGCTGAAACGCCTGGCAATAGTGACGGGCTGCAAATGCTCAATGGACACTCAGTGAGTGCTCTGTGGGGCATGAGCATGTGATACCAGCGCGATCTCAAGCCTTCGTGGTAAACAGGAATTGCAGAAATCGGGAAAAAATTGTGAAATGATGTCTTTCACCTCTAGGGCTCATGTAAAGCACAAAGCAGAGGGGACCACTTTAGTCCTGACTATTACATGTCTGGTCTGGAGCGTGTCCAGAGACTAGAAAACAAGTCTTATGAGGAGCGGCTGAGAGAACTGGGGTTGTTTAGTCTGGAGAAGAGGAGGCTGAGGGGAGACCTTATCGCTCTCTACAACTACCTGAAGGGAGGTTGTAGGGAAGCGGGTGCTGGACTCTTCTCCCAAGAAACTAGCGATAGGACAAGAGGAAATGGCTTCAAGTTGCGTCAGGGGAGGTTTAGATTGGACATTAGGAAGAATTTCTTTACTGAAAGAGTGGTTAGGCATTGGAACAGGCTGCCCAGAGAGGTGGTGGAGTCATCTACCCTGGAGGCGTTCAAAAAAGGTGTAGACGTGGCACTCCAGGGCCTAGTTTAGGAGTCATGGTGGTGTTAGTTGATGGTTGGACTTGATGATCTTAGAGGTCTTTTCCAACCTTAATGATTCTATGATTCTATGATTCTATGGTCCTGGGACAGACAACTGTAGCCTCCAAAGCCGCCCGTCAGGAACCTTCTGCACGCATTAAATGCACATCACACAGACTGCCTACATGGACAGACAATGTGAGAACTTCCCATGGACTGCGATGGAAGACATCTTGCTGTCCCAGCGATGGAGTGAGGAGTGTCCTCCATCCAACCGAGCGTAAGCTCTGTTTAATACACATGCTCAGATTGTCCTCTACAGACCATGTGCATAAAATGCTATGAATATGCTTCAGAATAGAATAGTTCAGTTGGAAGGGACCTACAATGATCTGAAACTACCAGGACTCTTCCTCAGCTCGGTTAGGAGATTGCCAGTATTTTTGGAGTAAGGAATCTCAGCTCAGCTCCTCTTAGACACCAAGCACCACGTCTTTTTGCCTGTGAAGTGAAATAGCTACAAACCACACACGACTTTGCCAGTGCAAACCAAGCATTATTTTTCATTCAGCAATGTTTTTAGTACCTGGATATTTTCAGTAATCACTACATTGATGCTAATCTAGTCCCATTGTTAAAAATGCTAACCAGACACTGCTGTAGTTTTACAACTAATATTTTCTTGTCAAACCAGTGGTGCAATATCTTTCCAAAAACTGTGGGGTTTTTTTCTCTTTATTAATTATGCTATGCGATCCTCAATATTTTGAAATGCACTTTAAGGTTTTGCATTTTGATATTCTTTCCCTATGATGGAAAGAATTAATAATGCATTTAAACCAATTTAAACCAATTACATGTTTTTTCACGTTGGGCTCATTCAGAAATCATTCTCGGGCAGATAATTGATGGAGGACAAAGGACAGGCAAGAAACAAGTCTTTGTGATTAGAAAGTAAAAAGTGCACTGGAAACTGCCTAAATAACGTCCAAGGACAGCGGTAAAATTAAAGGGCTAGTAAAGATGATTTTTAAGGGAAGGTACTCTGCAGTCAGAGCCCGATATATTGCCCTTAGTGTGCTTTAATGTATTGCACGCAATGAAGCACACACAGGAAACAAGTCACCTATATTACCGTGCCTGTCAAAGTCAAATTTTGCAGGAAGAAACGCTCCCGATTCCTCCTGACATGGGTGCAGGACTGGAGAGGGCACCAGGATGTCTCCGCACCTGCTCCAAGATGGGGAGTAAACCCTGGTCCCCCTCACCCACAGCCTGGCGCACACCAAAGGCAGCGGAGGACGCAGTTTTACCAGTGTGGTTTTATTTCCTGGCACCATGTCAGATCTTACATAGCTCTGGATTTAATTTTCCTCCAGTTTGCAAGGCAAAAAAATTTTGGCAAGTGCAGACCATGAATATTGCAAAGCAATAAAAAAGTTTCTCGGAAAAGTTGCTCTGTGGGTTCTTGGGAAAAAGGTTAACCTTTCAAGTCTCAGCAAAACCATGGGACTCACTTTTCTCCTAACGTTACTCCTGCTTCCCATGGAGCATAAATAAGGAGTGGCCCTGGGAAAAGAGGTCTCTTCCTTAAAACCTGAGCACGGAAACTTTACCCATCAGCTTCAGCTAAGCACGGACACACATTCTACATATTCACGGATGTTGTTCTAATTCCTGGAAACCAAAATCTGCTTGGGACCCCCCTCTATCAGGAAATTTTTCCAATGTTTACTCTCAAATTACTTTTCAATTTTAATTTAGTTCTATTCTTTCCAGTTCTAACCGGAAGCATCACTTCCAATAATTATTCTCTCTTCCTGGTGTTTATAACCTTTGTCTGTTGCCTGTTCCCTCTTCCCCTCCCTTGCCTGGGTATTTCTAAATCACATTACAAATCTCTGGCTGTTAGATTCAGTGAAGTGTATTAAACCTCTTTGCTTTGATTTCAGATGTCTTCAGGCATTTAATTGCTTTTAAGACTTTAATCAATCATCCTTCCTTTTTCAGACAGTACCTCAGGCTCTTTCTACTTTCCTGCTCCTTGCTGGTGTCCCTCACATCTACCCATCTGCCGCTAAGCATTGCCCAACAAGCTTGCAGCGAAGGACCGTTGCCTTCCTGTTTACCAGCGTGCTCAGATCACATTGTCCATCTCCTGCCCATGCCAGTCTGACTTACAGCCCGCAGCCACCCATTTCGGTACCTGCTGCTCTTGCCTACCAATGTAGCCGCAGCATCTGATTAGCTCCCAGTCCAAGACATGCTCGTCTGCAAGATATCCCTGGGTGGAGAGGAAAGCCATCAGCAGTAAGTGACCAACTAGCTCTGGAGATGCAGCCCAAAAGTCATTCAACATAATTCCTATTTTTCCTCCTCTTTTGCAGCCAGATCAGTTAAGTCAACACAACAATCAAATCAGAACAACTTTGAATTAAAAGAAATGACAAGAGAAGAGCGTAAGATGGGACTAGCTGTACAATGAAGCATGAAACAGCAACTGCACCAACTGACTGTCCTTTTTCAGAGTAATGGTTCTTAATTCTCTTTAGTACCAAAGCTTCTGAGCTCCATCTGGGTAAAATAAGGGAGTTTCTTGCCAGAGGCATTAATTTTAATATCCTTTTATGATACCAGGCAAGGTAAAGTATTTTACAATGAACAAGAACTGAATTTCTAACACTTAATACACTAATTTGCACAGTCATGCTGAGGAACCATGAAATAGCCTTCTTTCTGATTTGGGAAATAGGACAAAAACCTGGCAGATGAAATGAAGGGGAGTATGGAAATGGAAGGAAAGGAACACGTCTGAAGTGCTGGGATGGTGTCTGTGGAACACCTGTAGTTGGGTTGAGAAGCCTGCTGGGGGCACAAGGCTAAGTAGAAATATATTCTTCCCCCTCCCCCCCCGCCACTTTCCTCTCACTGAGATGTGTAAGCTTCAGAAACCATTTGGTGTGAAGCAGGATTGGAAGGGCTGAAAGATAGTCTGAGCCTGTCCCCTCATTTCTAATCCCAAATGATCACCACTTAAAAAATGAATCTTGCTAGTCTCAAGCCAGACGATGCTGGAAACTTGCCCTTATTGCAACAACCCACTCAAAAGTCAGAGTCAGTAAAGGCCGATAAAGAACAAACCATGCTCAGGTTTTTATTATGGAAAATAGTTCCTTGGTTTTGTATTGACCTATTAATTCTGAGTTTGAATAAACACTATATTAATTTTTATGGGCTTAACATACCAAGATTCTTGCTTTTGTCTCACTCTAGATGTATCAAATGCCCTACAGCTGAGTTCAGTCTTACAAAAGAGGACCCTCTCACAGCCCTTCTGTCCTGACAACTGCTCTACAGTCCCCTCCTCTTAATGCGCTGGGAAGAAATGTGCAGAAAGTTCCTAAATCTAAGGCACACACACTTAATGATGTTTGGGGAGAATGGGTAGCAGAAGCATCTCTAGTTGTGGTTGCCCCAGTCACTTGCTGATGGGAATGGTCTCTGGTTCCCAGGAGGTGCTGGGTTGTGCAAATTTGCTCAGCTGTCCTTCAGGAGAAGATGGATTGCTGATCACAAGGGGAGATGGGTTACGTGCAGATCATCCTGTTGTCTGGGTTGGGAAAGGGGAGCAGCTAAGGAAGCTAGTGTGAAAGCTTTTTTCCTTAAAAAAAAAAATTAAATCACACACAAGATCGTCTCCCCTGTGAGCATTGATAATGAAAATGCAATGCTACTATGTGTGGTGGCAGAGGCTGGGAACAACCTGCAGGCCAGGCTGTAGTCGTCAGTCAGCCACTTCCAGGGAAAGCCGTGCCATTGCCTCAGGCTGAGGGTACCAGCCACGAAGATGCCATAACATGACTCATTAGTGTTGATCTCAAATTCAATACAGCAGCAATTGAAATCATAGCTTGATAATCACATTGACTCTGAGTTTTGGCAACAGCATTTAAAATCCAAAGACAATATGCCTGTTTCCATCCATCTGAAGATTGCTCAAAATACGAAAATACTGCTGGAAGAGAAAAATTCTCTTGTGGGGAATGACAAACCACGTACCCTGTCCAGCAGGTACGAGCGGAGCTTTTGCAAAACTGAGATGTAATCATGTTAGAATTAATGCCTTTTTAGTCTCTTCCAGTAAATTTCCAAGTGCCAAGAAGCAGAGAGCTAAAGGAGTACCGTAGTTACCGGCTGGTAAAGACTGGGGTTCATTACCCATTGCCAAGCATGTCTTAAACCCCTCTTTGTGCTGCTTCTGATCCATCGTCTTGCGAGTTACAGAGATGCAGGTCACCGGGCAGTCAGTGCCCAGAGGTACCACTGGTGGAGACAGGTCTTTCCCCAACTTTCTACGAGCTCCCTGAAGTCATTTTTACGAGGTTTTGTTTCAAATTTGCAACACTCTGAGTACATGTAGATATAAAGCACACCAACGCAATTTATCTGTTTGCTCTGTGGCTGATTGTGCATCAAAACCACGCTGGTTTTGTGAGGTCAGGCTCAGGAGTGACTTCTGTCCTTGGACTGACCCAAAAACCCACAGCCAACGTCAACCTCTTCTCAGGAGAATTCAGACTTCTGTGCGAACTGTCTGCACATATCTGAGATTTACAGCTCGCACTTGCTCCCTGAAGATCATCCTACATCATGAAAATTGGCCTTTTTTGGCCATCTAAGTACTTCAGAGATAAATCAGCTATGCTTCTGTTTAACTTACAGGCTGAGACTGACAAGGAATTGATGTTAAAGGCCGTTTGTTCAGATACTTGTGCTTAATCTGGATGGCTGCTCTCTGCCTGGCAGCCTTCGTAGCTCTTCTTCCAGGGCCTTTCCTGACATGCACCATAATGTTTTACACTCATGCATGTCATGTAGGGTTACTGTATACCGTGTACTTTGTACCTGCCTGTCTCCGTGAAGGGCAGCAGACCCAAGCAGAGCAACCAAGTTAGAGATGATGACTTCTGCAGAAAGTGGAGCATTTTGTGCCCACCCAGTGCTAAACCTACTGATTTCTGCATTGTCTTCTGATTAATCTACCCACATTCAAGTTTTTCCATTGCCTTCAAAAATCAGATTTCAGCTTCTCATTCCTGCTTTTGAAGTCCTGTATTAGAAGAGAATTAAAAAGCATCAAGCTGATGTTTTCCAAACTCTCAGACATTCACTGCAGGAACCTTGAGCCATTAGTTCAGCTGAAGTCTTGGCTTGCTCCATTATTTATTTAGTTGTACTTGTATGCATTATTCTTTCTATGTTGTGTTTTCCTTCTAATTTTTCCCACAATGTTTTTTTCTAAGGTGCAGCAGGACTCCATAGAACAGAATCATCATTATTTAGCCTTTATTTTTGTTTTACAGGCATCAGAGATTTTGGAAGGAGTAGCTGTTCTAGCAAATCCATAGGGTCGTGTCAGTGCAGAAATCGGCACGAGTATCTGTCACATCTCCTTGACAAGGACCAGCTCTCAGTACTTTTGCACCTCTGCAACCACATTGACTACTGCTAGTAATAACAGATGGCTCCTAGGTCCTAATTTACATGTCTCAGTGCTCTCTTCAAAAGAAAGGAAAAAGCAAATCCCAATAAAACTACAGAAAGCTAGGAATCCTTTAGCCTTCTCTGTGCAGGTCGTGGTGATAACCACTGGCATTAGCACCATCACCCGTGCACACTGGGCTGGGGTTGTGGGGAGGCAGGTAACACACCATCTACAGTTTCAGCTGGCAGTGAAAGTAATTTTCTTCTGAAAAGCACTGGTGTGACCTTAAAAAAACAAAACCAAAACCAAAAACAAAAAACCCAACAAAAACCCAACAAAGTTCTGGTAATTCCCCTGTTTAACAGATACATTAGTCCTCCTACCCCCACTCTCTCCAGATCTTTTATCTTATCAGCTTCAACAGACTTGTGATCTGCCAAATGACAAGCCCTAGAAATCCTCACATCAACTTTCTCTGATCTTAAGACCAGAATTGCTTTGAGCAGCAACCAACATTTTCCTCTCTATTGACCTAGATCACAAAAGCTACAGCTGTCCCAGCTCGTACGAAGCTCTTTTCCACTCCCACTGGCACCAATACTCTCTCTGGTCTACTTGTCTCAAGCAATTTGCCCAAAGCTCTGTCTTTGCCATAAAACCCCTACACGGTATTTGCAGCAAATTGAGGATTTTCATGAGAACAATCAAGTCTCTCCCATTACCTTTCATGGGGAAAGTAAAGAGGAACCTCAGGAGACAGACTGGGTTGTTCTGGCCCTTACTCATTCCCAACCTTTGCAAACCCAGCACCGTCCACTGCTGGTGGGGCTGGCTGAGGCCCCATAACCACTAGATGGACCTATCTGTAACCGCTCGGCCAGGCCATGGTACCAGGCTGAAATGGGCCCTCCAGAAAGGATGTGGTTTAAGAATAATTCCTTGTCAACCAGAAATAAACATTTTGTATTTATCTTCTTGATAGTTCTACAAAATAGGAGGGGTCAGTGGGCAAAGCATCAAGTGTAAGACCTGGGGGGCTGCTTGGCAGGACACAGCTTGGGGCTGAAGCTCACCGAAGGACTTTTACAGTACTGAAGCCAGCCCTATTTTAACTGCAATTTTATTCATGTCTGTTATGAACTTCCGAAAACTGAACTAGTGCAATAGCCACGCACAAAAAAGGAGCGGGAGAGATACGACAGCTGGAAGAGAGAATAAGAATAAACGAAGGGCCATTTTTGTTTAATAAGTGTTTATGCTGCCTCCAAGCTTCTTCTCAGAGTTACAGTGTCACTACTACAGACTCTGTAGAACAGCAACAGCTCATGCAAGAGCCTGCAATGCAGCATACGAGCTGCAGCGGGAGAGAGAAGGTGAAGCAAGAGGTGATAATGCAAATATGAAAAGGCAAAGACTTGAGGAGATAGAAGAGAAAGGTGCCAATATTCTTACCTCTAACTCCTTGGTTGCTTCCTCATATGAGCCTCTGCTTACAGGAAGAGGAATGATTTTCACTGCAGCGGCAAGAGAGGGGGTCTGCAGCTGCGTTAGTGCAGTAGCAGTAAGCACGAAATAGGTGAGACTAGATGGATCAAGTCACTTCAAGAACAAGTGTCAGGAAAAGGGAATCACTTGTGCTGAAATCTGGCTTGGGTGATCAGAGGGCTGTAGAGGTCCTCCTCCATCAGAGCCAGGCATGCAGGTCCACTGAAGAAAGGACACAGGTAAGGGAGTTTTCCATGGAGACCAGAGCTGAGTGTGTGCCAGAGGCTCTGCATAGCTTGGAAGTAGCATATTTTGGCCAGGACTAATTGAGATGTGAACAACTCTATCGTCCCCCTTTCCTGAACCCCAGCTGATCTGGTCAAACACACTTTCCCCCTCCAAGCTGACCTTCTCAACCTCAGCTGTGCCGTTGCCAACAATCCCTCCCCCTCCTGCTCTGCAAGGACAGCCCTGCCTGCCTTTTCTTGACCAAGGGAATGATATGAACCTGTGATTGCTCACGAGGACCTGCTGTGCTACCTTTGGGGGCTGTGTTCAATGTGAAAACCCAACATATTTGGTCTCCCTTTGAGAGGAAAGCGCAGTGAAAACTTGGCACAAGGCAGTCCCTGCCAGCCCCTCCATCCACAGTAATTTTTCCCCAGCTAGCTGCAGGATTTATTTACTCCCTCCACATGCCCCTCGGTGACTGCTCGCAGGGGGCTGCACGCTACCGGGTTCAACCTGCCCATGCTTAGTTACATTATTGGCTGTCAAAAATGTTAAATGGGAACACAAAGAAATATTGGCAATAAGGAACAGTGGCCAGTTTTTCAACGTTTAAATAATCTAAGCATTACATAGGCCTAAATGACTCCCTTAGGACAACTATGTTTCCAGAATGATTTTCTAGGGTTGCCAGTGAGGTTGCTCAGTGTCTGAAGTTGGACTATGGTGCAATTAGGTTGCTCTCGTAGTTAACTGTTTTTCCATGTAAGTTATTTTTGTCCATCTGTGTGGTCCCACTAGGAAACAATTTACTAGTGCCTGTCATCTGTTCAAATAAAATACATCTACTAATATGGGAATTGCATGGAGTAAAGCAGAATTTGCTTCTTCCTTTCATTCTTTTAGGCAACAATAACACTCTAAATAGCTCCTAAGATCTTTTGTTGAAGAAATAAATTTTTCTTTCTGTCAACCCCCTTTCCCCGATGCCAGCTGAAGATAACTGATGTTAATCTTCAGCACAGAGAAAGCAGATTTCTGGCAAACACTGAAGGCAGTACCAGTAATTCATCTTGCACTTTTTTCAGCTCCCCTCGGTGGCAGAAGGGTTGCTTTATGCGATGACTGCATGTGCAATGGTCTGGACGGAGGCAAATCATGGCATTAGCTCTGTTGCTGGTGGTGGGTCGGGATTTCCAGCTCAGCTGCTGCGTGAGCTATCAGAGACCACTGCTTAGTACAGGCTTCATCTGCTCGAACCCTGCCACGCTCCAGCCATGCCTTCACTAAACTCTTACAATCCCAAATACTCCTTTAGGCTTTTCTGATGACTCTGCATTTACCTCCCACCAATGCAATGAGCTTTTGCTCTGCTTTCATTTGCCACAAAGGTGTAAAGGTTGGAGAATACCCTTACTCCAGGTAAACATGCATTTGGTGAGACGCGGGTCAACATTACTTCTGCTTGTAAGTGACCTACAAGACCCAGTCTGGGCTGGTACCTCATTCTGGAAATGGCGCTGGCGCTATGTGTCACCCATCCCAAATTAAAACGCAACAAGACCTGAGCAAATCTTCTATTTCCTGGTGCTATTAGGAAACAGGAATCTCATTCTACTAAACTCAACCATTTGCAACATGTCCAGACCTCCAGTGCTGTTTTCATTTCACGACTGAATTTTCAGTTCCAGGGGTTCTTCGTTCTTTACTCAATGATAATTTGCTATTCCAGTTTACAAGCCTGAACAAAACTGTTTTCTTAAAAAAAATAAACAAAGCAGACATCAGGAAACGTGCCCCCCGCCACCCCCAACCCAAAAGAAAATCTCAACCTTAGACCAAGATAGCCTTGGAAAACAACTAATGCCAAGTCGAAAAACACATTTGCAAACATTTTCTTCTAACGTAGCCCCAGTCACTGGAAAACAATTTCCTTGCTGTGTCCTCTATTTTCCCTCAGGACAAAACAGAAACTAGACTCATATTCAGGGGAAACATCACAAGTGTTTACAGAGGAAATGATTCCCAAAGAAAGTCCAGGTGAGCAATATATATGCATCCTCCAGGGTCTCAAGGAGAGCAAAGAACATTTTTCTGGAAAATCTGTGTTGAACCCACTCCAGAGCAGTAGTGGCAACCACACGTCTCCATGACTGTGTCCCTGTCGGCTCCCTGGATTTGCTGCCTGGTGGACGCTTACCAGCACCAGCAGATATCCACTCCATGCTGCTGCTGGTGCCGCGATGGACTGCACCCATACAGAAGAGATACCATCCAAGCCCGTTACAAGGCTGAGAGACGGCTGAATATTTACACGTGTGTATGTGTAAATGAATATCTGACAGCCGTGCAAGGGCGGATGATGGGATGCACACTGCTGGTACCTGCTCCTCCCCTGCCCTGCCGGGACTCAGCCCTCACGTGCAGCAAAGACTGCTTTTCTCTTGTGCCTGGCTGGCCACTGAGCAACTCCCACCAGCAGCAATGACTGGACATGCTCAGGCTGCCAACATTTTCAAAAAATCAGGCCAAAAAGTAATTTGCTGTCACCACTGGATACAACAACAAATAGCTTCCAGTGGGCCAAGCCTAGGTAGCAGCCTCCTTATGTCTGACCATACTGAGGCTACGACTAAGAGCAGCAGAGGGCAAACAGTGGAACAGGCAGGCTGGGGGGAGCAGGGCAGTGTGGGCAGGTGCCTGGGGGACCACAAAATCGGGGTGCATCACAGACAGGTGTGAGAACAGCGGTGTGTTCCTGGGAAGTTTCCAGCATGACTCAAACTACAGATGCCCCTGGACCACTCCTAAACGCTGAGCGGCGGTGGCGTGGGACATGAATCATACTTCGTTTCAGTTTCATCCACCGTGGAGCCAAGTTCAATTCCTGGCAACATTATTACACAAATGCTCACAAAATAACCAAAAAATTCTAAGGTGAAGCAAAGGAGTGAGTTGACCGGTTGCTCCCAGTGACACGGCTCGCTCCCGTTTTCCCTCTGCTTGGGAGGGCTGGATGCAGAGCAACCCTTGCAGGCATTTATGTTTCCAGGAGGCCCCTCAGTGCTCCTCTCATGCTTTGGTTTGCTGTTAGGAATAATAATAAATATAGGCTGCACGTAGGATGCAGCTCCAAATTGGACAACACAATTGGACAATCCCTATCGGAAGACCGCAGAAATGGGCTCACTTCCCTTTTGTGGCAAGCTGGGGGATGTGGGTTTCTGCCTTCTCGCATGCTTCACACGGTGTGTTTGTTTGTTCTCAGGTGTGAGGAACTGGAAGGAAAACAAAAGTCTTGAAATACTTTTGGTCAGGTGACTTATGAAATGCAGAAAATATGAGAAAAGTAAAACTTTGTGTATCTGTATCTTGGCCTGAGGTTGAAAAACAGACTCCCTTACCCACACAGAGCATACAGGATAACTTCTTGCTGGTGATTATGGTTTTGGCTGTTGCTTTCCTGGAAAAGCTGGTAAAAATTCACCATATATTCTTACTGATTGTCCTACGCATCTTGTTCGAGCCAAAAAAGTCAAAACAATTGGCCCTATTTATGAATACAATATTAGACTCTGTGAGTAAGACTATAAATTTTTACATATGTTAGGTACAAAGAAACACCAAGAAAGTAAAAAACAGGGGGAGAACACAGGATATGAATAAATGATAATTTAGATAAATGGAGGCAAGTAACAAGGGGACACTTAACAAGCAAACACTCCATTTACAGTAGGAAGAGCTCCTAGACCGTGCATCAAGGAGGAAAGGAGGGATTTTAATGGAGACATTAAAACCTAATCAAGACAAAGTACTGGACAAATAATTGCAGTGAAATAAAACCTTCTGCATTGATGGGATGTAGTAAGATCTTTTACATTCAAATATACTTGATTTTATGATTCAGTTAGCTAAGTAACAATATTATGCCTTGGAAACAGAATAATGCAAGAGGGCAGAATTTAGTGTGGGGACAGATGGAGGCACCATCTTTGGAGGGCATATCGAAATTGCCTCTAGTGCTCCTCCAAGGGCAGAGCAAAAATCCCATTTAATTTTTGGCACCAAGAAGAAAACCCTGTATACATGTAGTTTCACGCTGTGTGGTCCACGAGAACTGACCGTGATGGAGGCAGTTTGGTGAGGGGCAGGGCGAGCAGACGTTGCGTGTGGAAAGCGGAGTTCAGCGGAAAGCTGTGGTGCTAGAGCCGAGGAAGTCTGTGGGTGCGGGGAAATTCCCACCGCCCTTGTCCTTGGAGGTGAGCCGAGCGATGCCAGGACAGGAATGCCGTGACTCAAAGGAAAGCACTTCCCCAGACCCTTCATTGCAAACAGACTGAATTGACCATGGTAGCTACTGCGGGAGCTGTGGCTGCTGCGAGCCCCGAACAAGAATGATAGACTGAGTGTAAAACCACGTTATGAACAAAAATAGAAAGGCACAAAGGCTTGTTCATTGCCCAGCACAGAGAGAAACAAGTGAGCAGCTGCTGAGGGGGGATTTGTGCCGGCAGGGTTGTAGCTCTGCAGGGCTAGAGCCCAAAAGTGGTTACCCCGGGCAGAAGGGAGGTATCAGGCTTTCCTGCATTATTCATTTAGAAGAGTTGTTGGCTGAGAACTTGCAAATTCATTCGAGAGATTCCCAAAACTTCAGCTATGGGCAACTATGGGGAATTTCCTTCTCAGCTACTTTTGCCTGGATGAGGGGCATTTCCCACAGTGCTGTTGCCATTATTATTTCCAGATTGGAAATGTGAGTTAGTCAGTGAAGGAGGAAGCCAAAACCAAGTGAGATTTGCAGTACCTAGTTCTTCCCCCCAGTTTTATGAATCACCACCATTTCTTTATGTATTTTATCTGTAATCCTGACACATTCAAAACCTTAGACAAAAAGGATTGTGCCATCAACCTTTTCACTGTTTCCCCATATGGAAATCTTTTCTGTCAGCTATGCAAAAGGGGCTGATGAAATCCTGGAAGCCGCTTGCAAGGATGTCTTACCCCTGGACTTACTGTCCACAAGGAATAAACATTACATTAGTAATGCTTTATCCCGGCATTTGCCCTCATTAAAAGTTAATTTCCTTTTCTATAGTGAAAGTAGAGAAGAAAGGCAATAAAACAAATGAGCTGATTATTTTCTTTGTGGATGAGCTGTTTGGAAAGGCAGAAGGTGGAAACTCGTGTTCTTGAGAGAGCTGCAGAATACACCCAGGTCACATATCTCCATTACCACGGGGTCAACATAAAACATCCTCTCTGTAATGAACATCTTGGAAGATTCTTGTCTGTGCATGGCCAGGGGAGATAATCACTGTCCTCTGCCAGCAAAGGCGCGATCGCCTCACCTTGCGCCCTGCCTGAGGATGTCGGTTATGTCCAAGAGGCAGCTGCATTGGATTTGAGGGCGTGTTGGAAAGCCCATCCCACCCTCGGAGCGCATGCTGATCTTTCAGCTGCTCGAAGCCCTGAACCAGCAGGGATAGGGCTGAAACTCTCCAATTCCTGCTTCTCCAGCGTGCAGGCTCTGCTGTTTTTCCATCAGAAAGGGCACAAAGCAGGTCAGCTCAGCAGCTTTTGGGAAGCCCTCCTGTTGATTTGCTGCCTGTGAAGGTCCAGCCGTGCTGGCTGCGGCTCGGTGCCTGTAGGAGCCGCTACGTGTCACTCCTGTCCTCGAGACTCTTCCCTTTGCCACCCAACCCTCCCTCATACTTGCAAGTACCTGCCTGGCTTCTCCTTCTCCCTTTTCTAGTCAGAAGAGACAGTCATTTGGCTGGTTTGTAATTTTAAAATTAGTTTCTTGAACTCTGTGAGGCTAGGGAAAGAAGGTAGTGATAAGGAATGGTGGAGAACTTCAGTGAGCAATCAAAAAAGGTGCTGGATAAATGCGTATTCTCTGAGGATAATAAAGATGGGAAATGATATAAAGTCAGATGCCCGGACAGGAGAGCCTCCATCCATTTAAGAAGGGGAGAAACAGGAAAACTTGGCTGAAGATCGGACAGTAATTGTTCTGGTTTCTCAAGCAACCTAAGAGGAAAAAAAAATCTAAGGTAAAAAATGAGAAGAGCAGCACAGGCTGTACATAGCACCGCCATAAATCAGGATGGCCCAGGGAATCGCAGCAGCTGGCACGACTTTAGAACCAGATAAATGGTTAACCACCAAAGAATAAGAGTTAGGACTTGTTTCGTAGGACCAAGCTGCAGAGTTATTTATAAAGAAAACTGCCTTCCTACAATTTCCTCGAAATCTTCAAGCATGTTAAAAAACCATCCCAAAAATGCAAGATACTCAGATGATGAAATCTATGGGGATTTCCTCAACAAAGTTCTTCTCAGCACAGTATAAAGGAAAAGAAATAGGAATAGGGCTGTTTTCAGTATCAGCAGGAGAGAGAGGCTGTAGGAGCGATGGGCAGTTTTCATGGTGCCCCTCGGCAGTGTTTCGGGGTGTACAAAATTCCACTACAAAGAGGTGGAGAGGGGACACAGATGAGATGGCAAGGGAAAAGTGCTGGAAGCCCGCAGGGCTCAGAAGTAAAGTGGAGTACTTTGGACAGAAGAAAACAGACTTTTTTTTACCTATTGCTGAATTCTAATTAAATTCAATTGTATTTCAGCTGCTGAAGAAAAAAAATTAAAAGTCCTCAGCTGTAAAGAGTACTGCTACTCACTGGACGGAGCTGGCCAAAGCCATCAGACATAGGTGTAGCGCAAAATAAACAGGTTATGGAAAAATACTAGAAACCATCTCATGCCACTGCAGAGATCAATCGGGGATGCTGTGTTCGTTCTGCTTGCGTTAAGGGAGATACCAGTGGGTTCAAAGAGGAGCACTGAAAGCCATCAGTCATGGGGAGCGACTACTAATGCAGGTAAAGATTAACTGAGGGGAACTGATTAAATATTTCACCGCAGCTGCCTTTCCCATGGCCGGTCCTGTCTCTCCACACCGGCTCTGCAGACGCCTGCCCGCCCTGCGAGACAAAGTGGGGCATGGCTCGGGTCCAGAGCACCCAATCTCACCCCTCCCGCCTTCCCTGTGATTTTATTATTGTTTTCAGAGAGTCAGTGCCACGGGGGAAGCACTCTGATGAAATGGGTGGTGCCCTGGAGAAACAGAGGGTTTGCCTTATCTTTTCCGTGGGTTATTATGAAATCTCAAGCTGGTGAGAAAGTGTGTAACTTGTTCACAGAATTTATGCTCTTGCAGCTGAGGGTTCTGTTTTATCATCTTGGCATGCAAGAAAATAAGTATATATAACAGAAACAGTAGTTGTAAAAGCCAAAACTGCCATGGAGAGCCTCAGGCAAAAGCTAACACATTCTTATTCAAATCAAAGACAAAAATAAATATTTATACACATAAATCAAAGCACAAATTATATTAATCACCAACCAGCCACATCCCTTTTTTCAGGGACTTTCTCTGGCTTTGGCAGATGTCCTCTCACCGATACTCCAGTGCAAACCCAGGACTGCCGTTGCCCTCTGAGCAGCCAGGAGAGCGCAGGGCTGCCTCCCCTGCATGATCCTCAGGTTGTGGCTGTAATGACGGTGCTTTGCAGCACCTGGATTTTCAGCTGCTTTATCTTTCTACAGCTTTCCGTCACTTAGAGAAGTGGTAAGGGGAACAGCATGCTGCCGGCAGAGCTGCTGTTGGACTGACAGCAAACCCTCCGTGTTGATCGGAAACCAATGCAGCATCACTGCCTTTAATTCCCCGTTTTCATGTACTGACTCTAGGCATGAGATGAGCATCCGCGGTAAGGTCGGGAGCCGTTGTCCGCGTTCATGTGGCTGTGAACATGCTGATTTGCTATTCTCCACGATATCTGTGGGAAACTTCTCTGCTCTCCCACGCCACCGAGACCTCGTGAAGACACTCCCCTGCCCTGAAACAGGGATGAACTTGGCTTAACCGTCGTCATGCCCGGAGAACAATAGAGGAGGGTTAGTGCAAACGTATCAGCATCAAACCTGGGTATCCCAGGCAACACCAACACAAACAGTCATGGGGGGTAGCCCAGTCCAGCTAGATATAGTGCTGCTTTTCATGCCAGGGGACATCTTTTCTTTGCTCAGAATAATTTTTTTACTCATCGATAATCTGTGTTAGCTCATGCGACACCCAGACGAGTTCAGGATTACGCCCTGTAATCTGCTCCATCTGGAAACATGTACTTGAGGAAGTGTCTGTGACTCCTCTTCCACACAGGACATCAATTTTTCCAGACAGCTGAAAGTTAATAGCTACCATGATTGAAGCGAGTAATTCTTGTGAAACCAGCTCTGTGGATGTTGCCTAGCAAAACAAATTCTGTCAGCGTAGCCCCGTGCTCTGACGTGCTACTGAATGTGCGACGCCATATATAAAAGCCAGGAAGCAATCCAAGGGAAATGGCACATTTTAGCTGGGCTGCAGACCATACACAGAATACAGTGATGCAGAAAACTATTCCGGGCTGCTTTTTCCAGCAAATGTAAGTATTTTTGCTTTTAAACTAAGTAAAAGCTAATACCACTTCAATACTGTCAGGTAATCTGGGTTTCGAATTTGTTCTCCTCTTCTGTATATTCTTTGACAGAATTCGAGGAATTTTGAAAGGAAGTACTTGTTTAGGAGTAGGAGATATTTTTAGGTATCTCTCAAACTACAACAGCATACCAATGACAAATGAGAAGTTATTTTCTGGAATTCGTAAAGCGTTTCAGGAGAGCGATTTCTGTGGAGATAAAAAATAATACCATTGAAAATGCAAAGTGCTAGTTCAGGAAACCTCCCATGAGCTTGAACGGAGGTTTCATCTGAATAAGGACTAAATAAAAACTGCCTAAGTGCCACTGCCCATGCGCAGCGATCCTCCTGCAGATGGCCTGTAATGAATATCGCAAGAAGCTGCTTGGAAACTGTAAATAAACAGATGAATCACCTCAGGTTGCCTTCTTCACCCATTCTGGCCATTCTGGCAGGATAGGAACAGTTGTTCTGGAAAGAGCCCTCCATTCCTGTTCCCACCCGGCCCCATCCCAGGCATGATCCCACCTGCCCCGGCTGGGCGGAGGGAGGGCAGCTGCCGCCCCTGCCTGCCTGTCCCTACCCTGGTGCAGGCAAAGGAGAGGGTCTGCCGATGGAGAGCACCTACTCTCCGCTCCCTGAGGTCCTTCGTGCTCTGGCAGGATTTCTCAGCTGGAGGGAAGCTGCTGGGTTGGCTGTGGAGGAGGATGCTGGCAGCGGGAGCTCAGGAGAGCTGTGCTGGCAGCCACCTTCTCCAAAGGAAGAGCCTGTGGCTTCAGACCTTGCTTTGCACTCTCTTCATACATCTGTTCTTTATCCAATCACTCTTTAATCTTACATATGTGAAGGCTATGTCTGACTAGTGATGTGCCCCAGACTGATCTCTGGCACTGAGTTTGGCTAGAGCAATGAGGACCGTACCCTCAAACCACCCTTGCAGCGTGGGCAGTGCAGCCCTGCTGCCTGCGGGCAGCGCTCCCTGTCTCCTGCTAAAGCCCAGCCCATGCCCATACAGCGTTCGGGAGGCTGTGCATTGGCAGATGCCAAAACTGTGCTGGGGGCCATTGGAGCTCTCTCAAGACTCTGAAGAACGGAGCTCCAGCACGCAGGAACATCTCCAAGTTCTGTTTTAATTTACTAGAGCAAATGTACCCAAACAGCATTTGGAGCAAGTATCGGAAACCAGGACACCCTTTTCCCTATCAAACATCTGCAGCTACCCGTGTTGTGATCTACGAGCCTTTTCCTGCCCCCTGCCCCTTGGCCCAGGGTGTCAGCTGTTTTCCTACACTATGCCCAGATTCCATAGGTGGTATGAAAAACGTCCCCGCCTCAGGACAACCTGTAGCCTGCTGGTTGGGACACCCAGGAGAGATAAACATCTAAATCCCCTGCAGCAAAGGAGGAAATCAGACCTCGTTCTGCTACATTCTGGATGAGAGTTTTAACTACTAAATCATAGTGTGAAAGGGGTGGAGGGAGGCAGGAGGGAGCCACGGCAATGATCCGGTCTCTTGGGGCAGCCATGGCTTGAAAGGAAGGACACCACTGACACATCTCTAATAGAAACTGGGAAGGCATCTTCCACCCAGAAACTCCACTTCCTTTCCAAAGTACATTGCTGTATTATGTAAAATGCTGGCAGCATTATGTAAAATGCCAAAATTTTCAAGAAGGGAAGAGGCGAAAAACACACCGAGCTCCTTGGTGTCTGGACTGGCTGCTCCTGGGCACCTCCTCCGGCTGTACCGGCTGCTCGGCATCCTTTTCTAACACTCGTCATTAGAAGAGCCTATGGGGTCATCAGCAAGTCCTGCGGTGTAGGATAGAACCCAATGCCCAAAATGCTCCACATGGACAAGATAAAGTTCTGCTGTAAATCCAGCCATCGGTGTCTTTTTCCTTTCAAACTTCTTAAGTGAAAAAAAAGGATGGAGGAAATATATGAATGAGAGAGGCTCACTGGAGAAATCCCGTTTAATCCGCACGGCAAACTTCTGTTTGATTCAGTTTGTTTTCCAATGACGTTTTATTTCAATGTTATCCAGAGGAGATGTAAAATCCCAAAGTTAATGAACTGCACATTTTGCTCACTCGTTCAGCTGCTCAAAGCAGCTTAGATTTGTTTACTACCCTTCACCTGGGAATCACAGCCTTGAATTTAGCTGCAGTTCTGTGGCCAGGTATGTTGATCTTCAGCACACAGGAACCTGGGCCATGTTACATCTACTTTCCAGCACATAACAATTCACAAGAGTAATCAGCTGTCGTAAAATAAGCAAAGATCTTTATTGAGGCATATAATTCATCTCCTCAAAAATACACTTAATGAAAATATACACAGAAATAGGCTGCAATAAAAAAGATAGAAAATTCTTAATGTACCTTTCCAAAGAAGGAGTAGCTTGCTTGAGTAACAAGATAAATCAATATTCAGCTGTACATACATACAGCTTGGTTCTCCTCCACTTCTAGCTAGTGAGTGGTATGAGCTTTCACACTGTGGATTCAGATGGTTTTGTTCCAATAGATCTTAATTTCATCGACGCTTTGTATCAAAAGAAATGGTCAAACCAATGCTCAGACATCAAAGCTCAGAGATTAACCCTCCTCTTCACCACCTCCTGCATCCTCAGCGGTGAAGCAAAGCCACTTCTTGGTAAGTTAGTATACACTAAAGGGGCTGCGCCAGGACTAGTGGCAAAGCCCCTTGACTTAATGGACAGAGCACAGACCACTGATTTCAGAAAGATTTTGTCAAAACAGAAAATGCAGAATCATTTTTCTAGTTAATCACTGTGGAAAACTAGGGTAAGATGAACTGTGTATCACAGTTCAGCTGAAGTACTGGACTAAATTTTTCCTACCCCTTCTGTAAAGGATTCCACTAACAAGTTGGCTCAGATACAGAAAAATAAGAGAAACAGTGCATATGAAGCTTGGATGAGTCAACGTGGTACAAATCGAGTCTCAACAAGCAACGGGAATCCCACTCTTAAGAAAGTTGGCTTGGTACCTTTCATAGGAATCACTCAGAATTATCATTTTCCCATCATCTCATCAAAGAAAAAAACAGGCCAGGACTAAAGCAACCACCCAGACCTGTTGAGTAACTGTACTGGAAAAACTTTGAAGTACAAGCTCCAAGGTGTTCACATCAGGAATACTGAGAATTTACATAAGGAGATAGGCGCTCAAATATGAAAGAAATGGCATTGTTATATTTAGCTAAATCTCCGATCCCTTCACCACTGATCCGATTTTAGATCCAGTACTCAAAATGAAGGGAAATAACTGTCAAAGTTTTAGTAAGAGTAGAGTCTGGATAAAGATGTGTTTGGAAGCATTACAGCAAACAGCTTAGGCACAACTAAATGATGAACTTGAGACACAACAGAAATGGCTTTGTAGATGGCTCATACGAAATTGCTAGTCTAACTATAACAATGATACTATTTTAATGATTGAGATTAGTCCTTTCTGAGCAAAGAGTGTATTGCTGTGTCCCAGGATGTCTGCAGAATGAAGGCCATGAACTAATGTTCTGGTGTGACATGAGCCATAACTTAAATATTATCTGAGTAGATCATTCTTGACAAAATAGGCAATATTTCATTTGTAGGTCGGGGCTATGATAATTTGGTAGTCTAAATGTTCTTCACAGATATGTAGGGAATAGGGCTGGAAGGCACTTGATGTCCATCAACCTACAAGATTATACCCATTCCTACCTGTACTCCTAACAGACACCCTCCCACTGTATTCCTGAAGACTTCCAGTAATGGAGAGTCTGTGATTTCCCAAGGCAAACTATTCCAGTGCTTGATCATCCTTCCTGTTAAAAGCTTACCCTACCTGTGATCTAAATTGCCCTGATGTAAATGAAACAAATGGGCATCTCTTTTATTCTAAACTATGCAACCCCGATTCCCTTCCCTCTCTGTCATGTTTTCTCTCTCTCTGATCATTGTCATCAGTCTCCTTGAAACATCTGCAGCGATTGATACCTTTCTTGAACTGTTGGCCTCAAACCTGGTCGCATACTTCAGTCAAGACCTAACTTCTGCCGAGTGAAACCAAAGACTCATCCCATGTGGTTACAGACATTTCTCCTGTTTATGCATTGCAGGATGACATCTGCCTTTCCTGACACAACTGCCGCTGACTCCAGCTGTGGGTGTTGCCATCCACAGGCTGTATCAATACCCACTTGCACCGGCATTGCTGCCTACGGCAGCCATCCTCCTCCCCTGGCTTGCTCCTTCCTCCTGCCCACACATCTTGCTCTTCCTCTCACTCACTGCTGTGCAGGGACCGGCTCTTGTATGGATCTGAAATTGTACTTGGAGATTTGTGATAGCTGACTTAATAAGCAAACTTAATAAGCACGAACTCTATTCCTTATTGCAGTTAATGAAAATGCACAAAATGTCAGATCTCTGCAGAACCCCATCTGATACGTCATTCCTCTGAATTCTGATAACTGGCCGTTTCTTAGTTTCCCATCCAGCTATGCATGACTTATTCATAGTTTCGCCTAGTCCACATTTCCTTAGCTTGCTCCTTTATAAGAATGCCTCATGAAACAATATCGAAAGTCTTAATAAAATTCAAGATATATGACATTTGCTGGTTTTCTCCTCACCCATGAGATCTGTTATCCTGCTACAGAAGGAAGCTGGGCTCAAGAAATTTGCTTTGTCTGTGAGAAATCCACATTATTCTTCCGTATCTCCTCTCTACCACTTAGGCAACGATTTGCTTGATTATTTTAGTAGTTTTCTGGGAACTGAAGCTTACAATTTTCTGGCTCCTCTTGCCCTACTCGTCCCTTTTAAAGACAGGCTCCATCTTCTCAATTTCAAGTTTTCTGGAACTTCTACCGTCTGTCTTTTAAGCCTTCCCAGTGCTAACCATTAATTTCTCTGAAATTGCTTCAGCCAGCTTCTAAGTGCTCTTGGATAAACTTCTTAAAGCTCAGAAATCTGAAAACAGAATTTACCTAAGCAACATCCATCTCATTCTTCCTGTAGTCTAGTCAGGAACCTCACCGGAGGTCTTCTGTTGCTAGCTCTTGCTGTGGCACATGTCCAGCCCTAACTGTGCCTTCCAGAGAAAAAGAATCGTTGTCTTCTAATTTTGGCATCAACGGTTGGTTGGTAATGCAAACTTTGCAGGGAGCAGACTCATTCCTCAGTCTTCCTTTGTCTGACAATGGATTTATGGCATGTTTCCTCCTTACCCGTACATCACTCCTTCACTGCACTTCATCTTGTGTCTTGGTCTTTCCGATACCATCCTTACATGTTTATGCTATTCTTTTATACTAATCTTCACCATGTAATCCTCACTCCATTTTTTGTAAACATCTTTCTTGCTTTTCAGATCATAGAAAACGAATGGTTTAAGCAAATTAGCCTTTTACTGGTCTCTGTAACCTTATCCCACACAGGGATAGTTCACACCTACGCCCTTTTGATGCAATATTACACAGATTATGCCAATACCTAAAAATACCTGGGCACTTCACAAACTTCATTCCTGCTTAAGATATGAGTGTGTAAATACAAGGTCAGATCCTGAGCTGTTAGTCACCTCCAGCCAATTCCCTATGTCATGCAAAGGTGTAGTTGAAGGTGATGGGTACTTTGCATGTAGAGGAAATGAGTAAAGCCTTGGGATGCAGCCCTGACTTATTAGATTTCTTCAACATGTTGATATGATATGACCGTGAAGAGTTGTTAAGTAACCTTAGTCTCACTGATGCAAAATACTTCACTTGAAGCCACCCACTGAGATGTGAAGGACCCCCAGGCAGAAGCAGATTGTCCAGGTACCTCTTTCCAGCGAATTTAAGGCAAAGGGACTGTTTGCGACCTTTTATGGGAGATAATGGTCAGACAAAGAAGGACTCCTGCTGGCAGCGTATGGGAACTGGCTGTTTTCATAAGTTTCATTGTTTCAAATGTTGCCTAAACCCAGCAGTGTGCCATTCTTGGTGGCTGGTTCTGTCGAACAATGTTAGCTAACAGTCGGGGGGATGCAGTTTTTCCTCTTGCTCACGCACCCGAGTGAATTGAGGCTTCTATCAAGCCTGTCAAGAGAGAAACTCAACCCCAAAGCACACCATCGCTGCAGAAGATTGCAGGCAACCAGTGGTGGGTAAGTATGAAAGGGCTTCAGGCACCCAGAAGCACCAGGAGTAATGGATGTGGTCATCCTCCAAACGCCTTCATCCCAAGGCTCATTTGTGCACCTTCCCACAGGTCTATAAACTTTCCCTCAAATTCCAGGGCAGATCTCACAATTGATACATAAACATCCGACTGCATGCATTAGGAGATTCAGCTAATAAACAAACTGGAAACATAACAGTATAGCTGTCTCAGTGGGAAATTAGAGTTGTATCTAATTATAGCCCTGCTAAGGCCAAGGAGTAAAATGCTAGTGGTTGCTAACAGGCACCCCACTGGTGGGACAGCAAGTTGGGTTTAGGCTTTGTTAATGGTACTTGAGAAAAAGAAACTTAAACAATACATTTAAGCAATAAGGTTTAAAATGGCTCTTGGCTTTTCATTTACTCCCAAAGAAATGTAGATATAAAATCAGAACATTAGAGAAACATTTTAAGTGGTGCCAAAGCTGGGGCTGGGCGCCAGCTGGACCAGCTTCCAGCCAGACGGCAGCCGGCGTGGCCCCGGGAAGCTCCACTCCTGTGCTCAGAGCTGAAAGCTCACAGGCACAATGAGCTCCCATGCACACGGGGATGCTATCACCAACCACAGATCGAACCAGACACCACACCCCTTCTCAGCAAAACTTAAAAATCCCATGGGTTTCTGCAGCCAGCAGTTGTGTGCTTGTGAAGCTGTAGCAGCGGGCACTGCTGAGCCCACCTTTTCCCCGGTAGCCCAGCATCTGTAATCTATTGCCATTTCCCACACTGTCCCCAGGCATTCAATTTTATTCAGAAGCTATAGCTGCCATATGAATGTGTATGAAGAGTTGAGCTAATGACCGGAAAAGGAAATCAAATGGGTATCTGTATGGTAATTCTCAACTACCAATTCAACTGGGACATTTCTTGGAGAGCATCCCCTTTAGTTTATTACTTTGTTTCCCAGAATGAGTAAGAAATATCTCATTTACTCTTCTACACAGCACGACTGGAAATCTTTTTCTTGCTGCAACGCTAAAGAATGGATTCTTCATTCTTGAATTGACTCACAAAGGCAAACAGAAAAAAACTTGCACAATGAAAGTTGCCCAATTCTGACCTCAATTTTTACAGTATTAGTCCAGAGTCATTCCAGTTCCCTGCAATGAGTCCTGCATTAACTACAATAAAATGCTATCGCCCGGGTTTATATGCAATTTATTTAATAATTGATGCACTCTGAGGATTTCACATACTCAACGCCTCTGAAGCTGGGTAACCAACCAAGGCCACAATAATGCTGGAGTGTGCAGGATGCCAGCATGTGTCTGTATAAACGCGGGTACGTAATAATTTGTCTGGAATCTATCCCACTACTTTTACATTTAAATACCCTTTTTCATATGTATTCTAGGTATTCTTCCCTAACTGGCATTTCTATGGAGAGAGATCACATGAAAGATCTCAGAAGATACCTGGTACTTAAATATATCCAATACCTTGTCCTGTCTTCTTCAAATGCTATCAGCACTTTTCTGGGCCTGCTGGGCAGCTTGTACACGATAACCATCCTGCAGTCTGCAAAGGTTTCATCTAAGTCCACTGCGGTTCTCATTTTGAGCCTAGCAAAGGCAGACATCCTGGTTTCTGTTAGCGTTGTTTCCGAGATGGTCGTATGGACCTTTGATGTTGGTATCTCATCTACAGCGTTCACATCAGCCCTGCTGCAGAACCTCCTCACTGCAAACGCACACATCAGCTGCTTGCTGCTAAGCTGCGTTGCCTTCGAGGCTTACTTGATAACCTTCTTCCCCACAGAGTCTCGACATTTACGGACGGTGAAAAACGCCAGACTGACATCCAGGATCATCTGGATCCTGGTGACTGCAGAGTGTGCCCTGTTCCAGACAGATGACCTCCTGAAGGCCAGCAGCACTTCTGCTCCCGCCCACAGCCCTTGCATTTTGTTGTTTCACTTCTCCAGCACGGCTGCAGCCCTTCTCAGGTCCCTCAGTTACTTCCTGGGGATTCTTTTAAGGATTGTCAATGTATACATCTACTACAAAATATTTTTTAGCATTTCTAACAGATCTACACTAAAACCAAAGTAGTGCTAGTGCGTGTTCCCAGGGGAAGCAGCGCTGTGACACCAAACAGAAGGTACTTCAACACATTTTCAAACTATTGGTTTGAAAACTGTTCAATAACCAGGACCAAGGCTCATGTTTTGGCACACCACTGAGTTTAAACCTTCTTGCTTTCTGATGCTATTTAGCCTTGGCTATTGTGAGGAGCTTGTGGTTGAGGAGCCCCTTGGCACTGAAACACAACAAAGTTGGGCTGTGGGTGTTTGTGTTGACATCCTTAGAGCACCGCAGGCTTGCTTTGAATGTTCTCGATCTAGATTTTATTCACTGTACAGGTGAAACAAATGACATTTCATGAACGGTTGCAAAAACTAAAGCAACCCAAATATTGTTTATATAAAAAGGGTGCTTAGAGGCTTACTCAGGGATCCGTTTAGCCAAGAGCTGTCTAGATGTATACTAAAGACATGATCTATGTCCTAAAATATCTCTAACCCAGGTGACCCACTCGGCTCAGCAGGTAGGATTGAGAGACAAGGTGAGCACCAAGCTGACCTAGCCTAGCTGGGCTTGTCCCGCAGGTGGCATCAGCCCCACCACGAGAGTCCCCAGGACAGAGCAGGGCTGAGCTGCCACACCTTGGTGCACACCTGGAGCTATTGTTGGGAGGTTGCTACAAGAAAGTAGATGCTTCTCTCGCATCCCCCTTCAGAAATAAAGAAATAAAGAGGAAGTGGAAAGCCAGAATGCAGTTGTTTGCTGCAGCCCTACCAGGGGGAGAGGGATTGAGAAAACCCCTGTGTTGAGGGCTCCATGTGCTCTACCCAGAGGGAGCTGTGATGTCGGTGGCTGTGGTTTCGGAGGCAGGGAGGGATGCGCCGAGGTTAGCAGTGCTGTTCCAGCTCCCTTGGTGGTGGTGCAGAAGACCAGGGCCACGGATGCCCCTCTGACTGCATTGGGGCTCAAGAGGATGTACAACAGAGCTGTTACCCAGGTGGTGATTCCTGGGGTCTCCTCAAAGCACTGGGAGGTTATAAGCAAAACATAAAGTACTCCAGGTACCTCAGATGCTCCCCAACGCACAAGTGGACATAGGCACTTCCAATTACTCTTGCACTTTGCATGGGAGATGGCCTCCAGCTTCAATTAAAGACTGTGGTTTTGAGAGATTGGACTTCTGTGATATGTTCTGCAATCCATAGATCGTACAAGGTGGAAAGAAAAGCAAAATAAGTCAAACCCCAAGTGTTAATAGCCAAAACGCTACATACAGCCTCCCTCTGTCATGCTTCCAGACCTTCAATACACCTTGCCAGCTTGAACGCAGCAGTAAGCCTCCGTCCATTTGAAAATAAGAAGGATGTGGGCACAAAACCCAAGCGTGATGAATTTCAGCTCTAACCTTCCCTCCTTCAGCCTGCAGTAGGTCCTGACACTCAACCTGGTACAAGTGAATGCCTGACATGCCCTGCTGGTAGCAGTTACTTGGCACTTACACTATCAGAGCTGAAAATTGGAGCTGTGACCACTTTCCTGAGTGGCCTGTAGTCCAAGGTGTCCAGAGGCGCAGGAGCTGTCAATTGAAGATCAGACCTCACAAACCCAAGGCGAACAGCAAATCCGGAGGAGTTTCCTGCTCTTTGCTCTGCTCACCAGCCAGTTTCTAAATTTTGCAATCACACTTTTTGTAGTTGGTCTCACAAGTGGTTTTTTTTTCTCTTTTTCTCCTTCACCAAAATGAACTTGACGGAAAGGCATCATCTAGAAAAGGGGCAGTGAAACCAAGTGCAAACCATCATGCTGCTGGGGCAAGAGGCAGCCAGCAGTGGAGGTCCTTCTCTCTTCCGGACTGTCTGCATCGCAGCCAGACTAAATGAAACAAAATAGGTTTTTCTGCGTGTCAGATAAAGTCAGCTCAGTTTTAATGAAAGGCAAATATCCTGGTCCAAGGAGCATGTATCTTACGTTGGGATCTCCGAGATGACTCAAGTGCATTTCTTCTGACAAGGACACTAATGAAAACCTTTTTTACACGACTATACCCTGCTTAGTATCTCCAGAGTCATTTTAGAGACCCTTCCTGCTTACTTTCCTCCTTTTCTTTGTGTTCCTTCACGACCCTTGCTACACTCTCTGAGAAAAGGCTGAATCTTTGCTTCTACATCAAAAATCAAGCAATAATAATGTGGATGTACTTGGCTGGCTCTAAGAGATGAAAATACTGAGCTTTTACTTACAACTGCTAAAATCCTGAAAAATATTCTAATCCCTTTGGCTGCAGTAATACACTTCAAAAAACTATGAATATTGTTCTTATCAGAATTCACAGCAGTTATCTGCCTAAGTGCAGTTATTTACAATGAATGTCGGCGGTGTCAGAGATGCTGCAGACGGTGCAGGGCCAGAAGTGAGTGAAGAGTGCTTGACATTGTTTATCGGAAGACTGAAAGGAAACACTGCTGAGGGCTGGGTATCTAGTAAAAGCAGAACAGAAATGTAATCAAGGCACGTAAAAAAAACTTTGATGCAATCCCTTACATTAGGATGTTGCCTAACAAAGCTGATTCCTTGTGCAAGAAGGGTGTCTTAATAATCTGAGGCACTGTGATACACTGTTCTTATTCTGGAAGCCTGAAGTGCCACTTTCAGGAGAGATGAAATGCTATTTGAAGTGCTGTAATTAATAAAATTTTGTTTTGTTAAACCATTGTGCATTATTTATTACAAATGCATGCTCTTTCTGAGGATCTTTCGGCTCCTCCTACAGAAGCCCATGCAGATGGCTGAGCGTTCACCCGCTGACTGGAGCCGTGTTTGGTACACAAGGCATACAGGATTTTTAATCTTTGAATTCATCACTTAGCTTAAGAATTTTTTTTTGCCTAATTTTCCTGATAAGTGCCTCTGCCCTCAGGACAATCCTTTTCTTAAGAAATTAATGACAGCAAACACAAACAGCAAGCACATAAAAAGAAGGTAGCCTATAGCAAAATACTGCAAGTATTCATTTGCATCGGGTAATCAGGATCCCAGGTGCAACGGTGCAGCAGGACCAAGCTGCATGTGTATGAGTGGATGCTGTGGGTGGTACCTTCTCCTGCTCTCTTGCCCAGGGGGACATGGGGACACATGGGGACACAGCAACCCTTTTACTGTAGCAGCTGTAGAGCAGTGCTGCTTCTTTCTGAGCAGGAGGAAACCAGGCAAGAGGAAACAGTGCTGTCTGCCTGCTTTACTTTCCCAAACGCCCAGACCATTAGCTGACCCTCACATTGACAAGAGTATGTGAATGAGTGAGTCCAAAGCTCAGCTCCAAGGTCACGGGAAGTGAGGACAAGTGGATTCAGCAGCAGAGATGCTATTTTTCATGGATAATAATTTGATGTAGCTTTTAAATTGGTCCCTGTGCAAGACGGAGTGCCTCCCTGCAGTGTAGCACGTTGCAAGCTGTCCTGGGTCCCGGTTGGGTCAAATGGGACATGAGGGGCCAAAAATACTGCCTGGGCAGCAAGTGGAGAGAGATGCTAAATGGGCAAGAGGGAAAGTGGGGTCATTTTTCAGGTTGTTGCTCAGTGTCCTTGGTCATAGACTGTTCCCTCACCTTGGTTGGGGTTCCCCATCAGGATTCCCGCAGCCCAGGTGCCCAGGTGCTCTGTGGGGAGACGGGTGTGACAGCAAAGGGAAGCCTTTTTCTGATCATTGTAATTTGTTGCCTTATTTTTAATGTTTTAAATCATTCTTTTTCTACCTAGATATACTCTTTTTCTATCAGATATATTGATATTGATTAACAAAACAGTTTTTGCAGTGGGTTCATCTCTTGAGTGTCACCTCTGTGTCTGATAAAACTGCACGGCCACTTCAGTATCAGTCATGGCCGTATTTAAATCAAACCAAAAGGGCTGTGGTGCAGAAAAGCAAGGAAACTGAGCACAAGGTGATGCTGACCTCTGAAGATGGAGAGTTGATCACCTGCACTGAGATGCCACCAAGCCCCCTGCAACACTTGAAAGCTTCCCCATCTGCGATGGCAAGGGAATGATTGATGCTTTGCAGCCCTGGCAATTTTAGAAAGCCAGTGAACAAAATGGCAACACTCAAAGGCGCTGATGAGAGCCGGGAATTGGGACTTTTGCTTGGTGACTGGGAGACTGGTGGTCCTGAATGTGGTGAGCCTCACGGCCCCCCACCACGGGGGAGCTCTCCTGCATCTCAGGCTTTCTGCTCCACTGGAAACTGGTCAGTGTTCCTACATCTTCACTACAAAATAGAAGATTTTGTTAAATCACCATTTTTCAATGAAAAATCTTGACGGAAAGTCCCCTGCAGAGAGCTCTGCTGTGCTCTGCCATACTCTGCCTTTTCTATTTGCCTTCTCAGTCTTACCTCAAGACCTTTGGGATAGGATGCATTTAGGCAATGAGTTTGTCTTACTGTCTTACAACAGGACAGTCTTTCAGCTGGCTGTGAGGTCAAGCTTTAAATAACACCATCCACTTGTTTCCGTTGGCTTTTGGGCACCAAAGCAATTGTTATTCTAACATTCAGAAACACCCACAGTTCACATGCTCTGGAAAAAGTGAATCATTTAATATAAGACGCTCCACAAAATGATGACTAAACAGAGCTGAGACTCTCACACTGTGCAAAATGAGAGTTCGAGAAATATCTTCTTCCCCTCAAGTGAGTCATTTCCACAGCATGAATGAGCATTTTACCGATCTTAAGTAAGCAAGCGACCAAAATGATGTTAGCTGATATTAACACTATAGCACTCCCCATCAAAAGCAAAGGAATTGATGATGGCTATCGGCTTACTCCAGCTAGACTAAACTTGTTCTGAATCCCAGAATATTGTATTGAGTACTTCTTCACAACAGTTTTTATTTTATGGGAAGTGATGGAGATCTATCCAAAAAATACTGATAAAAGTAGGTTATCTGTAGAGCTTGGCAGGAAACAACCTGGCTGTTTCTAGAGCTGGGTCGTCTGTTATCCTGCTGCCTGCTCTTGTACGTGTTAAGAACCAATGAACTCTTTCGTGACCTTTCCTATTCAAAACCTGAGGAATATACACACAGAAACAAGTAATCCCACAGCTCTGAGATTTTTTTCGGCATCTTCTAACTACACACTCCTCTGAAAGGCAAAAGAATTCCCCAAATAGTCTTCAACAATAAAAGCATATAATAAAGACAAACACAAAAGGCTATGGACTGTCATCGTTCTGCAAAGGTAACCACAGACCCCATAACCGTGGCTGCTCCCGTGGTTTTGATTGCTGCATCTCAGCCTTGACGGATTTGCAGGAAAAATCCCAGGGAAGGTGAGGAACAGCCTGGTGAGGACTTTCTCTTCTGTGTTGAAGTCAGAGGCCTGATTTATCTCTGATTTCAGTGACTGCGGATCAGGCCTGGAGTGGAGCTTAAAATTTCCCCCACCTGACATGGGTTGAGGAACAGAGGTTCCCGAGTCACATCATATGCTCACCAAAGCTAAGACAGGCCTAAAATAAAATGTTGGGTATTGTACTCGCTTAGCTGAGACCTACAGATAAGATGATTACCTTATCACAGCCAAAGTCGGCAAGGTTTTTATTAGTGAACATTTAGACCACACTTGACTCCTTAGGTGGCAAAGAGGGACACAGAGAAACCCCAGATGACAGACACTGCTGCACGCTTGTATCTCCTGTCCTGAATCTAAGCAGCAGAAAGCAAATTGACATTTTTGCTGTTGCACGCCCACCATCAGTCTGTCCCCATCACCTCCACTTCTGATCACCTTCTCAAATGTAAAGGAAACAAACCTTACACAGGATGATAAAACTGATAAATAGAAAGCGTTTCCTTTCCCCTGTCAGCAGAAAGCCACGAGGGAGCTTGAAGATCCAGGGTCTACTCGTGGTTTCAGCACGCAGCACATGGGTGCTGTGGAGAGGAGACTTTCTTCCTCTTCCCCAGGGCTGAAGATCTGCTTTGTGCAAGCTCTGCAGCAATGGGTTGAAATAAGTCCCCAAGAGGCTGAGCAGCCTTTAGCTTTTCCCTGTGCTAGTACGACTTTTGCGCACACCAGCTCGCCCCCGTGCATGACCCGCCGCCAGCATCCCTCATGAGAGCAGGGAGCTGTTCTGGGCAGCGGTCAGGCTGAAAGGGAAGGAGATGCTCCGCAAGTAAGTTCTGTGCTCCGGACCCGCAGCTGGGGCAGCAGACCAAGCTACCGAGAGATTTGCATAGCTGGAATCCCCAAAGCACTTTGCGGTCGATGACAGACCCCTATTCCCTTTGTTTGCATCCTCACATGAAATTTCAAAATCTCTAAAAGAAAGGGGATTTCTCTACCAGTCTACTAATAGACATCAGCTATTTTTTTTTTTCAGTTGAAGTACGATTCCACAAGCGATTAGGGCTGGTTCATGAAGCAGCATGACTGATCATTCACGTACCTGTGGCTGTCAGGGCAGGTCACTCTCTGCGAAAGGTTCACAGTCCCATCTGTCTTTGCCAAGAGCTTGGAGCTATTTTCTGCACTGAAAAACTACAGCACTTCTTCCCCGGCTTCATGAGCAGTGCAGACACTGCTGTTCCTTTGGGCATCTGAGGAAGCCCAGTCCATCCTCTCCCTGACTGCAGAAGCCTTTTCTGGGGTGCAGGGAGAGGAACCCATCCCTCTGCGGTGGGGTTGCAAACCGACGGGGACGGCCAGTGGAAGGCACCGATGGGCCGGACACAGCCTGCTATGGGGCGGGCTGCTGCAGGCAGGCATTTGCATCCCGCAGTACGTGCCCCTGCGTGAGCAAGAGAGGAATCCTCTGGCTGGGGGGAGCAAGGGGGCGTGGAGCCCTGGCAAGGAGACACCTCCGCTAAACAGTGATGGCTCAGGGCATGCCCTGATCTCCCCCTCAGAGGCCACCTGTAAATGCTTTTACCTCCGCCTGCTGCATGCGTACCTGTGGGTGCCAGACCTTCCGTTTGCATTCGGTGGGGACGGTGTATTTTGAGACTTGAAGATGCAACAGAAACCAACATTTTGGGGACCAACCTAAAATCTTTCCAGAGCTTTAAAGAAGAGTAAGACCTGCTGTGCAAATGAGGCAGTGCTTCTAAGAGCTTTTCCAAGTGATGTGAGGCCCCAGGGTCCGTAGGGAATGGCAGAACGTCCATGGGAGATCTGCTAAAAACTGTGAACAAGGTGGCTAGGGGGGCAGTCAGTGGTGGGACTGGGAAGGAGCTGTCAACAAAAGCAAACACCATGGTGCGAGCGCAAGGTGGTGGTGATGGAGAAAGGAGGGCGGGCAGGCCAAGTGCACATCCACAGTCTGTCTGTTGTTTAGGCGTTGGGAACCTTAGACAAATCTCTCCAAAGCTGGAAAAAATCCTTGGCTACAGGATAATGGGTCAGCTGGGAAAACCAGCAGGGCTGCCGTTTATCGGGAGAATATCCTAAAAACAAGGCAGGGGTGAAACAAAACCCCAAACAACCTGGGTTGTGCCGAGAGATTTGCATTGCTGAGCAACCCGTGTGACCAGCTCAAGGGCTATCTTTGGTGCAAGTTCTCTTTCTCAACACCTGCCAAGCTGCATAAAATAAATTGTAAAACACACGTTAGCCCCAGTGGGCAGGGGTGTGAAATCCTTGCCGAGCCTTTCATTATCTGCTGTTTGAACACCCTGAAGCTTCATGGCCCAGCCAGTTTGTCTCATAATACAACAAAAACCAGTGTTCATGAAACCGTGAGCAGATAAGCAATTCTAGCACGCAGCTCCCAAGGGAGCGGTGCAGCACAGCCCTCTTTCTCAGGTGGCAGCACCAAGGAGACCTTGTGCTTGTGATTTTTCCCTTCTCACCATGTGGGAGTTGCTCAGAGCAGGTATTTTTTGCCCGTTCAGCCCAACGGGTCACTGCACTGATCTAGGATGTGTGTAAACTTTGCCTCTTGGAAGAAAATCGGTTTACATTTCAATGCTTTTAAGTGTATGTCAATCAGGAATCACACCACTGCGGTAGTACTATATGAGCAGGAAGTTAAAATAAAAGAAATTTTGGAATAGATACGTGATGGTGCACAAAGAGGGAAACTTCCAGGTCATGGGAACGACCAGAACAGTTAAAATCTATAGCTGAGGCTGAACAGCATGTTTGCCTCACTTAATTATTAAGGTGAGAACTGAACCTTTCTCATGTCTTTGCTGGGAAGAAGAAAGTCTGATAATAATCCAGGGAGCCATTTCTGAGAAGGAGACAGTCAGACAGGAAAGTATTTTTCTACAACTAGGTCATCTATCAGAGATCTATTTTCTTAAGCACTGATAATCCAAACAAAGGACTTCAATTTAGACCTCACACAACCCACATGAACAGATTGAACTGAAGAGGTGAGTTTGTTCCCTGCAGTAAATTAGGTTGCTAGAAGACACTGAGTTGTCTTGGAAAATGTTGCTATTTTGGCATCAATGCCTCAAAATTCTGGAAAATGAGGCGCAATTGCATTCCTTCTAACAGATGCTGGCTCGATTTAATTCACAGAAATTTCTCCAAATTACATTTAAAATAGCTTTGAGGGTGTTTTATAATGAAAATGATTGCTTTCGAAAGTGCAGAAGACATTTGGCCACTGTGGTTCCAGGCTGGGAGCAGTCAGCAGGGCAGGGTGCTCACTGGAGAGGCAGCCAGACCCTTTGCTGAGCAGCCCCAGCCGCACAAAGGGTATGCTATGCCCCAACACGTCCTGCCTTTGGAGTTTCTGGCTCTGCACACTTGTTCCTTTTTGCTGTATCATTTCTGAAATCGCTTCTGGCATGGGTAATCACTGTTCTCATTTGCACATCATGCCCTCTGCTGGGAAAGCAATGGCTTAAACCAGCCAAAAAGAAAATCCTCCTGGTTTGCTCTGGTACATGCTGTGGCACAGCGCGATGCTGGGAGGAGGCAGCAAGTCACGGCCAGCTCCAGACCGGGTCCCACGACGGCACCTTTCCCCTGCCACCTCAGTCCTCTGCCACACGATGGCCATTTATTCCGACTTGGTTTTGGGAGCTCTCCCTTGCATGCTGCAGCTATGCCAAATAAATCCCACTGGGGCTGATTATCCACTCCTTTGCCTCAAGGATTATTTGAGTTGGGGCAAGCAATTACATTGCTATACAGCCAATGCTGAAGAATAAATCTGTCCCGCTTAGGTTGTGGTAAATAAACACTGATACTCATGGAAATTAATACTTAACATGGCTAGACATAAAGTTTCATCTAAGACCACTCCTTTTTTAAACTTTTAGCCCAAATGTGGGTTTGTTGTCTGCTGCTTGCATTTGCATTCTGACTTTTGGTATTTGTGAGAGCGTTACTTCCAGTTCTTTGAGAATGAAAGCAGAAGCTGAAAAATAGCACATCTTTCCTGGTTGGCCACAGTGACCAGTTCTGGTCGTGACCAGAACACGCTTCTGCTGCTGTTGGAGATTACAAAGCCTTTTGCTGCCCCGAGAAGCCAGACCTGTTAAACGCCTGGACCTGCGTGTGCTGCGGAACAGGGCTCCCAGTGACATTTCTAAAACTCTGTAGAAGTGCTGATCCCCTCACCCTGACGAGCCTGTGCTCGTGTCGGTGGGGTACCATGTTTGCCTGATCATAAAGAACAAAACTGATCCACGCAGAGGGTGGATTTTCAAAAATGAGACATGTTCATGCTCAGAGCATATTTTAAAAAATCCTTGAGCATCCAGTCCACCGCCAATAAGCCACTACAAGAGAAACTGTTAAGACCAGTAGACTCTGATCAGCTGTTGACAGCTGAATGAGGGCGCGGGGTTGCAGCGTTGCCCCACCATGGGGTGGGTGCAGGTGGGAGGGATGCTGTGAGAATCTGCATCTGCTCCAGTGTGAGCTCAGCGGAGCAGCACCCCCAGCCTGGGGCTGCCCAGGGCAGCACCATCGCGTGGAGGCAGCTGAGAGGTGCTCTGGGAGCTGTGCCTGCTCAGCTGGGCAGCAGAAACCACCAGCAGCGTCTTTCAAATTCACAAGATAAATACACTAAAATGCAGGGAAAAACACTTTCTCCCTTTTGTTGCCATCAGGTCTGGCAATCCTGCCTGAGCGCGGGTAAACGGGGAGAAGTAAGTATTACAGCTGATCATGTCTCCCCAAACTATCCAAAACAAACAGCAACAAACCACAGTGATTCATTGCATTTCATTTAAACAAAACCGCACCGTCACTATAACCCCAAAGGGAAAAGGGGAAGGAGAAGGAGTCACCTACAGCTTTTACAGAAGAAAGTTTTTTTTCAAGCAAAAGTATTAGAAACTTGCTTCCTAAAACCTGCGTTTTATACAACTCCCATAATTTAAAATTTTGTGAGGATATTATAAAAGCAAGAGACATTCAAATTCCATCCTTTGAAGGGCTCTTAAATGCAGCACATTCTTTGTTTCTCTCTAAATTTTGCTTGTGGCTCTGGCAGCAAGGCGGCTACTGAAGAAACACGACATAAACAGGCCATTTGCTGTCATTCCCTGCATTTTATAACTGCTGTGCTCATGTGCCTGACTTGTGGCAGCCAGGTGATCGATGTAGGACACTGGAGGTGACAGCAGGCTCCAGGGCTCGGGGATGCTGTGGCTCATTAGTTGGTGGACACACGTACAGCACATAAGATTAACGATGACAAGCATGCTGCATGGGGCCGGGAGAGGGAGGCTCGAGGAAGACACGTCGGCTACTGGTAGCTGGAGGAGGGCACGGAAGCAGCGCTGCTCTGCGGCGGGGCTGCACGGGCGTTCAATCTTCTCCCCGGCATCCCCACCTTTAATGCAGCCCCCTGCCCTAACGCCACCCCTACAGCTCCCACTCAGATCCACAGGGCATTCAAATGATTAGGAAATTAATATACAGGAAACTTATCTGAAAATCAAGTTATTATGTGTGCGTTGACTGCAAAAGACCTGAATAATGAAAAGATTAGCAGTTAAAAATACACATACTCTGTTTTGTGATGCATGAGCTTATGTTTAACCATTAAGGCCCGTGCACTACCATGGCTGACTGCAACTTCTCTGGAGTTTTCTTTTCAGTGAAAAGTTGCATTTTCAACTAAATAAAGCCTTGCACAACTTAAAAATTCAGTTTTTTCTTCTGGAAAATGAGAACAAAAGTTGCCACCTAAAAAAAGAAACATCTAGTTGCCAAAAATTCTCTCTCATCAGACTAATTTTCTCAAAACGTCTTTTTCATGGGGGAAAAAAATCCCTCTTCGCTCCCATAAAGGTGACCTCCAGGACCGTGATTAACTACCTTCCTGCACACAGCCTTCTGCCAAAGCCATCAATGCAGCCATAACTGCACCAAACAACTGTGGAATGTTAGTGCTGGGGAAATTATCAGTAACGGGTGTTTGCAGGCAAAAATAAAGCCCAGAGTTTAGATCGCTTGTGATTAATGAACACTACATGGAACAGGGTAGGCAGGAGCATCCTGTCTGGCTTTGCTCACCCAAGGTGACTGCGCTGGAGCAGTGGCAGGTAGCTCATCTCAAAGTGTAGGTGTGCATGTACTGGGTCTTAACTCAGAGCAAGTAATCGGCCCTGGGACAGAGGTAACCAGTTTGTAGCAGGTTTATACACCAGGCTGGTGTGAATCATCACCTAGTGACTTTCCAGGCAGTCCTCTGACCGCTCCAACACGCAACAACCAGGAATAACAGGGGGCTGCTGGTACTGGAGAGTCCTGCACTGCTCTGCAACCCTCTTGCTCAGGATCTGGCCCTGTTGGAGGTGCCTGTGGGCAGCCAGGAGCTGCTCATTTGTCATCACAGCGTGACAATGTGTTCGCACCTGAAGATGAAAAGCGAATGCTCAGGGTGCAAACAGCGAGCTGGTGCAGGCAGTGGTCTGATGGGGCTCCTGCCCACACCCCGCAGACCTGCGCTGTGCTTTTGCAAGGGGTGCTGCTGCAAGCAAACCCGTGCGCAACGTGGGTTGCACATCCAGGGCACAATCCATGCAAAGTTCCCTCGGTGACGTATGGTTTTCAATTTAACAGGAGCTTACCAAGGTATCAGATGACACCGTGACTTGGGAGTCACCTTGTGGCTTGACGTTTGCAAGAAAAAGTGCTCGATTCCAGCTGCATGACCCAGCAGTCCCAGCATCCTGGATGTATATCTTACAATATAATTAGGGGAAAACCAGATTGCAGCTACAGATGTGGCACCAGGAGGCTGTATCCAGAGAGTCGAGCGGTACCTTCAGGCACACAAGGCTGTGAGGATGCAACAGGAATGGGGAAGGACCGTAACCCATCGGAGCAGAGCAGGGGTGAGCTCTGCTCACTGCTGCTAGCACCAGTCCCCTCCGGCCACCACACTGCGTGGAGGTAACAGCTTCGCACCGCATACAACAGATGACTTAATTTATGTTTCACGTTTAGCGCTATTTGTGTTTGTGTTTTGATCCCGCTTGGTGCAGGCTCAGCCATGCAACATAGCAGTTACCCGTTGAGGCTGGTGCCAGCGTGGATGGCCGGAGGGGGAGCACAGGCATTGCTGTCCCTGTTAGGGGTTTAGTGAGCGATGCTTTCAGCATCCAGCCAGCTCTGCGGCTCTGTGGGTGGCCCGATCGTGGCTTTTTCTGAGGGGACTATGTGCTTCCCAGTGCTACAGTGCCGCAGCGGGTGTAAGTCCTACAGGAATGTCCACCTGCTCCCCGAAGACATAAGCTGGTGAATGGGTGTAAACTCCCTCCATGTTAATCACGATGTACAAGGTTCAGCCAATTCCCTCATTAAGAATCCTTTTCACTAGGGAACACAGATGATTTCATCTAGACAAAAGAAAAATCCTCTCTTCCTACATGTATTTATTTTTAGCTACACTCTGATAACAAATAACTAGCCAGAACTTATTGGAGAGGCTGAACAACTGAACGTGCCACAAAGCAGCTCTTCGGGGACCCCTTACCCCAGCACACTCTCCGCAGGAAGCTCGCAGCCCCGCCAGACGCGAAGCCGCACTACCACAGCTTAAAGGACCTCCAAGGAAGCCCCAAAGCCCCAAAACAGAGGAACTGATGGGAGAACTTCCTTCACATCTCCAGATAATTTCTCTAGTTTTACTTTCCTTTGCAGCCCAGGGTTAGCCCCAGGGCTGGTGACCGAAGCCCAGGAAACCCCAGGAAGAGGTCCTGTGTTTCACCCATCTCAGTCAATGGCAATCATGCCATGATGTATAAATGATGCTGATGAAAGAGCCCTTACTGACATGTCTTCGAGGCTTGCTCTGGGAGGCAGGGGCAGGTTTAGCGGCAGGTCCAGGCACGGCTCTGCCCGAACGAGCTTCAGCCCCTCACAGCGCCTGCGCTACCTGGGGCCGGGAGGCTGTGACTCAGCTCAGCTGTGCTGAGGGTCCTGCTCTTAGAGGAGAAAGCAGCCTGGCCACCCCAAGACCCAGCGGCTCAGCGTGGCTCAGGCTCCTATCCCTGTCCACATGGCAATGAAAACATGCTTTCATCCCAGACAGAAAGCAGGACAGCTTTATAATACATTATTTGTTTGCCTTGTCCACCTATTTGGCTGAGAGGAATGAGATGTAATTAAGACTTAACTTGGAGCTTTGGAATAATTCCCAAAGATGGAGACACCATGTACTCACTCCTGTCAAATTTCATGTGGTGGTAGAATGCATATTAAAACAATAAATAGCGCATATGAAATAATTCGAGTCCACGGCAAATGTTTCACGTCCTCACTGCAGCTTATCAGGAAAGGAAGAAAGGCAAGTGCTGCCCAGAGCTGTGCAGGACTGACCTGCTGCGGATGTGAGAGCATCTGAGCCGAGGCCAAGGCCAGTCAGACGCAGGAGGGTGCTGGTGCCACCCAACAGGGATGTGCCTGCGAGACACAGGCACTCTAACCCCATCAGCACTCTGGGGACAATTTTAAATGACATGTGTTTCATGATATAAATCCTGCCAGTTGTCTATTCTAAAAAGTGACAGGGCTATGAAGAGGCTGGCTCTCGCCCTGATCCTTTTTTTGGACACTGTGTCTCCAGGCACTGCTCAGTCAGACAATCAGCGTGTCAGCAGCACTGCTTGATGCGTTGCTTCGTGTTGCATTTTTGCCTTTTATGGCAATAAAGACAATTATCCAGCAAAAGTCCCTGTGCCGAGGGCCCATCTGAGCTGTGTACGACGCTTTTGCACCTCCCAGCACTCTCCCGGTTGCAGCCTGGGAGCAGGCTCTGGGCTGCCCTGGTTGACACTCAGCTCCAACACACGCTCCTTCGCTGGACGCTGCTGAACTGCAGCGATAGCCCGTCGGCAGTTTACAAACTGCCTGGCTTGCTGGGCCTGGGCTGGGATTATTCCCACTCTCCGGGCAATGCTGTGTTGTCAGGGGGCATGCAAAGGAGCCGCTGCAGCAGTGCCCACGGCATCAATCCACGGAGGGACGCAGCCCGGCGTTTGGCAAAGCCGAGCCCATCTCCATTTGCTGTAGCAGCACATGAGTGATTTATAATATTTAAAACTGGAGATGTGACAGACTGTACATTTCGATTCCTTTTTTTTGTCTTCCCTCTGATCTCCACGTGTTCCCAAAATTAGGCTGGACAGGCACCCAAACCAGAAGCATCTGTTTCTCCTTTCAGTCTCAGCAGTGTAAATAAAGTGTATTTGTGATGTTTTGGTTTCATAAACATATTGTTTTTGGCTTTTCTTTGAGTATGCTGTTGAGCTTTGCTGCAGAGCTGGATGCACTGATTAGCGTGGCTCTGATCTGTCGCCAGGCACACAGAAGTCTGTTTACAGAGCTGGGTAACCATTGGGAAGTGTGGGACCCTGCCTGTCATTCACAGGAACTGTAATTTGCCCCGGCTCTTTGCTGAAACAGCTCCTGTAATAGCAGCTGCTGAAGGGGCGATGGAGTTCTCAGGGGGCTGGGGGTGCTGGCACCCTGCGGCCGGCCGCCACCGGCCATCCATCACCTTTCCATCCTGCTTCAACCTCAGTGGTGGCTGGGCTGCCTCTGCTGACACGCTCGTCAGCTAAAATCGCGCTTGTTGCCACGGTGGGGAGCCAGCATCCTTCTGGAAGGGTGGTTTGTCTGTCCGGCTGCCAGCCTGCACAGGCGAGTCCCCACAGTGGGCTAAATCCCTCCTGGTGTTTAGAAATGATTATCCGGGGCTCTGGCTGCAAGGGACACTCACCCTGCTGCCCGCCCTGAGCCCTGGGGTTAAGGCTGGTTTTGGGTAGAGTAACCAAGCGCCTCGATGTTTTAAAACTCAGAACAGATGCATAACCAGAGGAGGTAGCAAAGGATTATTTAAATCTGATTTTAGTTCATTTCTTCTTTTTTTTTTTTTTTTTTTTAAATAGCGGATAGGAATATTTATTCACTGCAACTTTACTGGGGTGAGTAATGCTAACTAGCCTGCTTTTCCCAAAGAGGATTTTTAATGAGACATGCTGTGGCCTTGAGAACACAGAAAGCAGGCATTTTCCTTGTAAACACAGTAGCACAGTGTTTTGCTGGAATTCACCCCAGAACAGAAAAAACCCCGCAGGTTAAAAGGTCACTCTATAAGCAGATACTTTACTATAGTTTATATTTTCAGATCTATGAACACGCAAAAACACATCACATTTTCCTTTGCCTGCTAAAGGAAAACGGTGCGTGTGAATCCGGGTGGACACCGACCTCGGTGCTGCTCCGCTGCAGGGCTGGTTTTGGGACCTCCAGGGCTTGCAAACCCCAATCCCACCTGCCCCCCATTCTGCTCCATGTTTCTCTCCTTGAAACCCCCTACGCCTTTTAGACATGAGGTGGAGCTGTGACCTGGCAGCTTTTTTCCAATCTCCTTTCCGTATGATGGCCCAGGTAGCTCGGAGGAAGGTGACGAGGAGAGGGGGATGCAAACCCCGCTTTCCCCCCAGGCTGGAAGGGTTGGTTATGCTTCGGACTATCCCACCTGAGCGTGGGAGTGCTTTCTGCCTAGCAAAAGTCAGTTGTGGGGCTTAGCAGCTACCCTCACTATTGACTATCTACATGAGAAAGTGCAGATTTGCCTGTTACATGGCTAATTCAAGATGCAAGAGCTCAGCCACAGAAATACAGAGATACTGTAGCGTGGAGGGATGTCATTCAAAGGGCAAGCTTTGTCCAAGGAGATAAATAACAAAGAAAGGGAAAAACATCAAAAGGAGAGGGATTTTCTCAGACCAAAAAGGGCTTTTCTCGGAGGAGGCTGTAGTGAGTATCAGAGGGAGGAGGCATCAGTGTCTCTCGCCCGTATGGCTCATGGAGCTGCTGACCTTCAAGCCAGGCAAAACTCTGCTTCTTGCTGAGGTCAAAAGTTGTATTTGCTTTTTTGAGAAATGCCTCAGAGCTGCAGCCTCCTTTATCCAAAAGCAACAACCCTGCATTTACTGGGGAGGAGAGAAGGGAAGACAATTGCAGGCTGAAACTGCTACAGAATAGCTGCTTTAACACAGCCCCCCGGCACGTGCAAACCTCCTAATCATAGCTGGGTAAAGCAGAGCTGCCAAGACCCGCCGTCGCAGGGCAGTGGTGCTGCTCAGCAACGTTTTCATGCCAACCGACGACAAAAGCCACAGAATCAGCTATTTCTGACATTACAGCTAGATGCTTAACCAGAAGAAGCTGCTCACCCGGGAAGCCGGACGCTCTGGAGGTGGATCCTGGGCTAAAAGGCCAAACCACAGCTTGGGTCCTAATTGCCCCAAGTGAAGAAGGGAGAGGTTGGAGGCTGGGAAAGCAGCTTAAAAGCCATAAGGTAGAAAGGTGGGAAAAGATCTCAACTTGAAACTACAGAATGGGCTCAGCCTCCTTTCAGATTCCTGAGAAATTTCAGGCTCATCTTGCTATTTTTCCCCATCTTCCTTTACGTGGAAGGCAGTTGACATCACTCCTTTAATTATTTGTGTGTGAAATATGCAATAGCCTATTTTAAAATGATTTTTGAACTCAGTTAGCTGCACGTTTCATTGACAAGACAGAAGACACATAAAGCAGCTGAAAGAAGAAAGGCATTTTTGAATACCTACATGGATAAAGGGCAGAGATGAAAAGCAGATGTTGGAGGCAGCTGTGTAAAACAAATATTGAGTAGGCCAGAAAAGAGATCATAAAGAAATAACATCCCTAGCAATATGCTTCTCGAGCGCCATCTCTGCATTACTGTTTATAGCAGCCAGGATTTTAGCTAGCCAGGTTTGCAGACACCACCTTTTGTCTCCCTGCTAAAGCTGTGCCAGTTTGTAGCCGTGCCAATACCCCAAAACTGCGGAGAGCACCAAAGAGGCATCGCTCCAGCCTCCTCTGGGGCTGGGTGATGGCTCCATGCAACCACCTGATAAATCTTGTGAACCTCACCGTCTCCTCCACATTATTTACTGGTTGTAGAAATACATGCTTAGAAATGTTGATCCTCGCTGTAAGATAATATCTAGGCAGCCAAAATATGCTGCCTCCAAACAAACACGGTCACATATAAACTCATCAGGTAAAAGCATTTGGAACAGCTAAAGCCGTGAGGTTAAAAAGGTTAAGACTGTTTTAAGACCGTACTATCGTTTTTTCCCAAGAATCTTAACTTCCAGCTTTAAAAATCATTTTCAAGCTACAGAAGGAGCGTCTGAAAAGCAAAGGGCAACGCTTCCCACTTGCCCTCAGTGCCGAAACAAATACATGCACAATTTGTTCTGCAGCAGCTAAACACCCTTGTATGTGGGCTGTTTCCGTACTGCCCGTGCACTACGCGGTTTCAGAAACTTGGCTGAACTGAGAGCTATCACACACAAATTTCTAAGTTGCCCTCCTTTGCCAGAAGGACCCTTCTCCCCTCACTCCATGGGATGTGCTTACTTGAATTATTGCCTACCTGAATTTTCATTAAGAGCAAGGAAATGAAAGAAGAAATTAATCACAACTTCTATTCTCTCCTTCCCTTAAACAGGGAAAAAAGCAACAAAGCGGGGGGAAAAGGGATTAACTAGTTGCAAAATAAAAGTTCTTTGTTTCCTCTGCAAAGTAAAATGCCTTTCATAATCTTTTTCATGAAATCCTTCAAGATCATTGCCGTCGCTAATTAAATTATGGAGAGACATCTCCATGCAGCCTTTTCATTCCCACTGTCAGAGGCCGCTCCGGTGGTCATGGTGTGTGCCCCCCACAGATGTGAGAACCACACCGTGCCCTGCTGCAAGGCCACCGGTACGTGACCTTCCCTCCATGCTGCAACGGCGAGCAGGAGCTTCCACGCCAGCGCACGTTACCCCTGCAGCCAGCGGCCGATTAGCACGGGGCACGTTACCCGCTAAACCCCAGCCCAGACGTTTACGGGTAAGCTAAGGGAAATGAATACCAGCCCAGCCTGCAGATTTGTAACAGGGATAAATACCCAATTCTTTCCAGAGACTTTGGAGTATCAGCGTCACTCAAGTGCAGAAATCAAAGTTAGGACTTTGAAGGAAATAAAAATTGCTTGGTCAAGTACAGGTTCATCTGTTTTCTGACTAGTAATGCTCGCTTGTTCTCACAAAAGGAAGACAAATGCCTAATTTGTTCACAATCCAACTTCAGAAAATTCTGCTCACTTCTTCGTCCGAGCAAATAAGAGTTCACGATCAGGCAAACAACATATTAGTCATTTGAACATTTTTGGTCCATCTCCATATCCAGTGTAGCTATGGTATCTGCCTGGTACAAGCTCTTTCACTGCTGCATATACGTCAGCCTCATTTAAGCCCCCTCAACTCCTTGCACAAGGAAACTGACGGTGAAAAGTGTGTCATAGAAAGACCTTAATTAGTTTTCTTCCAGCATAAAATTGAGAAAACAGAAAACCAAGCTGTATGGCAAGATGGAGGCTTGCTCATGTATTCCACTGTAGATCAAGGCTTGACCCAAACTACTGAGGAGTTCTCCCACTGTCTTGAATAGGCTTTCACTGCTGATCGGTACACCATGCTTGGGAACCGAAGAAAGGAAAAACTCACTTGCCTTTCGATTTGGCCATTTTGCCTTCCCCAGCCTCGTGGATGATCCTGGAGAGTGTGCTCTAACACTGAAAGCACGAGGGGCAATCAAGCCTTCCCACTGCATGCAATTGCTTCATCCAGGTATTTCTAAGGACTGCTGATGGTTTCAGTCCAAATTTAATACAAAACGCAGAAATGAGATCTCTTTTTTTCCCTAATAAATAAAAGCTATAATAATTGCAGTACAGGATGCCGCAGAGATCTGGTGATTAAACACATCGCAAGATTCTTCTCCTACTCAATACAATGTAAAACATTAGTCAAGTTCCCGAGTTACAAAACTGCTTGTCACAGTAGGTTTCTCTTTGACACAAATGTTGAAGATGCCACATTTCATTGTCTGCAATAATTCTCCAAGGAGAGAAATTCAGGCAACGAAAAGAGTCTGGCATTTGACCAACTATTTAAAATATTTAACAATGACCTTGAGAATTATAGAAGGATCCATTTAAAGCCCTAGTTTAAGGAAAAAAAAAAAGACAAAAATATGTTCCCTTGCAGAATCTGGTACTAATGCGTGTTTATTGCAAAGCTTATCTCAGATATGCTCTGTACACAATGAAAATGAGCTTAAATACAAAGGAAAAGGAAACAAGTTTAACTCCTTGTCTTAGAATTACTCTGTGACCCTGCATGTATTTAGAAATTAATTTAATTTCTGGAATACCTGATCACTTCATTCCAAAGAGTCAAACAGTTGCTCAGAGCAAGGAGAGTGACTAGACCTTACGCTGATGCTGAAGTGGATTTTTGTTTTATTTATGAAAAGGATATTTGTGGCTCATTGCATTTATGGCAGGTCCAGCTGGCAGAGTAAATGAGCCATGGATCTGCCTTAGAGAAGACCACTCAAGGCAAAGCTCCCAAGTGAATATACCAAAGGCGGCAGGTTCCGCACCTTCTGGGCGAGGGCAGGTCACGGGGAGAAGCCCAAAGGACGAGATCAGAGCTCTCTGACATGGACAATGTGCTCTTGGGGACCATCGGCAGTGCAGCACCCAGGGAGGGCGTTAGGGGAAAACATGCATGTATCAAGTCTCATTTAGCCTTTATGGTTTCCCACCCATGACCATGCCATAGAGGCGGTATATTTGGCTAAGAGGAACAGAAAGCCACTTCCTTGGCCAGTTAAACTGGGTACCACAGGGCCACCTGGGTGGGGATGGAGCTGGGAGAAGGGGGCTCATGTCACTCTGGGGTCCCTGTTCTCTGGGCTTTGGGCACAGACGGTTCAGGACGGTGCTTTCCCCATGACCATGCCTTCTTGCCATTAAACTACAACTGCTTCTACGTTGTATTTTCAGTGTGCATCTCCTTGCCACGTATGACTGTTTCTAAACACAAGCGCAACTTCAGCACATTTTAAGGCTTATTTTCCACAACGATTTTAATTTAATAGGTGTGTAGTGACCTGCATGCTGCTGTAATACCTTGCCTATGTGTTAAAACTGTTACTTTCCTCTTCTAGCAACCTGAAAAACAACCCCTGGAGCACCAGGTGTTGCTCTGTGTTTCTTCAGCATGGTTTTTGTGGTCCAACAGACAGGAAGAGGAGCTTTTTGGTGGGGAGATCCTATTTGTCCTTACAGACCAGTGTAGTTGGCTACTTAATGTGTGGCCCTCTTTAATACTGGGAAGCTGCGTGACTTCTCTTCCCCATATTATGGGGCCTGCCAGATTTCCTTGTATTTCTTAGCAGGTGTAGCCCCGGAGAGACAACCCACACAACAGCTCTAGGGAAGCAGCGTGCAGATGTGCTTTGGGTCAAACTGCAAAGAAATGTGGGTGTCTCCAGTTTGGAAAGCTCAGAACAGGGTGAGAGGACAGACGTGGTACTCGAGGTCAGACAAGTACGGTGGGGTCCTCTGTGCTTTAACCTCTGCTAGCGCTTATCCACCTTTTTATGGACTATGGACTGTCAGCTGCTTACTCATGTCCCAGGAGCACAGAAATTAGAACGGAAACTATAACCGTCTCGGTTTTGCCAGCACAAGATGTTTGCTTCAGTCACATTTAGGGGATCTTCCCCAGCTCCCAATTGCTCAGTGATGCTCTTCCCATAGGTTAACAGAGGGATTTAGGAAACGCCAAAAAACTTCCAGACTTCCAGCCACAAGCCACAAATCATTTAAGTTACTGTACGTTTTCCACTAAATGCCCTTGTATACTATCACATTTCTGCTCCACTTGTAGGAGCTCCCTGCTCCAGCAGGACCTATGTTATCCATGCTGCTACTGTAGCACTGCTCATGCTTGCACCCGTGCTTAGTTTTTACAGACCTAGAACCAACCTTCCTCCCAGATACAGCATAAACCTAGTAGGTTTTTTCCACAAAACAGTCTTTTTGGGGAAAAAAAGAAAACCTGAAAACCAACTTTTTTTTTTATTATTATCTTGTACCTCTTAGAAGGCTGTAGGAAACCACGTCATGGATCAACACTTCAAAGTATTATTCAAAGAAAGATCAAAACAAGCTCTCTGAATCTAAAGAGCATGTAGAAAGTTATGCAAACAACCCCAAGGAGATCCAGCAATGCCACCAGACTTTGCGAGGCCTCTGCCGAGCCACAGCGTGCCTGAACAGGCAGAAGCGCTTTGTGTAAGTTTGGTCAAGAAAACATATCATGGGAAAAGGTACATAGAAAGAAATCAAGGTAAGAGTCAGCCAAGCACCAGGCAGTTCATCCACAGCCTGCGGAACTGGCCATGTCGGAAAGCTCAGATTTGGTCAGTTTTGTGTGACCTGCCCAGAGACAGGAGGAATTAGGCACAGGCACCCGAGCTCCTGTTCACACCAAGGCTGCCCATGGCGAGCTCAATACGGCCCCTTTTCTTTGCGATTCAAGACTAGAAATCTGGGTGAAATGCACCTGAGCGCCTGGTAGCATTTCTCGCCATCTTTACACTTACTCATTTTCAATCTTAATTTCCTTTAATTTTCATAAAGTGAATACATGGTATGCATTATTTTCTGCAATATTTGCACTGGTTTTTAACTCACTTGGTGCATTAAATGGTTAGTATTGTCAATAACATGGTTTCAAAACAATTTTTTTAATGACTTCGTGAACTGGTTGCCAGCTGGACAGAATGTGGAACTTAGATCCAACTTTCTATTAAATGTTTTTCAAAGAAAACAAGATTTCTTTAGGGATATGGAAAGTTTTTCTAAGATTATAATTGATTTTCCCCTCTATCCTCAGTTTTGGCATCTGACATGGATTCACCCGGACTTGCTGATGGATGGCAGGGACGTGGGGGGTCAAAAGAGTGTGCTGAAGACAAAACCCGCCCCAGCAGCTGTCAGGCATCGCTGTTAACAAAGGAGAAGAGAAGCAAAGCCTGTATCTGTATAGCATAGGCAAAGAACTAGCTTATCTTGAATATTACGGCCACAAATTTAAAAAGCATTTATTACCAGAATAAAATAAGTGATCCCCTCCAATGGGGAGCCCAGTGTAACCCTCCAGGGGCCCGGGGAGAGTGCGGAGAGGAGCCGGCAGCTATTGCCGCAGCTGCGGTGGCGTGACAACAGCGCGGCTGAGTGCTGTGCCGCCAGGCTGGCAAAGTCCCTCGTGTACGAAATGCCAGACACGTCCACCTCGTACTTGGAAGATAAAGCACATGTTGAGGATTGCACAAACAACAAGAAACAGTCGCACGAGGTTGCATTAATCACTTACATGTGCCTATTATTAGTTAAAAGGGCTAAAAGGAAGAGAAAGATCAAGTGAGACTAGACTTCATTTCATACTTTTCAGCTACAACAGTACACATATTTTTTAAATCCTGAGTGTGTGAGCTGTGTTGTCACATGCTCAGGCTCCACGCCACTTGCCGTGGGGGTGGTGAGCATCCATGCACCAGTGATGGCTGCATGAAACCCTCCCCAGCCCTGGAGCACATTCACGGAGTAAGGAAAGCCGGGGTGAAAGACCTACAGCCACCCAAGCTATGCGACTTTTCTGCACCTAGAATGTTGTCCCTTGTCCCAGACAACCTGTTCCGCTCCAGCACGACTCTGCCTGTGCCTGTAAGCACAGCCACCAGCGGCACAGTCTGCAGCATCCTTCATTACGACGGGGACCAAGGCAGCAGTAACGCAGAGTAAGACTTCACCCGGCACCGGGACAATAACAACCGACCGGGAATAATTCTGTGTAGCAAAAACGCACCGTTGCTGTTTTTCAGTGCAGCTCCATACTAAGGTGTGACTGAGGCTGTGCAAGTGCAAGGTGATGCTCACTTCAAGCTGTTCCAGCAACTTATCCCTTAAGAAAAACGTATGACCCAGAAAGCAAACAGAGAGTGTTTGGCATGAGCTGCAGCTGCGATGTTGGCTATGGGAAAAGTTTTATGGCTCTGCATAAATATTTGGGTTTCTGCTCTCTTGCACGTTTCCATCAGCCTTCTAGTCATCCTGTAAAAATAGAAATTCCTCTTTTAAGGAGATAATTAACTAACCCTGAGCAGCTGCAAGGAATTAAACACAGCAAAAGACACTGAACCCAGCAGTGCTCATAGCCAGATACATACCATTACTGTTTCCTACCAAGGTCTTTCCTCGACATTAGGCAAAAAAAAAGTAAATGAAGACATAAATCAGGCAACATCCGTTTGCTCTTTTCAGATATAATTTTAATGTGAAGCATGCCTTGTGCAGTCTAACTTGTCCGAGCGAAGTCGAGCAATGCCCGAGATGCTTTTTCAGGGGGATTGGAGCAGCCCTGTATGTTGGGAGTGCTCATCGGGGAGTGGGGCACGAGCAGCGCACGCCGGAGCAGCCGAGCGGGCTGTGACCGCAGCACCGGCACAGCCTCAGTCCCTGCCAGCTTGGCAGGGAGATGCATCTGGATTTCACCCCGTGTATGGTTACACCTCTTGCTCTTCAAAACCCGTCAGCCCGAGTGCAACCCCTGACTACTACAGTATAGAAACTATAGGCCAGTCAGCCTCACCTCCATCCCTGGAAAGGTGATGGAACAGTTCATCCTGGAGGTCATCTCCAGACATGCAGAGGAAAAGAAGGCTACCAGAAGTAGTCAACATGGATTCACCAAGGGGAGATCATCCTTGACCAACCTGATAGCCTTCTATGATGGCGTGACTGGCGGGGTAGTTGAAGGCAGAGCAGTGGATGTTGTTTACCTCGACTTCAGCAAGGCCTTCGACGCTGTCTCCCATAACATCCTCATAGACAAACTTAGGAAGTGGGGGTTAGATGAGGGGACAGCGAGGTGGATCAACAACTGGCTGAACAGCAGAGCCCAGAGGGTTGTGATCAATGGCACAGAGTCTGGCTGGAGGCCCGTAACTAGCGGTGTTCCCCAGGGGTCTGTACTGGGTCCGGTTCTGTTCAATATATTCATCAATGACCTGGACGAAGGGATAGAGTGTACCCTCAGCAAGTTTGCTGACGATACCAAACTGGGAGGAGTGGCTGATACGGCAGAAGGCTGCGCTGCCGTCCAGCGAGACCTGGAGAGGCTGGAGAGCTGGGCTGAGGGGAGCCTAATGAAATTCAACAAGAGCAAGCGTAAGGTCCTGCACCTGGGGAGGAACAACCCCATGCACCAGTACAGGCTGGGGGCTGACCTGCTGGGAAGTAGCACTGCTGAGAAGGACCTGGACGTGCTGGTGGACAGCAGGCTGACCATGAGCCAGCACTGTGCCCTTCTGGCCAAGAAGGCCAACGGGATCCTGGCGTGCGTCAAAAGGAGTGTGGCCAGCGGGTCGAGGGAGGTTATCCTCCTCCTCTACTTCGCCCTCGTGAGGCCACATCTGGAGTACTGCTTCCAGTTCTGGGCTTCCCAGTTCAAGAAGGACAGGGAACTGCTGGAGCAAGTCCAGCGGAGAGCTGCGAAGATGATCAGGGGACTGGAGCCCCTCTCTTATGAGGAAAGGCTGAGAGACCTGGGTCTGTTCAGCCTGGAGAAGAGAAGACTGAGGGGGGATCTTGTCAGTGCTTACAAATACCTGCAGGGTGGGTGTCAAGAGGACGGGGCCAGACTCCCTTCAGTGGTGCCCAATGACAGGACAAGGGGCAACGGGCACAAATTGGAACACAGGAAGTTCCACCTGAACATGAGAAAAACCTTCTTTACTGTGAGGGTGGCAGAGCACTGGAACAGGCTGCCCAGAGCGGTTGTGGAGTCTTCTTCTCTGGAAATATTCAAAACCCGCCTGGACGTGGTCCTGTGTACCCTGCTCTGGGTGAACCTGCTCAAGCAGGGGGGCTGGACAAGATGATCTCCAGAGGTCCCTTCCAACCCCAACCATTCTGTGATTCTGTGACCACCGTCCTGGACACATCCTACTTTTGTGAGCAAAAATGCTAGTCAAAGAGAAGATAAAATCAGGCAAAGGGACACGCTGCCTGGGACCATCTGTTACAGTGGGTTGGACGAGCACCAAGAGGGAGGAATCACTGATGACTGAATAACTTCCAGTGCAAGAGCAATTTGGGTAAGCTCGTTTGCTTTATCTGTACCTTCTCCTCTGCTGTTAAGCAACTGGTTCCCATTACTGACACGCAGAGAAACGATCACCCGGAGTACCAGATACTACAGACAGCAAGCAACTTATCGGGAGGTGACCTGGAAAAAAGGTTTCATATTTAAAGCTGACCATGGTGACAGCTGGGAGGCTGACTGCTTGCCACAAGCAGCCTCTCCGGATCAAGACATCAAAGAACCTGGCTGTTTTGTTTGTTCTGGCTTCCAAGAGAAATAATTCACATTATTTCAGGTAACAATCTGCTATGGCAGCACTGCACAGGTTGCTCATACACTTGTTTTTTTAGGGAGAGATAAGTCTGTGAGAGCAAGCTCTATGTGTGCATTAAAAAAGAGAAGCCCCCAAGCTAAAATTGCAAGAATAGTTAACGAGTTACACAACCACAGCTCACTTTTCAGTATTATATGAAAAGCAGAAGGAGAACACATTTGCAGTGACCCTCAGAGACAGAATTTGGCAAAGCACTAAATGCTCTTGGTGAAATAAAACAGTTGGGGGAAAGACATGCCCTGCAATCCTTTTGCTTATGATATCAAATATAATATTCAATAGCCTTCAGAGACTGAAAACTGCTCTGCTGTTTTTGGATTAAAATGAATTGATTCAACCGTAAATTAACAGCAGATGACTTGTGGGAATGTTTATTCCCATATTTACAGTTTTGGACTATTTTTCATTCTTTAAAAGCGTTAGAGCAGAAGGCAGCTTCAACAGGGCTCACCTGGAGCTCCAGGTAGGCAGCAAGAGCCACCATTACTGGCACCCGGTCTTGGCCATCGCTTGGCAATACCGCTCCAGCCCCCCCACCAAATATATAAGTGCAAGCTTAAAAGTAAGCAGCTGCTTAAGTTCTGTAAGGGGCTGGGGTATGATTGAGCATGTGCTGAAATGTTTTGCTGACTCAGAGCCCAAGCCCTGCACTGACAGAGAACGGGTATTTATAAAGCGCAGGTGAGCCCCAACCGCAGCTGAAACAGCACTTCATGAAAACACGGTCGAGGAGGCAGCTGCCAACAGAGCAGCAAGAGCTCCTTGGCTTGGGGTAAAGGAGCAAGGGCTGCATCCTGCTCACGTGCACGCTGCTGCAAATCTCTAGGGCCAGCTTTGCTACGGATGTAAATAGGCACAGCTCTGAACGCAGGCAAAACACATCCACTTAAGCAAGCTGTACTTTTAATCAGCTGGTTTCAAAGGTCTGCACCACTGTGAGCTGGAATGGAAGCATGAAACTGTTATTAGGAAAAAACTCGCAGTTCTCTCATCCTCTGACACATCAGCCCCGCTCTGCCTCATCCCTCTCCTCCTACATCAAGTTTGCATGTGAACAGGAGTTAGAAATAAGATGTCTATCAAAAGAGGCTCATACCTGAGCACCAAATGGCTGCTCTCAGCTCTGCAGCACTGCCCGCTTCCCTCCCAGCCAGCACTCGGCACTCTGCTGCTCTGGTTTTGCAAACTGCCTGGGCATTTTGGTGGCCTGTTCAGGAAGCCTTAGCGCCAGAGTGTGCTGGCTGCTCAGAAACGAAATACTGCTCTCGCTCTCCAAAATTTGTCAGTTTTGTTTTGCGCTAGCAGTCTTAAATCACAAAGCTAATTTAAAAAAGAAAAAAATAGGAAATGGATTATCAGAGCTCCTGATTTAAGCCCCTTCTCCATGGGCTTGGATTTTCTTTGGAGCAGGGGCAGAGAAAGGCTGTCTCTTCACCATCCCATCACCTGCTGGCTCTGTCATTCCCAAATTTCCCCATGTGTTTGCAGACCTGCACCTGCCTGAGTTCATCCCAGATCAGGGCGAATCCTGGTCCCTGCGGCATTAGGCTTAGTGATGCTCCCTTGGTGCTGCGGTTACACTTGGCTTCAGCCCTTCCTTAAGCAAACTCCTGCTTGACCTTGTCTACAAACTGAAATAAAATGGCAAAACTCCACAGCCAGCTCTGCAGGGAGGATTACACATTCATTTCACCTGCCTTTTTTAGCAGCTGAAATTTCTGCACTTCCAAGAAAGGGGGTGGCATTTCCCTTTCCTTCCCCTGGCCCCAGCAACACTGCAGCTACACTGCACGATGGCTGCATGCACAACAGCTATTTATTCACAGGCTCTACACTGCTCGTTGCAGAGCTGAGACAACTGGGCATGCTCACTGTTTAGCTGGTAAGTGAGGCCTGAATTATCACAGGGAACTTATTTTTACAAATGCACCTGTGGGCTGTAGCTGGTTGACAAATGCTCGTACCTCAGACAGCAGCTGAGGATGGGCAGTACAAGTAAGACTGTTCTCACGCCTGTACGTTCAGAGTGGCTGCCTTATCTGACCACACGGTTTTTGCTCCCTGCCCTCAGCACCGCTGCTGTAAAAGCAACAAGAGGCAAACCAGAAATAGCTAATGCTCTCCATGGTAACATCCAGCAAACTCGGAGTCAGGGTGACTGCCAGAGGGCTGCGGGAGTCAACTGATTTGCACTACATGACCTGGGTTTCCGTGCAGGTTCGAACGGTGCCTGCTGCTCCCCGGCAGCTCAGCCCGCTGGGCTTCGTGCAGGGACACCTGAGCTGAACAAAGTCCCTCAGTCCTAGGAACAGTGCAGGGCTGTCTGTAGGCTGGTCCTCCCTGGCTGGCAGGCTTCATTTCTCAGCAGAGTTAATTAGCACAGGATGAGCTGCCTCTTCAGCAGTAGCTCAAGTCTCTGCACAGCACTACCTTGTAATACAGTCACACGCTGATAGATCCAGGACCCCCCATCACAGCAGTAAAAAGTAGGTAGGTCTGGAGTATTTGTTTCTAATGCAAGGCCATGTTTGCAAATGCACACAAAACTGCCAGGAAGACACCCCAGAAACCCCGATGGAGATGTTTAAAAGGTTCATCATGTTTTGGGGCACCCACTCTGACACAAGAGCTGACCTTCAGGTGCTGAGCACCCGCTTGCTGAAAATCAGGTCTCCGCAGCACTCGCAGCCTCCTGTTGACCATCCTAGGTACTGATTTCAGGTAATCAACCACTCAAAATCCAAACACACACAACTGAACGGACCCTGACACCGCTGCTTCTGCCTTATTTGTAAGAGAGAGGCAGTCAGGCAGAGGAACACAAAATATCAGGTTACTTATTTTCTCTCATTAGAGGCAGGAGGAACACAGAATTTACTGTGTGACAGTATGTATGCACAGGGTCACAGAGAAAGCAGCAAGAATAGCATCCTAAAAACTTAATGTCAGCCGTGATGGATCCTTCATTTGAGGGAATAAGCAGATTTGAAGAAGAGAACGGGAATATCTGGCTCAATCCTCTGAGGGAGATGATATGTGCTGCCTCCAGGGCTGAGGAGTTAATCAGCAAAGGCAACAAAAGAAATGCTGTGGGCACTGCTCAGATGAGTTTCTCTAATGCTGAAAGGGAGAAAAATAATGGGTTTTATGGTTTGGTGTTTTGGGGTTTTTTTGAGCAGCTAGCAAAACTCCATGTTAGAGATGAGCCCAAGAGTGTGAGTAACCCAGAGGCACAGCTGTGCCCAGACAGCATGGGATTTAAGCCTGTGTCAAATGCCTCCAACATTTCCCCCTGCTCAGGCAGGCTCGGTGGCTGCCACAGGAGATGGCTGCAGGTCCCCAAAGAGTTAAAGTCAACTGGGGCACGTTTATACTGTTTTGCAGTCACTTCAGAGACATAAAACACAGAGCTGACCTTCCTCCAAGTTTATGGCTTTGGATCTCATGCTCTCGCTCAGGCTGCATCTCTTAGTATTTATACCTGCTTGCACTGGGCACTAGTTTCAGATACCTTTTCCAGAAGCCCGATTTGCTTGGTTTTAGAAAATAAATCTCTCAACTTCACATCAGGTTCACAGAAACGTGGTAGCTCAGCATGACACCTGGCAGTTTAATTGGGCCCACTGGAAAATGTAGACATCATCTTACTAAACTAACAGCCTGCTTGTCATTAAAGCCTCTTCAAGGAATTCCCTTGAGACACCGAAGCTGTGCTTTGCACCATCCTAGCAGAGCTAAACACACGGAGCTGTGGCTCCTCTCAGGCAGTTGGACTAGATGATTGTTTTAGGTCCCTTCCGACTGAAATATTCTATTCTATTCTATTCTATTCTATTCTATTCCTGTGTTCAGCTGTGGGAGGGGGCTGGCGGTGGGTGGGTAAGACAGCCCGAAACCCTGCAGGTAGGAACTCCCCCACAGCTCTTCTAGGAACTTTCTGCTCTGCAGAATATCCTGTTCTGAGTCACAAACGTGGGCTTCTTTATGACAGAGGAGGCTACTTCTTCAATGCTTAGAAAATGGGGTTGATTCTCCAAATTATCCACAGAACTGCTGTTAGCCAAAACACTGTTACTGTTGTGAGGCTGTAAGAATGTGTTGAATTATCTGCTTTCCACTGATATAGAGAGCCAGGAAAAAAGCTCATGAAGAAGTCTAAGTTTACCTGAAAATCAAACCAAACAAGTTTTTCTCTCCCCGCTTCTGTAATGGAATGAGCTTGGATCTGGAGGTATCAAATTCATAGCAGTTTAAATGTTAAGGGCGGACTGAAAAAGCAGAGCTTTTTAAAAGATTTCATTGAACGTTGTTTTTCCTTGCGCAGTCTCCCCACTTGTGCAAATTGCATGTAAGCCTTTTTACAAGCGGTCTATTCATAGTGACACTGGCTACTAGATCTCCCTCCGCTCACAAAGTTGTTGGTCCAGCCCCAGTCCCTCGGCTTCATTAAAGGGTTTGTGTTTGGTGGACATGCTGTGGGCTCCTTTCATCTCTCAGCCTCCGTTCGGGCTATTTTTAAACATCAGGTTCAAGCGGTGCGCCTGGGCAGAGCTGCCGCCGGGATCGCTGTGCCCTGCGTGTTTACAGAGACCTGCTCAGCTGAGAGCGAGAGCAACCTCAGTGCTCAATACAGTGTCCTTGGTTAAGAGCTCAGAGCATGCTCAGAATCGATGCAGTTCAAGAAATCCTCCCAGGTACATTAAGAAAAACTCACCCAAATAAACAAATCCAAACGGCGAGTGCTGCACTGACTGACGGAAAGCCTCAGGACAGACAGTGAAAGCCAGACCCCCGCCTGCTCCCTGGTCATGGCATGGGGAGCTTTGGTGAGCAGAGATTTTGCTGTATCTACGTTCCAGGGCTTGTTTTGTGGCACTTGATGGGTTTTTTATATCGTTTGTCCTGGTTTGTGTAGCAGGTTAGTGCAGCATTCCCTTCTGCTCGTTTTCCGGGAGCACCAGCTCCCTGGGCGAGCAGGGACCAGAAACTTGCCTTCCTTTCTCCCTTCCCAATTTCAAACCTCCCTTTAGAGAACAGGGACACAGGCATTGTACTCTGTGCTTCTGCCAAACTGAAGACAGTTCTGCCTGCAGCCAGGAAAAGTGGCATTACTTTGTCAGTGCTTCTCTGAGCTGAAGCACAGCCCCCTCCCTCCCAGCAGACCCCCCGGCTCTGCTCCCTGAAGGTGCTTTTGCTGGGTTCTGGCCCTGCTTTCGCACACGCATCTACCCCAGGCTCTGTGCCAGTTGCTTTTTTGCCTGTGGCTCTCTGGAGCAAAGAAAAGACACATGCAAACCGTGCCAGGAGCACAGGTTGAGGTTTTCCAGGCGAGGTGCTGGGTCCAGCCAGGCTGCGGGGCAGGCAGAGCCTTCGGCTGCACCCAATGTTTCCCTGGGGCTAGAGAGTTCTTGAAAGTGCTCTATGCCTGTCAATGCCTATGCATGTCAAATAACTCCAGGAGTAAACCAAATGGTCATTTAAATCACTAGATTATGAGCTAGTACCCACATCTCAAATCTCTTTTTCTCTGCACTATAAAGGTAAGTGATAACTGCTCCCAAATTGCATTTTAAAATTTTCTCAAAAACTGTCCCAAGAGTCTCCATTGCTGTCATTGTTTGAGGAAGCCTTTGAAATCTGGCAAGGAAAAAACCCTCTGAGTTAGATAAACTCTTTCTTTGTAAAGATTTAGCCAGTTTTTTCATGTCCTGAAACCTGCTGTTTATCATCCTGTGCATCAAAATGGAGCGGCAGCTTGTGCAGAAAACAATATACTTGCTGGTGTAAAAACTGTGCAGGTAACTGAAATAGTGGCATTTCTCAGCTTTGGAGTGCTGTTTGCAGTCTAAATTGATGCCACTGCTCTCTCCACACATCTGAGGTTAAGACACTAGGTAGGAAGCAAATTCTAAATGACAGTGTGTGAAATTGTTTTTATTTGTACAAGCAACTCATATGAGCCAATAAAATGGTCTCAAAACCTTGTCTGTGTCAATGCTGCCAGGGCAGTTCTGCAAAACACAATTAGTTTTTACATTAAAACCATCCTCATCCTTTCCTGAGGAGTTCCTGCCATAACTGAAACTCCTTCTGCATAGGCTTTGTAAATCTAATAGCTCAAAACACTTAAAATTTTTCCATGTAAGGTGTATGGAGATATCCACTGTTGATTTGAATCATAAACCACACAAATAGTTTCCAGTTGTCCTCATCCAGCGTGTCTAACCCACGGACGTTGGTGTAGATAAAGCTATACAACCCGCTGACGGGGCTGAGCGACACGCAGCAAGCAAGGACGCCTTTCAGAGTTATCACAAGTTTTGTGAACGAGTCATGATGGCTCCAGGATATGCCCTTCCTGCAACGCTTTCCCTCAGAACATAACTAACACATAAATCAAAGCAAATCACAAAAAATGTTCAGGAATCTCACAAGATACGATATGCACCCTTAGAGTCAGGCTTTCCCTTTTTTTCTTTAAGCAAACATATGCTGCGCATTTCAGAAAAGTTGATATAAAATATCCAGTCACTTCTTTCAGGATCCCCTAGCATTTTGAACAGCCTGTATTAAGATTTCTGCAAGTCCTTTTCTGGGTGCTGACTACAGGGAGCCTTCTGGATGTGTAAAACACTGCTTGTACCTGTGCCCCTCCAGTAGATTTGGTAGAAACAGTAAATTGGGATTCCTTGTCTGATCCTGCCCCAGCCTGCTGCCAGCACGCAGGAGGGCTGTGCTGCCCTGGGCGGTGGAAAAGCCTCGCAGTATGCCCAGCTACCCACTGCACGTCAGATGACAGACCGCCTAGTTAAACATGGCAATGACGTCTTGATTAGAAAAAAGAAAACATCAATAAATGTTAGAGACCAGCAGCTGGTAAATCTATACATAGGAAAACAAATAACCATGAGCTTTGATTGTTCAAGTTCACAGCAGAGATTACTTACCTTGGCAGATACATACTCAAGACACACGGCTTGTAATTCCTTAGCTAGTGCTAAGCAAAACCATGTGTTCTTCTAAAACAAGGGGAAAGTTTAACTCCAATACTGTGGAAAGGCAGAGCTATGGTCATAACTTGTGTTCGTAGCAAAACTAAACTGAAAAGGGCCATGCAAGAGGGTCCCAGAGAGGAGAAGAGCAAAGACTGAGCAGCAGCTTGGAAGAGAAGCAAAAGGCGGGTTACAGCCCTTGCCAGCGACGGAGAGAATGTGTCCACTTGACCACAGATATGCCCATGGCAACGTGGGGTGAAGAACAGGGTATATAATCATGAACTTCTTTAGTGATGAGAAGTTACGGTGCTTCCCACGACTTCAGGGCCAGCAGTATCTCAAAAAATGAAGCAGGGGTCATTTCAGCAGCTCCTTTCCCCTTCTCCTTAGGAAGCGAGCCATAGCCGCAGGGCTGGCTGCATACTCCCCTTCTCCACTGCCAGCTGTGCTGTAGCATCAAGTTTAACAAACTGAAAGCTCTGTTGCCTATAAAGGGGTCCGAGGATGAGAAATATAGGACTTTAAAGTCAGCTTGCTCTCATGTGACCCTCACGCAACCCAAACCAACCACAGCGGTAGCGAAGCTGAGCCCATGCGCTGGGTAAGTTTTTCCTTCCATCAGATGGCTTTATTAAGATTCTTCCTCCCTCCCTCTCCAGGTAAAGAACCATTACTGAAAATAGTTGTAAAGCTGCTGCAACCACTGCTTACCACCCAAAAAGGCCTCGATTCTGGGTCATTTCCCATGGATGGTATTTAGTTTGTACTGCTGAAAGCTTAGTCTGAACTGTCGTTTGGTGACACTGTCCTCATTAAAAGATAATGCAGTCAAAAAAATAAATAAAACCACATGAAAAAGAAAGAGATTGGGAAACACGAGCAGTGCATTGAGCCCTGGGCTGTGGTCACCACCAGCTGGGCCAGCAGCCGCTGCTCTGCCTTGGCACCAGCTCCCCGAGCGCGGGCACGGTATCAGAGCCAGCAGCTGCCAGAGGGACGTGCAAGGTGCTCCTGTGATTAAAGATGCATCTGTCATCATTATAAATTAGCAGCAGCCAAGTTAAAGTGTGAAGAGGCAACAAGAAGGAGAAGGGGAAGAAAAAGGCTACAGTTTTCTCACTCACATTGCAAACAGATGTCCCACCAATACTGGAGCAGGGCACCCCAGCCAAAGAGGTGAAATCATACTTCTCAAGGGATGTTTAGAAATAAGTCATTGACTCCAAGGTGAAGCGGAGGACCACGTGCTTGGCAGTCGAGGGCAGCGTGTACCGAAAGGCTGTGTTGAGAAAGGGGAGCAATGAGGAATTTGGAAGCAGTTCAGCAGGATTTGGAAGATGGTAGGAGAGGTGGTTTGAGAAAGCTAAAGAAAACAGAAAGAGGAAAAAATGTTTACAGAAGAGGTGTAACAATGACTTGACACGGAAGGGAGAGTCTCTGGCAACTACTTCGGGTCAGAAAAATGTAAGTAGGATCAAAGAGGTGCTTAGGGAGGCTCTGCTCCTTTTCAAACGGCTTTGAATGAACTACACTCAACGAAAGTGATAGTGATAAACTCTTTAAACAGGCACCTTGTAATGTAACTGTGCTATTTAAAGATGTGTCAGCATTAGGATAAACATAGCATCCGCCAGTAATGGTCCGAGAAGTTGCTTCAAATTCACATGAGAATACATATCACAAGCTCCAGCAGAGTCCAGCCATGCCACTGTCACAGCGAGAGCTCCCAAAGCAAAACCTCCCTGAGGCACTGCAGAAAACTGCACCGCAACGGCTGGAGCTGGAGCTTGGTCTGAAACCGGCACCGAGGAAGCACTTCACACCGCTCCGGTCCCGCTGCCCTGCACGCTGCCTCTCAGAGGAGACATAACGTGGAGATCCAGGCCACGTGTGGTCATTACAGTTTTGTAGGAGATGGGGTGACAACCCCAAGGACCTGGACAAATTCCAGGCTATTTAATTGGTTTCTGTCTCCCTGAATTCCTCCGGCGCTTCCCTTTGGGCGTGCTGTTTTCTGCTTCCTGTCCTGAATCACAGCACAGTGCAGCTGGAGCCGGATCCCCCCAGGCACGGAGCTGAGAGCCTGCTAGAAGATGCTGGCTTGATTGAAAACTCATTGTTTTCCAGTTCTGCGAGGAAACTGCATCTGCAGATCCCGCAGAAGAGCTGCCTCTCCCCAGGGCTGGGGTCTGCCTTGCAGCTCTGCTCCTTCCAGCCCAGCTCACCGCTGCACAGCAAAAACAACTTCACCGCAAGCAGGGAAATCGCACGCACCAAGCCTACAGAAAAGGGAGGAGGCCTTTTATCTTCCACGTGATGATAGTCTGCAATGAAATGGGTTGGGCGATGTGCATGAAGAGGTGATCGATGAGGGAAGGACTGTCCTATGCTGAAGGATATGCGGATTCTGGCAGGGTTGCTGCTGCCAGTCCGGGGTGATGCTGCTGGTGGCACAGCCTCCCCTTCCAGCCTTTGCTGTGGGCAGCATGCCACGGCAGCAGCAACGCGGTCCTCAGCCTCCCCCAGCCTTGCAGACAGAGCTGCACAGCCGCAGCTCATGTGCCAGCAGCCAAATCCCTGAAGAGGCAGAGCTGTGCTGACAGGCTAGAGCTCAAAAAGGGTGACTTGCAGGAGAGGAGAGGTCCCTCTGCCAGCGGAGCAGGGAGAGCCCGCAGCACGCTGTGCTTACGGCAAAGGCAGGAGCGGGGGACACTCTGACAAAGGCAGCAATGGGGACAAGATGGATGAAATCACCCTCAAGCCCACAGCACCGCACCTGAGGGCAGCGGGTGCCGATGCAGCTCGGGCAGCAGTTGCTCAGGTGCTATTATAAACAAAAAAGCATCCCATCTTTCCCCATTTCGCAGCCAGTTTGCTTCGGAGGAGTCCACGATGATTATTAATTAGTGAAATCACATCGCGAGAAACAAGAGACTACTTAGCAACCAGCAGGAAAGGCTTTTAATCAGACTGTGTAAAACTATAGGGGTTTATTTGTTTCGGTCTATTCGCTTCAGTCAATAACACTCGCTGTTAAATGTTAAATAAAATCCTTCGTTTAAATAAACCCTCTCCCACAGGAGAGGAAGGCTAGTAAAGGAGGGAAGGCATGAACCCAGGACTAAATCCTGCATTTTGCTCCAAGTCACAGGAAATACATTTGTCCTTCCCTGTTCACTTAGTGATGATAAAATAGGAAGGCCATGAATTATGAGTGAGGGTCTCACGTTTCACGGAGAGCTGTGCTCTAGGGCAGCGCGACGGGTGTGCAACCAGGGTTGCAGTGCCTCATGCTCCTGTGGGAGCTGAGCTGGCGGCAGCGGCGTTGGTCGCCAGGAAGGCATCAGCCATGGGGAATTTTACAAGATGAAAATCTCTGCATCAGTGCAAACTGTCAGGATGTCATTTGGATGAGAATGCTATTTGAATTTTGAATCTGAGAAATTCCACATTAAAAATGGCTTTCAGACAAAGGAGAAACAAAACTGCAAATTCAAATCCAGATAATCCTCAACCTTCCCAAGTTTTACGTGTAACCCCTGTTGTTGCAGCACCAGATAATGCATAAAACCAGAAAGGAAGGGATCGTCTCCGTATGGTTAAATCTCAGAGGAGCAGCTGGTTTCACAAGGGCTCTGGCACTTTGGCAACTAAATCCCAGGGCACTGAATTGCAAGAAAACTTTAGTCAAAATGCTGAGCATCTTATGGAAGGAGGCACACAGTCTGGTGTGAACCCTGTCCTGACCCAGACCCAGCAGGGCACCAACTCTGCTGAGGGAACAAATTAGCTAACGTTTAGCCCCGGTAATAAATGCAGAGCACTAGCCCCTCCTGTGCAGCAACCTGTGCATAGGGTGTATTCAGTGAAGGAAGGGACTCAGTGCCCTGAGAGCAGATGGAAATGCGTGTGGGATGGCCACAGCGATGGGAAGCAACAGGCAGGGGGTGAGGACATGGTGCCCCAGGCAGGTGGGTAGGCTCAGGCCAGGGAGGGAGCAGAGCATGAAAGCAACAACCTCTCCTAGCTTCGAAGGGTTGCACCAGGAACTGATCAAATCCAGAGAGAGCCCTGGGAGAGCCCGTGGCAGAGACAGGTGAAGGGACAGCAGTGGTGGGTGGTTTGAAGACTCGGCTTGGAAGGCCATCACAAGTCAACAGAGAAAAGGTTAAAGAAAAAAAGTCATTGCCCTGTTGGTGTTGCTTTCCTCTGTAAAAACAATGCTTGTAGAAGTGCTTCTTCCCCTCTGATAACAAAGGGAAACATTATACAAGGATTTCCACTCTTATCTAGGGAGCTCCTAGACAGGGTGACCTTTCCCCTGGCATGGCAGGCTCCCTCTCCAAGCTCCTTCTCCTTCAGAAGTAAAAACATCTTTAGAAAAGCAGTTTTTTTCAGGGTATCTTCTGTATTTATTTGTCTCAGTGCTCTTTTTTCAACCTGATGGCACTGCAGGAACACCCATCTCCTCTAAAAGGACCACTGGGTCTCAGTCACTGCGTGACTTGGGCACCAGCTCTTTCCTTGTGATGAGCAGCTGAGAGCTGCAGATGTATCTCAGAAAGTCATTATTGGAACAAATTCTCCACTTGTGCTGAAGTGCCCATGGCGGCCTTGTACCAGAAATTGAAATATTCATCACGACAGGCACCCGACGCACCGCTGTCGCTGTACCCTCAGACCTCAGAGCATGGCAGGGGCTAGGACGTGACATCTGCATTCTCTGTACCACAACCTGTTGGCAGCAGCCGAGCAGTGTCCAGGTGTCACACCCTGAGCCTCTCTGCAGCCCTCCTTGGGCGCTCCAAGGAAGCAGAGACCAGCTCTTGTTATCCGCTAACAGCACCCCTCTGTATTTTAAATCATAGCACTGGTGATACCATTTTCAAGGTGGCTCAGGCTGAGGTGCGTGCCCTGAGCTCCCCATGTCTGCAGGAAAGTTCAGTTCAAAACTCTGTCATTTGGACTCATCTATATTTCTGGACCTCACAAGCTGCACTGCTTGTCCTGTATCAGTGACAGACTGTTAAGCTAAGCCTTGACCAATACGCCACTGGGATATGTAATCAGATATTTGCCATTGTCTCCTTGCTGGTAGAAGATATCACTGAGGAGTGTGAGCAGTGCTTGGCCCATTAATAACTTCTCTCCAGGTGACTCCATGAAAAACTGGTTGAATTCACTTTCTAGAGGAGACCTGGTCATGTGCAGACGCAGTACACTTTTCCTCAGCCACGTTTCTTCAGCGTTAGCCTGGGCATGAATTTCGGGTTGTGAACTAGAAGCTTTGGGATTCATTTGTAACTTCCAGTGGATGCCGAGCGTCTGTTGGAGGCTATGCGGTCCTGGAGAAAGGGAGAGTTGGTGGGAAGAAGGTCAGGTCCTGGTGCCCCGGGAGGGGTTTGTGAGAACTCCCTGACGGGCACTTTGGGGCTATCCGCAAGGAAACGTTTCATTGCAGGCTACCAAGGAGATACACGTGCTCTCAGACGGGAGCTGGGTCCTGTCCCCCTGTACATGAGGCTTTTCAATCAAATGGAGGAGGGATCTTCTCTCATGTCAGGGAAACCTTGATACGCTCAACTCACACTAAATTACTGCAAGTTGCCTTCAGTTTAAAATAAAAGGCAATTGGCCAATGCTTATACTTTCATACCTGATGTTTATTTTATGTTGCTTTAGCACAGATGCAAATAGCAGTTCACAGACTTATGGAGTGAAATATAATGGTCCAGGGCAAAGCACAGAAAAACAAGAAATGCTGGAGAGAGCCTGGAACAGGCAATTTCTGCGCTAGGTCAAACAGTCAAATGTTAAAGAAATATTTTTTTCTTATCATTTCTAGGCTAGGTGGACCGCAAGCAAGGGAGGACGTCAGAATCGCAGAGCGCAGCAGAGAGAAAGTCTATGTATTTTCTATAAGCTGATGTAAAATAGAGACTTGACCAGCCTAATTCCTGCACATTAAGCTCATTTGCAGAAAAACACACACACACACCCCGCCCAAATGCCAAAATAATGGCCTGAGACAGAAGAGGATGAAAGAATGTAACGGAAAATAAACATTCCAAGTTTAAACCTAAGAAACCGGCCACCTCTTCATGAGGAGGGGGGATCCCAAGGTACAGACCTTCCCCAAACAAGACAGTCACCAGCTGGATGCTGCTGCCTTCCCACATTTGCTCACAAGCTGAGAGAGACTGCTTGTTCATTCTCAGTACACGGCCATAACTGCTTTATTGCAGACTCTGCTGAACCAAAGCAGCAAGTTTCAGCTGGAAATACAGTCTATTTCCAAAATGAAACACAGGCTCCATTTTATTTTTACATTTATCTATTGGCAACACACTTAGGCCTTGATATCTGTATCAGAATCTTTCCTCTTTACTGCTCTTCTTCACATAGCATCCTGCTTTCGTTAGGAACACAGGCATTTTTTTTGAGTCTCTGGTAGAAGAAACCTTAAGAAAGTCTTTTGTGGATAGAAAAAGGCTTCAGAAAAAAAATGCATAACCCTAGGGCATTAAATATGTACTTTTCTCTCCTCAGAAACTACTTTTCAATCAGAAAAACAAAGAAGTTCGTACCAAAATAGCCTCCATGAGTCACAAAAAAATTATCAGAACTATCAGACAAGGGCATTACCAACACAGCTGGTAGCATATTCCCCGGAACATCCATTGTGGAGAACCTTTCAGAGCATAAACAATCAAAACCAGAACAGACAGCCTTGAACGATGCTTTGTAAAAAGCTTAATTGCAATCAGATTGACGCGATGCCAAAGTACTATCAACAATGGGCTGCTAGAGAGCAGGAGTTAAGTGGTGGTGCAACACAAATAATACCGCTTTGATTTGCATAACACTGTCCGACTGTAAGTTTGTGCAACAGAAAAGCACACGGCTGGGCAAGATTAGCTCCGTTAATACGCTTTACTAACCCAGTCCCTAGGAGAGAGGTACAGCACGAAGGTTTGGGCCTCGGCGTGCGGCACAGCCCTGCGCAGTGGCACACACCTCACTGCAGAGCCGGGCATGAGTAACACTCAAAACAGTCGTCTTTTGGGTTAAGATACTCAGAAGGGTCACCCACTGAGAAACCAGGGGGGAACCGCAGGCTATACCAACTCCTAGGTACTGCAGTGGCTTGGGTGCTAGTGAAATTTGGAAATATTTAATTTTTCATCCATTCTAGCATATTTCTTTCATCAGTAAATCCTCTGATAACAGCTATGCTGTTGTATGTTGTGGCGCCGCAAGAGGCTCCCAAGACAGTGAAGTTACAGAGCGTGATGAATTTTACTAATTTAGCTCTGTTTCCGTTCTCCACCGGTGATACAGCCATGGAGGCTGGCGCAGTGCCGAAGGTGGGGGAAGCCCCATGGGGCTGTGAATCATCCGGCATCACCCTGCGGTCTGCAGCACAGCCAAAATCCTACAAGCCCCAAAAACACTGCATGTAAAGTGGGAACCAGAACACGCTTGTGGGGAGATCGCTCTCCCAAGCAGTTCTAAGGGAAGCAGCTGCCCTCTAGAGGGAGCGGGACCTGGGTTAATTGAGATTTCTTATGAAAATGGAGAAAACAAGCTTCCTCCTAGGGACAGCGATAGCTGAGGCCACGGCTTCGTCTTGTGGGGAAATGCGGGGCTGTGACAGGCAGCGCGTCCCCTCTCCCCCTTCTCTACCACCCACCTCGCAGGGAGAGGACCTGCACAGAAAGCTTGCAGCCTCCTCGTTTGCAAGAACTCTTCTAAATCTGTGTATCGAAAAATGTATCTTAAAGATGTTATTAATAATAGCAACGCTATGTTCACTAGGTATTGTGAATTGTGGATCACTCCACTGAAGGATTTCTTTCTAGTATATGTATGCTATGGTTTTGTCTAGTTTTCTATTATTCAGCCCATGTGGGCTTTTACCACTTCCCTCGGGAGTCTCCACCAAAGCCTAATAGTCCGCACTGTTAGAAAACGTTTCCTGATATTCAGCTGCTTCTTCCTTCTATTCATGCACAGCAGAATTGCAAGCTCCTGCCCAGTTGCGCCTTCAATTGTTTTAGGTGCACCAGGCTCCTTTTTTGCCATCAGAACACAGACGACATTCACCAGCTTCTCATGTTCTTTGGATTTGTTTTGTTGAAACTTAATATCCCTCCACTGCCGTGCTCTGAGATGCTGTCCCTGCCACTGTGCAGGGAAGTCAGCCAGTGCTGGCCCGCATTGTCTGTTGTTCTCTGCTTCCTTCGTTAACAGCTCTGGCACCGTAGCTCTTCATCCTTCCCATCCCATTTGGAGAAACTCAGTTTCCTCCAGTAAAACGCCAGCACTTACCGATGCCATGTTACGGTCTGGCTACAGCCACCCCGCAGCCTCGCCCATGGAAGCCGTGCTGTGTGAAATACAGGCACGGTACCTCCTGCTGACACCGACGGCCGCTGCAGGTCCAGTCACACGAGCCAAGCAGGGCTATCCCTGCTAAAAAAACCAGGCTCCACCATGCCTGGAATAGGCACCATTAGTTGGTTATCACTGGGATTCAGAAAAAGAATAAAACTACTCTATTTCACCTGCTTTTTGTTAAAACCTGCTCTGCTCCCCACCATGGGGAGACAAAGGCAACCGTTTCAGCTTCCCCTTGGATGGCGTTCAGACCTCATCCTCCACCGCAACAGAAGCAATGTCGCTTAAAGCTGAAATGGGGCTCCTCCTCAGCTGGTGCTGGCGGCGGCTCACGCAGGCAGCCCGGCAGCTTTGCTGGAAAACACCTGCTCTGTTTTCCAGGGGATAAGATTTCGGCATAACTGGTGCCTCTTGTCAAAACAATGGTATACATTACCGCGTGTTTATTAAAGCGGGGACTCTGAAGCATGCAGAACTGAAAAGCAGTCCCTTTGAACTGGGTAAAAAGAATCAACGAACCCAGATCCCACACCAAATTAGGACAGAGCGAGTTTCTGAACTCATTCTGGAGGAGAGAAGAATCAGGTATTTCTTTCTCGCCTGAAGTAACTCCTGGATGCAGTTTCTGAAGGGAGACATTATGGGCTAGATTTGGTCATGCAAAATTAGAAATTGCTCCACGTTATGGGGAAAATGACTAATGAGTGGGGAGTCTGTAAAATGAATCCCTTCTCCACTGACAAGAAAAATTAAAGACTCTGAAACTACTGAGACACCCTTGGAAGAGCCCCGTTAAATTACTGCAAAACATGGAAAGCAAAGGGAGAGGCGTGCCTCGAGGCACGGAGAGGACAGTGTCCAAAAGGCTGACATTCTTCTAGCTTATTGATGATGCTACGTAGCAAAGAAAAGCAAAGGTTTAGGAAAAAATGCACGGTTTGGAGGGATATTCAGGTTCAGGCACTTGGTGCCACTGGAGGTTTCTATTTGCCTGACCTAGCAAACAGTACGAACTTTTGTTTTACTTTTTACACCATGAAATACATTTCAGCACCTCATAATCTAATGCCTTTGCTTTGAGTTAAGTGCACTTAATAAAGGCAGGCCCTCAGGACTCATGAAAACGCAAATAGTTCCTATTGGATGGGTCTAAAAATCAGAGAAACAAATCACAGGTTAAGCGGTTAATCCAGTCCTTACCCAGATGGACGGTATTCGTGTTTTACCAGACTGTGCTCACTAGAAAACTGTCAGCACTGAGGGCAGCGGGGACTTTCTGGACACTCAGTCACTCCGTTGGCATGAGCAGCACTTTCCCCTGCCCCCAAAAATCTTTGATTTGACTAAACATTTGGAGAAGAAATATACTGTCATCTATGAGCAAAAAGTCCTGTTGAATTGGAAAGTAATGGAACTTTAAGTGCTGGTAAATTAACAAACCAGCGTTTTCAAATGAAGCCTTCTTAAAATTGCAAGGATACCGACGGGCACTTTTTTTTTTTTTTTTTTTGTTTTTGGTCATCTCTCTGCAGCATTTAAAATGATTAAAAAAGGTCCTTCTAAATGCAGATTTAAAAAAAAACCCCACAAACAGGATGAGGCTTTGCATTTCCATTTGATTCCGAAGTGATTTTTTATGGCTTTGTTATAAAACTCTTCAAAAAGGATTTCAAATGGCAGCACTGACAAACCATTAAGCATTAGCAAACACTGCAGCATTAGTGAGCTCCTGAAGGGTTCTGCTACATCTGCTCAGGAATTTTCCTTCAAAATCTTTTCCAGCAGACTGGGGTTTCTGTAAAGTGACTTNTTTAGCTTTCCTGGGGAACATCTAAATGAAATACTCCATTCTAGCAGAATTGAAGCTGTTGGTTTAATCATCCAAACATTTCCCTTGGGGTTGCCCCAGCACGAACCCTATTCCACTGGAGCCACTGTAGTCCTAAAGCTGGTGCTTTAAAAGTGTGAGACCTTAGGAAGCTGTGTGCCTCACAGGATGAGCAGATGACACAGGACATCATACGGATGTATTGCAGACAGCCCAAATTTCTAAATACAACCGAGTTTGTAAGCTCAAAGAGTAGGTATTTTGGCAACATGGGGTTACCCACTTCCCCAGGCAGGGTCCCTAAACCACTCTGGTGCCGTGAAGCCACTCCTGGATGGCCCCTTTTGACCACTGCAGCTTAGCAGCAGCTTGTTCACAGACTCTCCTCTACGGGAAGGAGGGCTCCATGGGGCCTCAGAACATCCGATATGCGCTGCTGTAGCAGGATGAACGAAAGCCATGCAATATTTAGCTACCAAATGACAAATTAAGTCTGCTGTCGTAGGAAAGCAAAGGAAGGAAGCAAGCCTTGCTAATGAATAGAGGAGGAAAGGGAAAAGCTAATGTCTCTGTCATATATATTCTGGTGGCCTTTAAAATGCAATTTTGATTTGGTTTCTGCTCTTTGGCTCCTTTTGAGTGCTCCTAAGTGCCCTGAAGTAGGAATCTTGGCACAGTAAAGCATCAATTGACTGAAAATAGTCAGTATGTTTGACAGCAGAAGAATTAAGCGTTAATCATCCGGAAATGCAATATGCTAGTCTTCTAGGCAAAATTTTTCCTTAAATGCAGGTATCCCTGCCTGGCTGAAATCAACGGAAATTTCATATGCCAGTCCAAAAGCCACCAGACCACTGACACAATAGACAACCAAAACCGTAACAGAAGTATCGTACCAGTGGGGTTTCTATGCACAAGCAGAAAATCTGAGTACTGTAAACAGGGGGTAAAACTTTTGCTTAAACGTGTTATGCCTTCTCAGCAGCCATGGTTTCCAATAAGATAACAGTCCAGTTTCCCTTGTTTTCCAAAATAACTAGAGATTATTGATGTACTGCCAATGTTTTAACAAGGAGAGCTCACTAAATCCCACCCTGTCCCAAGTCTAAGATGAACACCACGGGATCAGGGTGGGGACAGAAAACGAGTTGTGCAGAGAGGAGAGATGAAGAGCCGACTGGTCTGTTCATTGTTTTTCCATTTTAAAGAAAACACTTGCCTGTAACTGTAACCAAGAAGACAGGCAGCCACCTCCTTTTTTCATGTTTGGCAAATAAACCTACGTTAAGGGTACTTTGTTGGAAATGTTTGTGCTTTATTTATTTAAAAAAATATACAGAGTACATGGATAGCACAGCATTTGGCCTATTTAAACTGGTGTGGAGAAGGTAAAGGCGTATGTGTATCGCTTTGTGAAATGTGTCTTGGAGGGGAGCAGGAACATATTGCTCTGGGGACATTTTCTTTCTCGTTAAAACCAAAACCTTGCTGTGTCTCATAAGGGAAAAGTTTGGGATCTTTTTTTATGATCTCTAGAGGCTGGAGAGTAGCATCATGGGTCAACCTAGAGGTTCTACTTGTCCAGCTTCTAGTTTTGGCTATAGCTAGCAGAAAAAGATGCTCCTTTTTAAAGAAGAAACTCAAAGTAACAGGTGACGGAATAACCTGCTCACTAGAGATGCTTTTGAATTCAATGGCAACCACAGATAGATAGGAAGTTGGAACTACTACGATGGCTTAGAAGGATGGACTCCATAAAAGGCAAAAATACCATCCCCAGTCTCCTGTTAGGTAAGAGGTAACATTATAGGGAGGAGTTCCTGAGAGCCCTTGGAGTTGACAACAGCTGAAGACTTTTGTTAGGAGTGTTTAATTAAACCAATAACTCTAGAGAGAAAGCAAACATCCCAGACAGGTACAGCTGCCTGCTTAAATTCCAACAGCATCAAGTTGGCACAATTGCCACGTTCTGGCTAAATACTGTAAGAAGCAGAGAAGTTTTGTTTTGTTTTAAGATTTATGCTGTATTTAATCTTCAAGGAGTAGTAAATCTCCTCTCTAATGGGTTTGCACAGCAACTGGTAGTTTTGAAGGCTGAGACACAAGATGCTAATCTGCAAAGGGTTTCAGTGTGCTCATTCTAATCTGTATCAGTACACCCAGCTTCAAACCATCCAAGCCACACTTCTTTCCCTAAAAAGGGTGATTTCAAATGCAGACCTGTTGTTTCATCGGTCCCCACTGAGAGCACTCACACTCGCATAAGAATGGGCCCGGGGGTGTGAAAAGCAGTTGCATTATACCCCAGCGATCAGGATTTCCATGCAGCCAGCCTGAAAATGCCCACAAGCCATGAAGGGCCAAAGCTGATTTCTGTATGCGAGTTTACTGGTGATACTGGTGGATTTTGCATCTTGAGCCTTCTGCCAGCCCCCATACTCAACCCCACATTTGTACACGAGTGACGGTGATGGCTGATGCCTTTGGCCATCCCTTCACAATTTACCTAGACTGTCTGTCATCTTTACCCACTAAAAGAGAGAAAATGGACCTTTGACCATTAGCAGCAGGAAACATCTGCACCTTCACCATTTTCAATCCAAATCCACGCTCGTGTTTTATATGTTTTATCAAACCGTGAGCCCTCAGGATGAGGTTTTGCAGACTGAACTTAGGCTGTTATATGAGATATTCAGGAAGTTATTTGCATCGACTGGATAAAAGCCTGTGGCAGCTGGGCATGCTGCAGAAGCAAGTCAGAGACCACTGCATCAGCCACCAGCCCAAGGAATAACATTAGTTCCAGCTTCACAATAAGTTGTTTACTGGCCTTGGCTGCCTGTGGGAACAGCCAAGAAGAGCGGAGGAAAAGGAGAGACAAACACAATGCGAGCGAGACGCGTTAGGTGGGAGGCTGGGCTTTAAAAGCAGACGCAGGATTTCAAACCTATGGAACTGGAGAGGGCTGAAAAAGAAATAAAAGGGCACCAGCTGCTCCATGGCATAAACAGGCTGAGGCAAATAAGTCATCCGCACATTACTCCTGCTGCCAGAAGATCCTCTTCCCTAGCTGAAGGGCTGATGCTAAAGGTAAGATATAAAAATAAAACGCTTTTAGCTAGTGGCTCTGCTGGAAGGCAGATTCACTGAAAGGCAGCAGGAGCTCTCAGGGTGAGCTACACAGGCAAAAGCAGCCGCGCTTCCCTGGAGTATTGTTAATTATGTCCCTAAACATTTGAAAGCCTACAGGTTTTCCAGCAGGAACTGCTGAAAGGCTTTCAGAGCAAACTGCTGGGCAACAAGAATCCAGACTGTTCTAGTCAGCTCCTTTGAGAAGATTTAAAAAAAAAAAAAACCCAAACAAACCCCAACCTAAAAACCAACCCCTTTCTGAATCTGTTTAAAAAGATATTTTAACTTTATGGCCAGCTTTGCTTTGCAGCTTCCTAGTCTTACCCAATGCTTTCCTGATTCCCAGCTCCCCCCTCTCCTCCCCACGTGTATTTTTTAATTAGAAGGAAAAACAATTACAGCCGTGCAAAGGAAAATCCAAGATTTAAACAGCTTTTCCCCTGCTCATTACCATCCCTGGCGTGGAGGCGCGGGCACGCTCTCGCAGGCTATGTCCGCCAGCTAATTGCTCAGGAAATCCGCGTTACCCATTGTCGGACTGTCCTTAAGCTGCTAATTCTGAACTGGGAGCTGCCTGGGCTGGGCAATGCTCTGGAAGGGAATACAGCCCCGCGAGAGGGACCCAGCAGAGACCCAGGCGCGGGGCGGGCTCAGGCACTAATAATACATCCCTGCCCAATGGAAAGCGTTTCCTATCGAGACCCCCAAGAGTTCCCCCTGCCCGCCGATCCTACCCAGACATTGGGCCCATTCTTGTGTCCCGTTTCCCAAGACACGATGGCTGCAGCGTTCAGCAGTTTTGTTTCCTCTCTGAACAAAGGAAGGCAGACAGCTGCCAGTCGCTTTAGGTTTTAGAGATGAACGGGTAAACTTTTAGAAAGTCGAGCACGCAGATCATCCGTGTGGGACTACCTCGGCTTGCGTTCCACGCACACAAAAAGGATAAACGTGGGCTGTCAGGGAGGAATCGGGCTGAAATCTGCCGAGCCGCAGGCATGATCTCAGCCCCGGCCGCTCTGCCGTGGTAAGTTTCTATTTCCTCACTTTCCAACGCAGCAGAAAAGCATCCAGGTTTCATGTCAGCTCTGAAAAAAGGATTTTAGTGTTTTCTGAAATCTGGTGGCTCAGATAAATCTGTGGGATAAAACTAGCCGGGGATGGGCTCGAGTTGTCCGTTTCAATGGAGATTAACAATGTTTTTTTCTATACTGGCAGATCTCATTCCTCTCACTTGAGCTATGCTATGGTTGGGATGGGAGAGGCAAATGTTTCTGTTTAAAGTGAGAAAGACGATCTCCAAGTTTTTGGAAAGCAATTGCTATGTGAGCTACTCCTCCAAACTGTTGCAGTGGACATCGTTATAATTCACATCATAATTCTCATTGTGTCACTGCGAATGACAACTTAAGGACTTTTCTATCACTGTTGTTTGTTTCAGATTTGTGGAAAATATCCCTTGCTTAGGGCTTGTGTTTTTGTACTTGAAGTCAGTATCATAAAGACACTTTAATATAAGCTTAAGAAAGGGTTGTATATGAACGTGGCATAAACTTAGACTTACAGCTTACAAAGATGCATGCTTTCAGCTTCGTGTAATGTGAGATCTAGTTCCTACAAACTATATTAAAAATTAGGAAATAAGTTATATATTTTATACTGCAAAACTTTAGAATTTTATTTATCACTTAGGCTTTCATTTATGGCTAAAATCTGCTCCTTTTAAGCTCAGTAGCAAAATTCCATGAGAAAAATTCAAATACAGCCTGAAAAATTGGTGTCAGCAGTAAAATGAATGATGACCAACATACTTAGTCTAAAGATGCGGCTGTTTGGAAAAAATAGGACTTAATACAATACAAGCCCTCTGCAGAAGAATTTGCAAGAAAAGTTTGAGGTTTTTTTAATGATACTCCTTAATCTTTGTTTGAGAGGAGACAATTGTGTGTCTTTGTATTGCTCCCCTACATGAACAGAACTGTAAAACCCAGAGGATGAGAAGTGCAAAGTTCACAGGTCGATGATAAGGATATTCCCCCCTCGTAGCACTTTTCCATCTTCTTCCCCTTACTAGCATTCTGGAAGCCAAAATAAAACAGGCAGGAAACTAACCTTGCTACTTTAGGAGGTTCAAAGCCTCTGAATTTTAACAGAAAGTCCTGAAAAACATGGGAGGGAGGAAGGGAGGGGGAGGCTGAGCATACATTTCACTTTAATCCTTTGAGACTAAAAATAAGACTCCTCCCTAGCTGGGGTTAGGTCAATTGATAAAAATCAGTGTCTTTCAAACTCTGGAGTTAGGAGCTCAGCTCGTACACAGACAGACAAACAGAACTAGTGCCTAAACACAACTACCCGTTCACTTTCATTCAGAGCATTGTAATGAGACAAAAACTGTGAAAACCTGCGCCTCCCAGTTTTCTGAGAATCAGCGATTGAAACATTCACTGTGCCTGAGCGCTGCAGCTTGTGCCAGAGAGAGGATGCATTCCCGGCTGTAAGATGGTTGCCCTTCCCCAGCCTGTGACCTCATGGCTGGAGCACAAGAGCAGGAATTAAGGTAATTTTACCCAAACCTTGGGCCAGATCCTGGGAAAAGGGTGCACTGTCGGAGGGTATGTTACTTCTGGAAGAGAGGGCCGAGAGAAGATTGCTCCCCGGGGAGAGCAGTACATGGCAAAATGATTTGGGACTCAGTTATCGTGGTACTGCCTTGGCACTTACAGCGTGGCCACTTGCAGCCATACATATTTATGCCAACGTTTGTGATGCATCTGTGCAGGCTGCAGCTAACTCTGGCTAAAGCATATTTGAGTGTTGGGGCTCTGTTTACCAATGTCTGAGTGTTGCTGGCCAGGTGTACATGGATGATGTGGTGGTCCCAGCCTGACGGCTCTCTCAGTGCTCCAGGATCACAAATGAGACGCCAGTGAGCTGTCCCATCCGCCAGCTGGGGTGGGTGAGGACGGCTCCTGGAGCAAACATCCAGCCTCAATAGGTCTTTCCAGGTCAAGCGTGCGTGCAGAGACTCACTCTGCTCCTTCACACGTTGCTTCTCCTCCGTAAATAAGGATCTGATTTAGTCTCAGGGAAGGGGAGCCACCACCTTTCACAAAAGGCAAATTGTCTCCTTGAAAAGAGGAGCTCTTTATTTACGAGAACAGACAGTGGCTCTGCAAGGCTTCCTCTAATGCACCATCTTCTCAGTTCAGTCCCATAAAAGGGGGTAAAGATCCACACCGCTTTGGAGCCAAACTAGCCTCAGCTGACCCCAGCTGCAAGGAAAGTTTTCTGTAATGGTTTGGGTTGGTTTTATAGAAAAAGGAAAGTCTCTTTATCTTGGCAAGTGAAATTGAGGGACATCTATCAGTCCCTAAGCACCAAGACAAAGGTGCGTGCTAGCAACAGAGCAAATTGCTTTCTCTGTACATAACATGATCTCATAATATTTTGAGTACCTATTATGCCTGTAAATAGACAGCCGTAATGGAAGCTCTTACTTTCATCTAGTAATATTCCCATTTTAATTTCTTGCACCTGCAGATAACGCATCATCTTCCACCCCAGCATGCGTTTGCATTGACATGATAAATGGAAATTATCATATTTATCAGTAAAAGCAGCATTCCTTATACAATGCCAAAATGTTATTTCCTTTCTCTCATCTTATTATTAGAAATCTGTTTTCTAAGAAACTTCACTAGAGAAACATCACTCAGTGGCTGAGATTTGATATTTTTGCATTGCGAAGTCATTTCTTATTTATTTTAACACATTAGTGCAAATTTACCCTCTGTAGTTCTTACTGAAAAATAGCGTAGCTATGTGCTGTGCTTCCTCGTGCATCCTTTAATTATACACCACTGAATACTTTTCAAGACCTTAATGTTTTTCCCCAGAGGGGAGGTTAGGGAGACGACATGAAAACCCCAGTCATGCCTCCAAATCAGCAAAAATTTCTTGATGAGAAACGTGCACCAAGGAGAACAGGGGGGGTGGAGGCTTCATCCTGCTGAAGCCCAACAGCTCCAGGAGGGGACCACGGATCTCCAGAGCTCAGAGGCCAGACCACTGGAGCAAATGAAACTAAGGCTGACGATACTCACCCAGTCCATACTGCTTTCAGAAGAGAGTTCTCAGACCTCCCCCTTTTCCTCCTAGAATAAAGCAATTTGAGAGAACAAAGCCCTAATTTATCAAATCCTTCCAGTAAATAAATGCAGGGCACAGATCCTTCAAGGTCCTGAGCACCGGAGCACAGTACGGATTGCCTTCTGCACTGCTGAAGGACCGTGCTCAACACCCGCAAGGAAACCAGCTGCACCTCCTTGCACCCAGTTTAGCTTGCAAAAGCTGAAATAGGCGTTTGTGCTGTGGTGCTGGAGGCTGGATGGAAGCTTGTTGGTGCTAATGTATGCAAGAAAAAAAAAAAGCCTATAATTTTTGGATAAACAGAGGTGAAAGTTCAGCTTTCCTGCTTCAGCAAAGGGACTGCAGAGGAACCAGCCCGGAGCCACAGCCCTGGGTGAGAGCGGTCAAACGAGGCTCTGGTGAAAGGAGGGCTTCATGCGGCTGCAGGCACCTCACGAGAAGCCAAGTAAAGGCAACAAGGAGCCAAAAAATCAAGCAATCACCAAGGAACCACTGGAAATTGTGTCAGAGAAAGCAAAGAAAAGAAGCTTTTTGGGCAGGACGCTGACTGGAAAGCATTTTGGAACCGTGAGCAAATAAACCGAGTCCTGTTGTTGGATTCCCCAGTGGATCAGGGAAACAAGACTCTCTTATTTTTTATTTTTTTTCTTAACCATGCTTTGTAAATAAACCAGGCTACATCAAAGACTCAGCTACCTCCATCACCAACTTCTACTCCTGAGTGAAAACAACCTATAAATCTTCAAGTGTTGGGTCAAACAGCGTAACTCTGCTTCTCATTTGTTCATCAGCTTTTTCTTTGCATCTAAATCTTCTCTTTTTGGGATGTCTATTGAATCTAGCAATGCTATTATAAAGCAATCTCCCCTTAGTGAGGGACCTGAGGGTCAAAAAAAGCAGCATTCTTACAGGCCTCCATCATCAGACTGAGGTTCCTTCTCAAGCAAAAAAGTCCCTCTTACAAGAATAAAATAATGCAAACTTTGCTGGGAAGTTTGGGGTAAATTCCATCATTTCTGGGCTGTGGCCCAGACCCTCCGAAGGCAGTAGTGGATGGGGAAGGCCAAAGCGCGTCAAGGGTTAAAGGGGTGATGTAAATGGAGAGAGACATTCTCAGTGAAAACAAAAAGAGAGTCATGCCCTGAGGATCAGTGTCTGAATATGGGGTAAGTCAGTTCACCATTCTCTTCAGAAGGAAACATTTTAATTAGCTCAATACAAAACAGATACAGCACAGAGAAGTCACCATGAGCAGGAAATGCTTTGTAAGTCTCAAAGGACAGTTAGGAGACAACGGCAGCGCTGACTAATTAAAAAAAAAAAAGAAAAAAAAAAAGAAAAAAGGAGAGGGCCTTTAGGATTAGGTCCGATAGGTTCAGGTTTCCACTTTCCCACTCAGTCTTGGAGAAGAATTAAACTGGGGTCCTGCTGCAATTCATTCGCTGACTTCCAAGCAACAGAAAGTAGCTGCTGAACTTGGAGGGTCTGTGAGGTTCCTGGAGAGCCACAGCCATCCCAGGCAGGGGGGAAAGGAGCAGCCGGCGTGCTCCCACCTAATCCCAGCGGGTCCCAGGGATCACTTTTGATGGCTGAGCAAAAGGGAAATGCCCCACCAGCTCCTGTGTTTTGTTTTTCTTCTATCAAAGAAGATTTGAAAAACAGACGGTGAAACCCAATTGACTGAAATGATCGTGAAGTAACTCACGATTTCACCGTCCCACCAGGTGCGGGAGACGTTATTACACTCACGGCAAACACTGGGGAATGAAGGTACTGATGGCATTGAAGATCCTTGCACAATAAGTGTCAAAGCCATGAATAAGAGCCTTCCTGCCTGTCTTTTATGCTAATCATCAGAAAACGTCCCCCTTTTGCCCAGCATACCAGCTAGGCATTCACTCTGATAAAACGCAGGGAAGAATGGCTCTTTGAAGCTACAGAAACCTTTGCTGGACTTCAAAGTCACACTTCTGTCTACTTCTTTCCTACTGTTCTCAAATACATCACTTAGGATTAGTAAATGAAAGAGATTAAAGCATTTCTACTTTCCATTGCTTCATACAGTCAATAGTGCTCTGTTTACAGGCAGCTGCTTCGTTTCCCACTGTCTAATTCCACCCTTTCTCCTGCTCCTACCACACCAGGGAAGAAATGTAGGCGAAGGTTACGTGAAACTGCAAGAAGCTCTGGAGAGGATGGAGAGCTCACAGCAACTCAGCAAGCTGGTCGGTTTAAAAGCCAACGCCAAACTTGGTGTCCCAAGCCATTTCCTATCTCCAGCCATTTCCCAGCAGCAGCAGCCGGGTCCAGCAACCGCCTGCTGTCGCAGGTACGGCTTTCCATAAGCCCTCACTGCTGGCACTAGAAAAATGGAGCCAGCATCGCTGTGCAACACAGTTACTGCCCTGTTGGCCTCGGGAAGGGAAAAGCCACTTGCCAGATTCCCCCAAGCTGGAGGTTTGTTCTTATAACTGCTTTCAGTTAATGTTCTCAAAGTTCTTTGTGAAACTTCTACTGAAAAGAGAAAGTAAGTGGAGATCCCGTTGCAGGCACTGAGGTATTACAAGAGTGGCAAAGCAGCGGGGAACTCAGTGGTGAGACGGTTTTGTTGCGTTTTCCACCGCCGCTTCGCTTTCTTTGAATTCACATTTTGTGGTTTCTAAGTGAATATGCGTAAGCCTTTAGAAATGATAGTTTGGTGGTGTTACAATTCCTCATTATCGCTGCCACAGAAATGTCAGAAATTTTTTTCAGGTAGAAAAAGTTTCTTGTTTATCTATTAAGTCCATATTCAAACAGTTGCAGTACATCTCACTTACCTATACTACTTAGTCTGGAAGAATCCAAGTCCTACAGCCCTTATGCAGAATTATTATCTATGCAAAATTCTTCAAAAAACCCAGACAACTCCCCAACCCAACAAAACCTTTTTTGAACTTCTACATAATTAAAGTGGAATGAAGGAGGGAAATAAAAACCAAGAAACTGAAGAAATGATAGAGTTTGCGGTTGTAAAGCTGTAACCCTGGGCTCAGTGGTGGGAGTGGGTTACATATCATACGATCATTGTACCAGCTGGGTGAGTAACAGGGAAGTGAAAACCCTCTAATGAATGTAGTTCTTGTCAAGACGAGGCATAAAGTGCACGCTGTGCCCAAGGAAAATACTTATTTATTTCCAAGGTCAGGGTCTGAGACCATATCAAAACACAACAAGTGCTGCCATAACCTAGAGAATTTTCTGCGCAAGGCCCAGAGAAAACCCCCTAAAACCCAGGATCCCCACCTTTTGATCCATCAGTTTTTGGCTTCTGTACCTATAAAACCTTTGTCTCACAAGATTTAGAGGTAACCTGAGTACATAGTGATAATCTAGAAAGAGAGCCTTCAGATCTGAGAAGTTTTCACATTTGGTCTGTATCAGACCTCACAAGAAAAGGCTTTGCACTGTTTCGTTACTTAAATGAACATACACAGGATGTCCCACATATTCAGGCTGATAAACTTACATTCATCTTGAATGAGAAAAAGAAAATGTGAAGATGCAAACAGGTCAGTCCCAAACTTCACACAGTTTTTTCTGACCTCAATTTGATGGACTTGTGGCAAATGGGACATGTATGAAGCAGAACGAACAGGCTTAATGGAATTACAGAAGCTGATTTTAAAGTGTGCTTTTTACCTGCAGTAATTTTCTGTACTAAACAAATGGTTGATCTGAATTAAGCTGCAAGGCGGCTGTTGTGAAGTTTTCTTGGGGTGCCAGGAGGAGGAAATAAAAGAACTGTAAACAGGATACTCGTGCACCATAGGAAGCAATACGTAGAGGTTTTCCTTTATTTTCAGTACAGGGAAGACAGGGGATATCTCTACGATAAAAGGCAAACGGGAGCAAACCCTGTCAGCTACTCTGCTGAACCCCACACTTCATAGCTCTGAGAATAACAGGGTTACGTGAGTAAGCGACAGCCGCTGTAGGTTTGCTTGTTCCATCCCTGCTATGAGAGAGAAGATTCTCAATATTATCACATTAAACAGGCTGAATATTCTGTTACGGTACCACACTTGACAACAGCTAGATGCATTTCTCCCCTCATGTACTGCCCCCCATTTTAGATACAGAATTTAAAGTTCTGGCCTGCTTGAAATACAGAATGGTAAAGCGCTTTTCTTTATATTCACTTAAGTCAGCATTTTAAAATGTATTGCTAGGGTTTTTTTCCCAGCAAAGCCATAGCAGTGGTGAACGTGGTGTACATGAAGAGCATCCTACTGCTTTAATCCTTGGTGGAGAGGAAGGAAAGCAAATTTTACATTCAGAGAACTAAATCTGTAGACTTATGCTGCAGAATTTAAAGCACGTGGCTGAGTTTCAAAGCAACTTGTCAGCTTGTTTAAACACCTCAGTGTTAGACAGGTAAACAACACAGGCCTATATTTTAAAGACTGTAACTTAGCTAGACAATTGCTGGCAGGCAATTCCCTTAGACTTATACACCAGAAAAACCGGTATTTGACCTTGTGGCTGTCTGATGCAGAGCAGGGAAAAAAAGAATCAAGTGATCGAGCATCTTTTCCCCCGTGTAACAAGTATCTGGGTCAGGCTGCTGGCAAGGACCATGTGTGTCAGTAGTAAAGGTAAGCATTTCAAAGCTGCCTTTCAAACCTGCTGTGTCAGGCTGTGTTTTGAGGAGCAGCCAAAATCCTGCACTGTGTGCACAGATTGGAAAGTGGGGTTTCCATCGACCTCCCAGGCACATGGCGATGTAAGGTTTCAAAGGACACTCAATCCCTCTCAAACCTGCCCAGTTAGGATCCAGATGTGAAACCTGGACCAGAAGAGCCTGTCTCACCTGGCTTTTTACACACAGCAGAAGAAAAGGGTCTACTTACGGAGGTAACATTTCAGTGTAAACAAAAATTGCTCCTGATGGAGATAACACGCAGTCTCTTTCTTTACTAAAAGGGAGTTACAAGCCAAGAATTCAATGCATTAGGCTGAGGATTAAGCTAAGAGGCACAGCTATTCCTGTTGGAGCTCATGTGAACTTTTGAATCCAACTAGGTTCTTGCTTAAAGGCGTTTCAACTTGTAGGTGAGACTCTGCTTATTGGGATTTCTACATATTCAAAGAAAGCACACCTTTGAGATTTTACTAGTACCCTTTTCATAAGTTTAAATGCTTGGTATCTTCTTTAGGTCATGTTGTAATAAAGTTCATTTAGCCATGAATTCAGTAGGAAAAACACCAAGATGAGTGCAAAAGCACAGAGAGATGGAAGGAACATTTTGCTTCCCTACACAGCCCATTCCCTGCTCTGTCCATCTGTCCCCAAAGCTCTGTACAGTTTGCATAATGAAGCGTCTGCTTACACGTGCGTAGAAAAAGCCCCCGCGTGGGCTTGGCCTCCTCTGCCATTGCCACACAATCAACAGCAATCAGATAAGGGCATATCTACTTCTGGTTTGAACATCTGCTAATGCAGGATATTATCACAAAGGTGTAACTCAGAATGCAACTAAAACGAAGGAAGAATTTACTAAATTGGGTGCAGTGTGGGTACCGAAGCTGCCTCTGAAAATCACAGGGAATTCCCGTAGTTCAAGGCATGCACAAGAAACAGCCAGAACAGCAAACCAGCACAAAGCACCACTTCTGACACTGCCCCGGCCTGCAGAGAGCATGAACCCTCCCCAACAGGAGATACCTAATAGTTCCAAGTCATCTTTTTGGATGTCAACACGTTCAAGTCATTTGAAAGTCATCTTTCTGATAAGTGAGATCTGGGCATCCTCCCTTCCTGCTATTTTACTTTATGTCCAACGGCGAGGTGCTGCCTGCTCCCTGGGTCACAGCGCTGGTTTTTGTAAAGCCTGCAGCTGTCCAGGCACTCCCAGGTGAGGGCAAAATTTGCACCTTTCCTCTGGCAAAGCCGTGGCTATTACATCTTTCTCAACACTTGACATTTTACCAGATGACTCACTGACAGCCTGCATGCAAGAACAATTGTCAGCGTGAGCTCTTCCAGTAGGAAAACATGAAAAATATTTGATTTTGATCAGTTTGCATCCCAAATTGTCTTGATTCCATGCTTTCTTCCCCAGTTTATTTGTTTATATGTTGCCATTTCAACCTTTAACAAAAGCTTGCTCAGTTATATGTTTGCTGTTGAAGCTACGTTGTCAAAGGATCACTTTCTGGAAAGGATCCTACCCTTCACAAGGGTGTCACCTCTCTAAATTACTCCATAGTTGTAGCTACTAAGATGTTTCTTAGATTACAAGAAGATTACAAACTTTGTTTCATATTTGGTTTGCTGTATTTTACAAGGCAAATGTCTTTCCCTTAGTTATCCAACTTTGCTCCACATTTCCAAGACGTACTGACTGCCCTGCCCATGCTCCAACGCACAAACCCTTCTCACTCCAATGGGGAAGAACTTCCAACTGCTTATCCTCACCAGCCTTAGAAACAATACTTAGAGTAGCAACAAGAACACATCAAGGCAGTTCAGAAAGCATTGATTTCCAACAAACAGCATGGTTACTTCAACTCTACGCTTCTCTAAAGCTTGCTGAGTTGGGACAAAAACTTATGAGAGTGTAGTTTATGAAATTTCCCAAATTTCAGGTTCTGAACCCTGACAAAGCGTAGAAATGAAATGAAGCTGTCAGTACAACTCAGAGGAGTTCATTTCACATTTGCAGATATAGTCCTTTTGAAAATAATACCATTTTTGTAGGAAAAAAGAATGCAACATCTTTCAAAAGCGGCAAGCGTAACTTTGGAAAGTCTTTTTGAAAAACATTTCTGAAATAGAACATTTCAGTTTTTCACTTTGAAAAACATGTACAAGGATGCTCCTATTTTCAAGTAGAAAAAAAGGCAAAGCAGTACTTTGTCAATATGAGGTTTGGGTTTTTTTTAATACTTTTGCATCAAAAAAATTGAAAAACCATAGAACTGCCACTTCTGCACAGTTAAAAGCAAACACTAAAACTTTCAACTTCTTTCTCCTCTTGTGACAAGTTTAGCTGAACATTCCAGGCCATTTGATTCTGTACCTGGGCGATATCGTGGGTCCGTGATTTCTTTCCAAACACACTGGGCCAATTCCATCTCAAATTTTATAGAAAAACCTTTCCAAGCGGAAAGTTGGAATTAGCGATCACTCTCCTTCCAATAGGAGCAAGAGGGAGCGATGGGGGAAGGAAAGGCAAGGCTGAGTACAGTAACTGCTGTGTTCAACTTTGAAAAATCCCGATAATAGTAGGATTTATAACGACTACCTTGAAAACTAATTACTGGCCTTGTTTGCACATCCATTCATTTGGAAAGGAAAGTGTTCTCTTGCACAGCCACTTCCGGTGATAGCAGGTTGCAAGACTGATGGCATCTATTTCTCTCTCCTTTAGGATGAAAGGATTCATGACAGAGATGTGGTAGCGAGGTGTCAAGCAACCTTCCTGGAATGTGTTTCTTCAGGAAGAAGAGAGATCACTGCCTTATTTTATGGATGTCACTGAAGTAGACTTTGAAGTTCTTTGGAAGCACATCACAAACTTGGCATGGGAAACCACAGCAACAATCATACCTGTTTGACAGATGATTCCTTTAAATACAACTTGTATGGAGCCGTGTACAGCGTGGTCTTCATCCTTGGTCTGATTACTAACTGTGCCTCCCTCTTTGTTTTCTGCTTTCGGATGAAAATGCGAAGCGAAACAGCCATTTTCATGACAAACCTAGCTGTTTCAGATTTGCTTTTTGTGTTCACTTTGCCTTTTAAAATTTTTTATAATTTCAACAGGCATTGGCCTTTTGGAGATAGCCTGTGCAAGATTTCTGGTACAGCATTTCTCACTAACATCTATGGGAGCATGCTGTTCCTCACCTGCATTAGCGTTGACCGTTTCCTTGCTATCGTCTATCCATTCCGATCTCGCACCATTAGGACCAGGAGAAATTCTGCCATAGTCTGTGCTGGTGTTTGGATACTGGTCCTCAGCGGTGGAATTTCAGCTTCGTTGTTCTCTACAACCAACATTTCCAACACCAGCACAACCTGCTTCGAAGGTTTTTCCAAACGTATCTGGAAAACCTATCTGTCCAAGATCACTATATTTATTGAAGTGGTAGGTTTCATAATTCCTTTGCTACTCAACCTTACATGCTCTTCTTTAGTTCTCAGGACTCTCCGGAAACCTGCCACCTTGTCTCAGATCGGGACAAACAAAGAAAAAGTATTGAAAATGATCATTGTGCACGTGGCCATTTTTGTTGTGTGCTTTGTGCCCTACAATTCCATACTCTTCTTGTATGCTCTTGTACGGTCCCAAGCGATAGCAAATTGCTCCTTGGAGAGGTTTGCGAGGACAATGTACCCAATCACATTGTGCATTGCAACAATGAACTGCTGCTTTGACCCGTTCATCTATTACTTTACATCAGAATCCTTCCAGAAGTCTTTCAACATAAAAACCCAGATAAAAATGGATTCTCTTTTCAAGACTGAGACACCTCTAACAAAGACTGCGCTACCAGCGCCACAGGATGAAATAAGTGACCAGGCTATTACAAATGGAGGAGACCCAACATCTGAATCGCATTTCTAGTGAGAGGTTTACACATGGAGTTATCCTCCATTAACTTTTGATTAACACCATGTGTGGAATAGTTGTTTCAGAATACGTGGCTTCACACATGGCATTAATGAAGAAAAGTTGCTGGGGGATAACTACATAGGTAGACAATCCTCATGCTGGGATGGTCCCATCAGATGCAACAGATGAACATGAAATATAAAAATCCCAGTGGATCTCCCTTTGGAGATTATGGATGGGTGACAACGTATGCACCAACTAAGGAGGGAACAGAACAGCTTCTTTAATTGGAAGATGCCAACATTTGGCATTTTTTTCCCCAGCAGTTGACATGGGGCCAGTTTGGAAATAGAAAATTTAATTTTCTTAGAGATACCTGCCAATATGTCATGCCTTCTGGAGATGCATCATCATATGTTAACTCAATAACTTCACACAATATGTATGTTTGCTTAAAAAGGCAAAATAAAAGCTTTTGGCTTTTCCTTATTTCACTGCAAGAGTATACATCCTGGTTTTACTAGATACAGGCATGCTGAATTTATTGTATGGAGAGGTTTGAAGTGTAAATAATTGTTTTGAAAGTAGGCAAAACAGTTGCTTGGTGACAAGAGAATAATAAGAGAAGAATAATTAATAATGCAGTTTTGAAATAAGAAGTTTCATTTTTTGTCAGATTAAGCTGTCTTTTAATTTATTTTAAATGCCACCTCTAGGGAGAAGTAAAGAGCTCCTTACTGCTCTGTTGCACCTGGGCTTTTATGTCCCAGGAGATTATACATGACTATTTCTGGTAAGGGCTAGGTTGTAAAGTCAGCTGAAAGAAAGGGCCTGAAACCCCAGAGTTCTTGCACAGGCAAATGTCTTATATGGAAACTGAGTGCAGCTGAAGGGCTGAAGAACCAGAGAGTGCTGACCTTATTAAAGAGCTTGTTTGGATACAGACAATCGGTGTCAGAGCATCCAATTAAGAGAAGATCTTGTAAGTGATTGCTTGCTGGTTTTTGCTGTACAGTCAACTAAACTAGAGGGTCTCAAAGTAACTCCAAAAGAAGAGTAAGTAGAACAAGTTAGCCGCACTCTTTTCTTGGTTGGTTACAGCAATGTTTTCTTGTTTTTCAAGTAATTTATTACATATCCTGCATTTCCTTTCATAGATATAGATTATATAAATATATGGAAAGTTAACTATCTCTGTGGCATTACATTTTACTAGATGGTTCATTTCTCCAGCCATTGCTTCATATTTGAAGCTATGCTGACCTTAACAGGCTGATTCATTCTTATGTGTAAAACACATAAATGAGAAAAACAATTTAACTTGAAAAAGTATGAAGTTACAACTTGTTAGATCAGTAATCTACATTTTCCACAGTACAGCACAAAGCTACTTCTAGGACTATGTTGCCAAAAAAAGACAGACAAAGTATTAATTGAACAGATGTTTTCCACTCAACTATTTATCTTAAGTCTCTCAGATCAAGCCTCATGAGAGACTGAGCGCTACACACCAAATGTGATCACTACTTCAAGCAATCAGAGGTTTTTTTAAGTGTGACAAGAATTCAGCTGCAAAAAATGTTATGCTTTGGAGGGAATATTTATTTAGCACTACATTCACTTTGAATAAAAGTCATTGCTTAGGAAGGCTAAGACAGACACTAGAGATTGTTCTATTTTAGCCCTAAAATGACTGTTGCTTACCGAGTGTCCTGGCTTTTGGGTCTTGCTGCAGAAAAGTGTATAATCAACTCTTTACATGCAGGGAGTATGAAAGCAGCCAAACTATTATATCTCAGCTTTAAGTTACAGCTGTATTTACTAGAAACTTGCACACAAGACCGGCTTAGGAGATTTTTGCTGTATGTTAAACCCTTGGACAGCACCACGTTGGAGCAGAAAGAAAACACGAAACAAGGACAGATCATTCAAACTAGTTGGTGGAATGAAATAGATGTGGCAGGACAAGGGCACAGTCAGTTACAGTGAATTTGTCAGCAGCTGGGAAAAGTTTACCTCAAACAGAAGCAATGAGCTGTGTTTTTAAGAAGCATCAGTATTTGCCATTTAACCATACGTAAACTGAAAGCCAGTGCCATGCCCCCTTTCCTTCCCGTGCAGGCCTGAACTGAACTGTTTAGAGGGCTTTTTAAAATTCTTATTTCCTTTGGCTGATGAGCCTGTTTCAACACTTGCCATAAAATGTATATATTTCAGAGAAGCTGTTTCCATAACTTCAGATCAAAATGCAAAGTGAGCCAAGAGGGATTTTACAGGCTTCGATACAGGCAGGGTTTTCTGTATGCAGCAAACCGTCCTTCACACCACAGCCCTGCCAAGGGAAGAAGAGGGGGTTGTGAAACCATCAACAACTCCGGCATGTCCTAAGCTGTGCGAGAGAGGTGGGGCACCCCAGTTCCACTGTCCTACCATTAACTGGTTGTCAAAAATTGTACTTAATGAGACAAGTGCTCCGTTTTTAGGGATGGGAGATAGAAGGAATGAGAGTGGGAAGGACTCACTAAAAAGCTGAGGGTGCATTTCAAACCCTCTTCCTATTTGCAAGAAAAATATATGGTACATGAGTAAGTGCTCTTCTCTGAGGCAAACCCCCTTATTATTTCAGTTTTACAAAGAGAGATGAGAAACTTGTTTACATGCCAGCTTGCTCTCAACAGGCAACATATAACTGTCAGCTTGTAAATCTTATTTTAAAGCTGCTTCTTTCCACTTGCAAGCAAGCAGCAGAAAGATGAGATTCCAGAATTACGTGGGGTTTGGGAGCTTCGTGGGACAGGGCTGTTCTCACGTGTGGTGGCTGCTCAGTCGCTCTGGGGTGAGCGAGAGCAGAATTTGGCCCAGCACCTCAGAGCTGACAGCAGAGGAATATCTTGTTTGCAAGAATCCTAGAAGACCTTCTGCTGTGTGCTCCGCAGACCTTCCTCCAGTTAAATCTAAGGGAAGAAAAAAAAAATCTAACCTAGAAACCACTGTCTAGCCTTCTTAAGGAAATGTTAAAAGAGAGGGGGGGAAAGAACTGCCTGTGACTGGACAACCTCCAGGCTGTACATACATAGCTTAACTGTAATCCGAGCATAATGGGTGTCTTTTTCTAAGCGAAACTAGTGCCAATGCTTACAAATTTCTGTTTGCAGTTTTATGGGGCAAGAGCTGTGGTCAATATTCTCACATAAAATGTAATACTATCATCATGTGCCAAAATGCTAACTGAAAAGATTCATTATTTTGTAATTTAATACCTTATAAATTATATGGACATCATATGTTGACTGACACTCACATCTGGGAGGATAGTTCTTGACTAATCTTTTTTTCTAGGTCAGGTATACCAAGTAAATGCTCTACGGTTTGTGTATAAATAACCAATTATGCATTCAGAGACAGGAAAAGTAATTTTTCAGATGTTGGTAAAGCCAAGCTGGAAGGAACGGTGGTGGTAAAAGAAAAAGTGGATTCACAGTTTTTCTGGCTGAGGTGCAGCTGAGTGTTCCTTCTCCCCCGTCTGACAAAGGGCTATTGTCAGCAAATGGCACACACCAGAACTATGAGTTTAAAAGCAAAAATCAAATTAATTAGAAGTTGATGCCTTTATCTAGCTGAAGCTGAGAGACAGGGCCCAGCAGTCCTCTCAGATGCTAAACATACAGCATTAATCAAGGACTTCATTGCTCCCAGCCAGCTCACTTTTCCTATTCCCCAGTCCTCCACATGTGATTCATTCACTATAAGCTCACCACACACTTTGCAACTCATTGCCCTGCTGGAAAGCCGAAGGTCTGAAAGGCAACATGAAAACCTCTCTGCTAAAACTCACCTTTGTATATGCACACCTATGCAAAATGCCACGCCAGTCAGATTTCACAGTAGATGTCATAGCAGGAGGAAGCAGGGCCTTGTATTAGTCACCATGAAAGCCCCTCCTCTTACAGTAGGCTTTTTTTGGTAACACAACAGGCTCTACATCAGATGAAAGGTGCCAAGTGTTCATGGGACAGCATAAATCTTCACCAGCTTTGCAGAATCATTGCTAACTACTCAGGCTCAAGTCTATGAAATGCAAGGGTGAGGAGGCAGCTCAAGTCTTCATATAAAAGTCAGGAACTGGCTCCCTGTGTAAGAAGGATGAAAAGTTCCTGTGCTGCACGTGCAAGTACATGGCTGCTCATCAGAGAGCAAGGCTCTGTTCCTCCTAAGCTTGCCCACTGCAGACCTGCTGCACAGATTCAGCCTCTAGGTCCCTCTAAAAATACCCCCACGATGTTTTTAGGAAGTTCTCCCTGTGGTGCTGCAGGGGTGATGGAGTGAGACTGTCTGCTGTCCCCCCCTGCCCCTACCCAGCAAAAACCTGCTGTATAACCCAGAGAGGACTTCCCACCAACAAACAGCTGGCAAAGGAAAAGGGGACTCATCACACTGATAAGATTATATGGCACCTCTGAAGATCTTCTCGAATGCCGGTGTCCCTAAAGAGCTCCCTGGTAACACTCCATGTCATTCTGAGTGGGTGGATTTGGTGTAAAACAGGCAGGAAATTACCGTCTCGGACATGCTGTCTCAGAACAGGCACAGCAACAGACAACAACGCTCCCTGTGGAAGCACGTCTACACAGTGCTCTATTTGGAGAAAGCAAAAATAGGTTGTATGAGGAAACAGAGGGGAGCAGCCAAGGCTGTTTCCATAGCACACCACGGAACACTGTGAGGAGATGCTGAAATTACCATCAACCCAGGCTGAAAAGTCCAAGCAAAAGAGGCAGAGGCACATGGGCTGGAAGCAGCACTGCCAGGCTCCTGCACGCCCCCAGCTCCGCTCAGCAGCCGGTGACCATCCTGCAGAAAGGGTTGGGAGAGCCGCCCCGTGCTTCTCTGCTGGTGTGGGCTGGCCAAGCACATATAACCCTAAGCACAGGATAACCCCAAAACTTTGCTCCGTACGAAAGGACGGACTGCAAACAGTTCTTTGGGTAGGATTTAAAACCAGAAACAAACCAGTCCTCATTTCAGTAAGCAGATTATGTTGCTCAGCATTAATTTAAGAAAGAGGCAGAGCTATTCTTCGTAAGATTAGAAGTCCAAGTCCTTTTCCCCCCCAATGCCGGAAACACTGTAATTTTAACTTCTGAATGCTGACCTCAAGCTTACCCCTGAGAGTCCTGTCTCGGCATGAGCTGTGCATTCGCTCTCTGACACACTCCTAAGGACCATAGCTCAAATCACTCCCGAGATGCTGTGCTACAGAGATGTCTTGTTTAGAAAATTAAGTTTATGGGAGATTCAAGATGATGCATTCAAAGAGCCTAAAAAGTGGGGAAGATCTACTCAAAACACCTTTTTTACTTCCCACAGCAGTGGTCAAAGATCCTTTTCTCTAGGTACCAATTCCGGCTGCTGGAATCTTCTCTTTTTCGTGTTTGTTCTGTCGATATCTGGGTATATTAGTAAGGGCTCGCTCTGCCCCTTGTTGTGCTTTTTGCTGTAGATCTGGAACGTAGTGAGTTTGCACCAACAGAAGTGGGAAAGATTGCCAGGCAGAGCCGTAGATAGAGCTGATGTGGGTGGACATGCATGAAGGGCTGTGCCTGCCGGGGTTCCTGGTGGGGAAAAGGGCTGGCCACGTTCTGAAGCCTGCTGGGGCGGGGGAAAGGGAGGACAGAAAATGGACAGTCTTAAGCTTGTCATTTTACACAGTGATTTTAACCTCTATAAAATGGGCACATTTCACAGCAAAGAAAAGCATAGCGCTGTTCCTGTTCTTTCTCTGCAAACTGTCACTTCACTTTGAAATAATGTTTAACACCGCTGGCTGTTCTCGGTTTTAATTCTTAAATCTAACTTCCATGCAAAAATAACAGGACACTCACACACCTAAAACACTGGGACAAGCAAGGAGTCGAGCAGTTTCTCTTTAGGATCACTGTGCATATGTCTCCCCAGAATACTTAACTGTCCAGTACCTAAGAAAACCCTGTGCTAGCTTTTCTCTGCCTGGGGGATTTTGACCAATGTAAATATTGTATAGAACTTAACAACGCGCATGTTTTGCACTGTTTGCTCTTATGTATCTGTGTGCATGTGTGTGTATAATGAAAAAAGAAAGTTTTTTCCAGAAAAACAGTATGTGTGAGTGTGCTCATTTACTCTGACTTCTATAAATATACACATTAACTGGAATAATATTTAAATTTAAGTTTTACTGTATATCTCTTAAGAAACTCTGAGTACATCCAGCACACATGGAGAATTTCCCCGGAAACCGTAAGCATGGGAAACTGGTCATTCCTTTTTGTTATTTTATACAAAGCCCCCAACTACTTCTGAGTCAGCGCATCATTAACCTCAATCACCCCTGCAGTCATGGAATACTTCCTTGGAATTCATTCACTCGATCAGTTCTGAGAGTCAGCGTCCTAAGACCATGACAGACAGATGAGACTGGAGCAGTTGCCACTGAACCGATTTTAATAGATTTGTTTCCCTGAGCTCCTCTCTCCTGCACAGGATGACAGTCAGAGCCTGGGCTGCCAAAACACCTTCTGCCCCTGCTTGTGCCTCCCACAGCCACCCTCCCTTCAGCATGCACGTCTGCAGTCCCTCACATTTCCTACTTCTCATACCCTGCTGGAAAGAGTTTGTTTACTGTTACAGCACACTCAACCCAAAAATAAAGTGAGGATAGGTATCTTCTCTAAGGAAAACATCTTTCTAGACTCTGTGTTTTGGCTGTTACACATTAATTTCAAACTCAACCGTGGCACAAAGTTTGTGTCCCCACACTAACAGAATAAAATTAATCTTGAACTATCTCTTGACCACTGGAAGGATGGTGCTGTTTCCAAAGCTGGCATCAAGCTGTGTTATCTCCGGAAGTGAGATGGCAGAAAAGTCATCTCAGCAAAAGTGAGCGTTGAGATCTTACACAAGGAGGCCGAGAACCACGTGGCACATTTGAACAACACTGATTTAGCAGGTGACAGACAGTGGAGGTGTTATTTCATATACTAAATCAATATTAGCTGCATTAGGGAGTTGGGGAAAATGCTTTAAACAGACATCCCATGGCACAGCATCAGATGAGCACACAGATATCGCAGGGAGGATTGCTTTCTAGTGCACAGACATAGAGTCTTCGGCTAGGAAATACTTTTACAAATTTTACATAGGTCACACGAGTTAAAAAAGTTATCCTATGTTTTAATAGTGACATCCTGTCATTATCAACATTACAAATTCTAGCCTGCTCTGTCACTGTCTGTTACAGCCTTGTGCAGAACCTGTGCAGTAGTGCACTCAACCTGGACTAAAAAGCCACCACAATAAGGTCTCGTGTAAGCATAGGACATGATTCAGCAAGGTCAGATGCTGACCATGCTGCTCTGGGTAAGGCAGTAAAGACATCTGAGCAAGAGAATATTTTCTGGTATAAATGGCATGATCAGCGCCACTCATATAGAGCTTGAGGTTACAACTGAGTTGAGATTTACTCACGCAACTGTAGAGCTATCAGAAGAGAAACAAGATTTCCTGCATGTGAGCAATACCAAGTATGCAAAATGACTTCTTAAAACCAGTATAAAGCCAGGCATGTAACTACCTGACTGCAGCCATACCCAGGAAGTAATCTGAGGAGACCTTGATTCATTTTCAGATTTGTACAGGAAAAGGGTTCAGGTTTATCAAAGGACAAATTTCAGTCTCAAGTCCAACAATCACATCCTCCTAAATGTTCTTCTTGCAGTAATATCTGGAGAAGGCATTTTCCATTTCTGGTCCTCGGTTATGCTCTTTTCACTGCTGGCAGTGGTCACTTGGCACGTGTACAGCTAAGAGGCCACAGAGCAAGGGGCCAAGGGTTCTTATTAAAATTCCTCCACTAACCTAAAGATTTTGCATTGCCAATTACATAATACGAAATGCATCTTTTCTCAGCATTGCTCATGAGAATAATGTCTCTTTTCAACCCCACTCCCACTTGCGTGTGTGAAAGAAGACATACCTGTGCAATAGAGCCATCCCACGAGAAAGGAGAATATTGGTAAGACCCGTTTGTCATGTTGGTACGCCCATAAATATGATTGCCCTTTGGCAGTTCAGATTCCTGTCTTGTTCCCATATATTATCTCATCATCACAAACTAACATGGCAGCTAGGGACCACAGGTAGAAATGAGGATGGGGGAGGTACATGTAAGACACTGTCATGCAGCAGTCACTCATATTCCTAGATATTTATTCTACAACTCCCCCTTTAAACACAACTCACGTTGGTTAATTGATACTCTCTGAAACCGGGGTTCACAGTTCAATCATCCCTTTTTTTTTCTGAGGGGTGGAGGACAATGAAACTGCTTTTGGAGGCTGCCGCCTGCTCTTCTCCCCACACCCCTTTCTAGCTTTTCCACTGCCCTTGAGCTGTGCAACAACTGCTTGGGAGGTCACATTGTCTACCAGATCACTGCAATGACCCAGTTTAAATATAACTCTTATTTCCACCACCTCCCCCCAAAATAGGGGTTTATTTTTAACCTGGATGATTTAACCATGTTGCTGTTAACAGTTCTATCCCATCAGTGGTTGTGCCGGCACAACTGAGGGGAGGCCGTCCATGGGGGTAGGACAACAGGAACTTTTAAAGCCAGCTTTGCAGCTCAGGTCAGTGCATCACAGAGCCCCGCTCCCACAAGAAAGGGTGGGTGTATTGTGGAGGTGGATTTTGATTTCCATGTGAAGTTTTAAATACAAGACCTGAACATTTAAACTCCCTAGCTGGTAAGACTAGCACCTCAAAGCCATCTCATCCGTAGAGGTCAGCACATAGGCAGCATACCTGTAGTTCAGATCAGAACTATCAAGGGTGATTCAAACACTATTTCACAATTCAAAATAGAAATTAACCTATTGCACTCATAATTTACAGAGCATAACCTAGCTGGCTGCATACATCCCCCAGGAAACAATCACCTTCCTTACTTTGAAAGCCTGACTCATACTCCATTTTTATTGAGTTATCTTAACCTGTTCGGGTTTGCACTCCAGCTCTCATAGCATCAGAGTACCTTCTGCTGATATAGCAACATGCCTTCGGAAAAGACATCAACAATACTGTTAAAAGCATCCTTTGCAGTTATCAGCAAGCTTGCAGCCAAGGAGGGACAGTTATCACTTTATTCCTGTTAGACAAAGCAGGACAGTTTGAGTGTGCAGATCAGTCACAAGGCCAAAGGGGAGGGGGGGAGGGAATCAGGATAACCACTGCCAAGCAGTGAGAACAGTTGCCTGAGTTCTTGAGGAGTCCTTGTATGTGACAGACTACCATGGCCTTGAGCCAGACTTTGACTGATGTAAAAATTGCAGGACTGGACATTTTGGCTATTTAGGGATTTTAAAAATCACATGTGGATTTGTCCAACACCAAAACCTCAGACTTTGTGTGATCTAACACTTCAGTGAAGGGCCCAAGGACATGCTAAAGTAAGAAACTCACAATGAGTAAAGTTCTTTAAAAGTAAAATAAACAGAAAACAAACTCATATAGTTACCAAACTATGAACTCATAACAGACCCTCCAGTACATAAGTCACTGAAAGTTAACCCAATATAAGCCTGCTATAAGCAGAAGTGTCACACTGTAGTAGGCTACTAAATAAGTTTTTAATTGTACCTTCTGCTAAGGCCATCCATTTTTTCCACATTGATGAGGCTTACGGAACAAGATGTCGTATTAGAGAGACTTGTTACTCGTTTTAAGGGACATGCTCGAGCACAATTCAACACTGACAGCAACAGTTAGTGTCCTCGGTGCCTCAACAGCTGCCAGACAGCGATGCCTAGTGCACAGTAATGCAGAGGAGAAAGCTCATGCGTAGGGGAACCAGCGCTCTGAACGACATGCCTGCTGGGCAAGGCAACAAGTCGTTAGCTCCAAACACCTCTTGGTGACTGTGATAACAGAAAAAATATCTGGCTCCTTCTAAATAACTTCTGAGTGAATTGGCAAGGTGCTGTAAGTCTGAAGTAATAACATTAAAAAACCTCCACAGACAGTCAGGCTCGCTGCCTTCCAGCTCTGCTACACATAGACTAACCCAGGAGTAGCTGCACACCCAGAGGTAAGATATAGGGGTGCTCACAGCGATACACACCCCATGCTGCTCAGCTGCTGCTCTCCCGCAAGGCACCAGACCCCCGACCTGCTTCAGAGCACACGGTAAGACAAAACCACCAGAAATGCCATGAGGTTCTCTCATCTCTGTGGGCGATGGCCTGAAAGCTCGTCCTAGCTGTATCCCAGCCGGTATCCGACTGCACACAATGCTTTAAAGAGCCAAAAGCGCAGAAGGGTAAGAAGCAAGCACAGTAAGGAGTCCAGGAAAATCCCACATGTACATATATCTCAAGGAACTAATTTAGTGATTTCTAGAAGGAGCAGCTTGTACTACAGAGGAGGGTAAGGATTTTGGGAGGAGCAGGGCTGAGGGAGAGAGGCTGTGTGCTGGAATTAGAACATGAATTTCCCCAAATAACATATGGAGTTGAATCTTCCACAGGATTTACATCCACTTGCCAAGCTGGCTAGAAGCCAGCCAGCTCACACCTGAAATCCCTGTCCCTGCCTCAGTCTAGCACTGTGCTCCAGGTTTAATAAATTCCGGCTCTCGGCAGGGGTTGCTGGCCAAGGAACAACGCTGAGCTAACACGGCCCCGTTGTTTCCGTTCCGGGCTTGGCTTGCACCTGGCCAGCCCAGAGCATGAGCAGAGACAGCCCACGCCAACTGCAAAAGGACCCAACTACAATACGTCAGGTGCTTTTCAAACAATTTTGCAATGCGATTTTTTTTTTTATTACAAACAGGATTTTTTAACCAGAACAAGCTGGAAACTAGTTTTGCAAACAAGTTTTATCATCTTAGACATCTCAGACTGGAGGAGGGAAGAAAAATCACAACGCGTTGCCAAAGTGATTCCTCCTTGCCCCTGAGTCACCAGTTTGACTCAGCCTGGTGGGACATGAGCCATCTGACAACAATAGAAATTTGGCAGTTTGCATCTGAGAGTTAAACAAGCTCATGTGCCCTAAAAATAAAGCCTGCTAAGCTGTTGAAGTCGTATTTTCCACCAAATTTCCTGCTGAGCGGTTCCAACCATCGTTTGACCACATACTGCCTCATTGATAGACCTTCTTGGTTTACTGTAGACAGAGAGTTTTAATTAGTAAGTAAGGAAGCAAGGAATTCCTGTTGGTGGTTTTTTTTTTTTGAGGGGGGAGTAGGAGGGAAGAACAAATGAGACAAAAAGAATTATGAGTGATACGCACATTTTCCTGGCATCAGAATCACTTCAGAGTAAGCGACGCTATGAAACACACCTCCTTCCTCTGCATGTGTCTCTCCTTTCCTTCCCTTCATAAAGTATGGTTTAAATAAAGAAACATCTGCAGAAACTCTGCAGCAGATGAGCCCTAATCAGGCAAAGATAAATATAAGTATCTGGGGCGTGCACAGAGGTGTAGGATACCAAGGGTCTTTGTGAGAAATGGGTGCCAAGTCACTTAAGCTGCAGATTAGAATTGGCAGGGATTTCAGGGAGCCAAAGGCCTGGCCCCAGCGCTGGGAGAACGTGCTGCAGTACAGACACAGCCACGGGGAGCGCTTACAGGAAAGTACACGCTGAAGTATCACGGTACAAAAAGGACATCTCGGTAAAAAGGGAAATGCTACAAGCAACTCTACATAGGAGATGTACAGAACAAGTTCCTGATTATACAGAGAAATTTGTGGTGTGTGGAGTTAACAGCTAGAGCCGGAATTACCCTTCGGTTCAAGAATGACTTGTCTTATGCGTGGGAGCTCTCAGAAGCAGGCCCCGTCTCTCTCTCTCTCTTTCTGTCTGTATTCAGGGAGAATCCAAGGCAAGAGTCCCCATCCTGACGAGAGATTTGTTTGGGAAATAAGAGCTGTTAAGGGTCCCAGTCTCAAAGGTGCTCTCTGGATGCTGTACAGAAAAGGACACGGCCTCTGCTCCTAATGACTGTGCTTAATGCTTTCCACTATAGAAGCAGCAGTCTATACAAGCAGTACAATCGCCTTGATTCATGTAGTCTTTCTTAGCTATACTCTCTCACCATTAAAAACGATCTTTATGTGGTAATGGTGATCAACACCACAGTCATCTCTGTGCTTCAAACAGGAAATCTAAGCAGAGAGCACGCAGGGCTCTGTGAGCAAACAGTCACTTTTTCAGCAGCCATTGCTGGCAGTGTTTTCACACCTCTCTCCCGGACTGCTCTTCCCCTTGCTCTTCTGCTAAATATTTCACCAGGGGGAGATGGGTAACACAGGAGATTTAAAGCAGTTCCTCATAAAACCAGCTCAGTTTCATAGCCCAAGCTCCAGCAGTAAAATTTCATCTGGTAAGGCCAAACAGACAGTTGCAGCTGGAGCAGGGTGAGACCAATGGCTAGAACAGGATATATTTTTACTGGCTTTGTCTCACTTGACTGCTATAGAAAGAAACCTAAAGAGCTCTAGGCAAGGAGCGGAGATCAAATTTATTTCCTTTTCTTGCAGAGTTTAAAGTGAAAGAGCATATTCCACAGTGCTCTCTCATGAAACTGTATCAAGCATATTTTTACTATTTTTTTTTCTTTCTTTTTGCAATGGCCTATGCATGACTGCTCTGGATAAAGACCAGAGACAGGGCCTGGCATCTCTCTATCATTGACATTGCAGTGGATGGGCTAAGCCACATCGCAAAGTTTCAGAGATACGTTAAAGGACACGTTCACAGGAAAAACTCAACCAGCTCATTTTTAACGTGCTTGGCCCTGCGTGCAGAGCCAGGAGTTCTGCGAGAGGCCCATAGGCACCTTACAGAGCTGATGAAAGCTGCGCGTCTCAGCTTTATAACACTCTCTGAGCCAGAACTGCGAGGTGCTTATCAAATCGAGTCAGATTGTGCAGGTCAAGGTCACACCTTTGCACAGCACAGTCCGACTGCAACCTCACACCATGGAAAAAGTCCTTCGGTCTCAGTTATTTCACAGGACTAAGGAAAATAATTCTTCCAAACCCTCCATCTCCCCAGTCATTTTTGTAATGATGAAGCTCAGCGTGACAGCATTTCACACAATTTCAGACCTCGAGAAGCAACTGGCTAAAAACAAGTGATTACAGAGATTGCCAGGTTGCCACTTAATTTCCCAGGAAAAGAGCTGGTGGTAGGTAGCAGGTTTCTGATTCATGCTCTTCTTTTCACACTGGGAACATGAAAAGCCAGCGAGGAAGGAAGCTGCATCCCCATACGGAAAACAACGTTTTCACTAAGGAAACACAGGATAAATTGAAATACAAAGGGATGCAGATAATTCAGAAGTTGAATGACTGTGTGTTAGCTAGCAAGCTCCAGTGGTATTTTGGAGACCATCCTAAAAAAGGCTATTTACTCCTAGCACCACAGCAACGAAAAATAGGTTTGTGTTAGCTCCTCTTGCACTGCAGCCAGGCTTGCAGTCTTGTGTCTCCAGCAGGAAATCAGGGAAGGAATTTTGATTACAAGTGATCACTGCTGAAGATGTGTACGCAGATAAAAAGACTTTTAATTCAGTTCCTTTTGTTTCTTGATTCATAGTCAAACTCTAATCCTATGCATATGGCCTGGCAAGTTCAAATTTCCATAGCAACTCTTTGTAAGCTAGCTTCAGGATAGCAGAGAAAGCTGGCAAAGGGGAAAGGTCATTATTCAAATACCTTATTACTATTACTTCTACAGGAAATCTGATGCCAAACACACAAGAACAACTGGGCTTATTTTTAAGCTTGATCTATTTAAAAGTAAAAACTCCTCCAATGTGAAAATCCTTCATTTTAGGATCTGGGTAGATTCTTGGTCTGCTCTCACTGTGTGGCCTGTATATTCAACATCACCTAGAACACTGTTTCCTAATGGAAGAGGCAAGCTTTCTCGTGAAGGAGTATGGCAAGACAACAAAGGAGTCTTTATTTTCAGGGGTGTATACTTTGAAGAATCATGCAAAAACATTTTTAGTCAGTTTTCTCTGCTGTAGTCCCTAATGTTGAAGCAGTTATCTTTTATAGTCACACTGATCAGAGGAAGAGGCAGGACAGATTGCTGACACAGAAACTAATCTCCCTTTAAATGGTCTGGATTTTCTCCATTAGCTGAAGGACTGAGAGTTATACTGTTTATTTAGAAACATACAGAAAAGAAGAAAACCTGCCCAGCATGCTGCACACCTTCATTTGTTTGTTTCTGAACAAGCACACCCCCATCAGGGGCTTCAGCTCAGAGCTGTGACACAGGTAGGACCGATGTGAACCCCAGACACAACCTGCAGAGACCACTGTGCAGACCTTGCTGAAGACATCCCCCAAACCCAAAGTGGAAAAAAACTGGACTGAGAGCGCTCTCTGCTGAGCTGGCCCTGAGCTATTACAGACTTGGAAGAAGTGAGCCCTAGCTCAGGGGGCATGCCGAGGTGCCCGTTCCCTGCATACTCTTTTTCTGTATCAGAATTGGAGCTGTTTGTATAGAGTGTTTTTCCCTAACCATGGAAATGAAACAGACAGTTTTGTCTTAAAACAACAACAAAACCCCCAGACACTGAATTGTACAGTCAAACCAACAAAACAAGGCATAATGTCCAGAGTCTGCAAACTCCTGCAGTTTGGACACCTGAAGCAGCAAACCACTGCCTGTACCAGCACTGGGGCTTCATGCACAAGTGCTTCTGTGGCCACCACCTTCGGAGCTGAATGCTGACAACATTGTTCTTCCCCTCCAAAAACCCAACACTTAAGTCAAATCTAGCAGTGGGAAGGAGGCAGCTGGGCATTACTTGGCTGTGAATATCCAGGTGTGCTGAGTTTCACTTCAGGTGGCTGGTCATCCTACCATGGCCATCAGTGTACCTGGCCACATGATGCTAAACCACTGCTGACACATTTGATTTCACATTAGAGCTCTTGAGACAACAGCTGTGCAATGATTTAAAAAAAATGAAGAATTTAGTTTATAGGCAATGTCAGTATTTCTCTTTGGTCTTTGAAGCTCTGGTGCACATTTCAAGTGAGAACTGAGGTTAGGATACCTGGCTGGTACATGGCCCAGGGCCATTTCTAAGCACACTCCCGTGTGCCTTCCCCAGTTGTCTTACGTGTCACTGGGATGGCTCATTAGACACCGTGACAAACAAAAATGCAGAGTATCCCATCTCAAAGTAAGACTCTAGAACATGAAACATCTTTTTCTTTCAGCTTTTATGAACAATAAAAACATGGTATACCCAAGAGGGAGGTTGCATAGTTAGCAGCTGGGTGCTGACTCCTTACCTCTGATCCAAAGGCACAATGCTCAGCAAGAAGTGGGATGTAATCATGGGAGCGATGCTGGCTGGTATCTGTAGGCAGGCACTACTCCTTGCACATTGCAAGACTGATGAGACACGATCAGGTAAGAGGGTCATCCCAACACTTTTCTGCCTGTCATCTGGAGGGGGACCCTGAAAAGGAATGCATTCGTTAATAGCCTGCATTTGTGCACTTGCCACATTGCAGGCACAGAGATGTCACCTGCTCTTACGCAGCTCTTAGAGTCTTATGCCACTTTTGAAGGTAAAAATCAGTCCTGGTACCGGCTTTGCAGCCCTCTACCTGCCCTTGGAAATCCACCTGGATATTGCCTGGCAACTGGTGCTCCCCAAATGCATCTCCTCAACCTACCCCTTAGCTTGATTTTACCCAGTTAAATGTGTTACCCTGCATTAAAGAATCAGCACTGAGGTTGGGATCAGCTAATATAGGTTGGTTGGATGACTCAACTGCTTCTACCTAATTAAAAAGGAAAGGAGGTAGAGTTCGAAGTCCTCCCATGACGCCAAGGGAATGGAGGATGCAAGGAACAAGAGACATGAAAAGGGGACGTGCAGACAACTGGGAGAAAGACATGAAGGGGCAAGATGGGCTTGGGCAAACAAAAAGAGGGAAAGCAGAAGAAAACCTGTAAGAACTAGAGGGAAGGAGAGCGCTAGCTAGAGAGCAGACATAATGGGTCAGAAGAGGGAGGTGACGTAGGACAGATAGGAAAGAAAAAACCAGAACATAAAGCATGAAATGGGAAGATAAGTTAAACCAACATGAGTCACTTTTTTATAGCCCCCCCATCTATCACATACTAAAACTGTCTCTCACAGGCACTACAAAGAAAAGGGTAGAGACTCCTAGGTCCAGTATTACTGATGTCATCAACTCCTACACCAACATTTCTCAGCTCAAAAAGGATCCACGCCACCAGCTCATCCTGTTTTCTTCTACAGAAATGACTGTGTGCTGGTGTAAGAACTCAGGAAGAATAAACACATCATTGCTAGTACCAAGGAAGGCAGCAATGCCCAATTGCTTTCGTGATACTCCCCACACATATTGGACTAAGAGGGCAGGCAATTGCCTCCCCACCACTACATGCACATATACAATAATTCCTAAATAATTACCAAGCACAAGACAACTGAGATTCCATAGCAGCTTTCTGTTGAGCAGATCACTGACCTGTTATTACTACAAGTTTACATTACAACACTCCTCCCCATCAAACTGATCAAGGTCTCAGACTCCCTGGGGTGGGTGCTCCACAGAGCTTACTGATTGCTGTGGAAGGCAACTATTAATTTACTATGTGAGTTGCTCAGAAATCACTCAGGGCCAAGGCACATGGTTTGCTCAGCACCTGAGCTCTCACTGAGCAGCAGCACCTGACACCAGTTTCTGTAGAATGCCTTTTTCCAGAGACTTGCTTGAACCTGTTTGCTGTGCAGCAGCACAGCCCCTATCCTAACTGCAAACTCATCTCCATCCCAGATCTGTTTGGAGACCTCTGAAGACCAAAGATGGGTGGGTGACTTGACAGTCCCACTCCCACCCAAATTGCATCCTCCTTGCTGCTGTCCGAGATCTCTGCAGCACCCAGGGGGCTGTTTGCATGGAGGGAGGGCTGCTCCCTAGCACCCACCGCCTGACAGTCTCTATCTCCAAGGCTTTCTTGCCACTTTCTGCTCAGCAAAGCTTCAGCAGGTGACAAGTCCTAATTTCACTGGTACTATTTGAAGACAGATCAGATTCTGGTTTCACTGCTCCTCCCTGGGTGTGTCTGCTGCAGTCTCCAGATGAGATGTGCACCAATCCTAGATTTGGAAAAATAGGGATTTTCAGGGATGCTTTACTGCAAATCATATAAGCTCATGTTCTCTAAACTGTGTCCACTGTCATATTTAATTTGCAGATTATGGAGTTAGATGAAAAATTAATATCAAGCCTTAGAAATCAGGAGGAGGACTGTTTCTGAGACCCCTTTTAGCAATGCCAGTAAGAAGGTTTTGGCAAGTTTCAATTAATACTTCTTTCCCACCAATGAGAACTGGAAGTTGGCCAAAGCTACATGGGAGCACTGATGCTTTGTTTGTCTTAATTCCCAGAACTCACAAGTGACTTGTCTCCTCTCCCGATCATCCTGCTGCAGGAACACCGTGTCAACACACTCCACAGGAAACCTCTGGGAATGACCTATAGTTTTGCACTTACTGTCATTAGAACTAGGGGCTCTTCAATTAACCTCTTCAGGGTTGAAAGCACTTTGCTAAGACTTACTTCCAACATCCTTGGATCTTCAGGGCTTGGGCTGCCTCTCCCAAAGGCAGTATAGAGCATGCACAAATTCCTGCTCTATTTTTCCCCCGAAGGATAGCTCTCAGAACTTTGCTGGCCTGTCTTTTTTTAAGGTAGTCTTTGTAAAAGTCTGACCCTTAAAGGTGGTAAAGGATGCTTCTCAATTTTACACATCTAATTATTTGGGTTCTGTGTATGAGGAGAGCATTCTCCAGTGACAAATGATTGCATCCACATGGGCAGTTCTTCTCTGGTGCTTAGAAAAGCAAGAATATACTCTTCTCTTATTCTCTGCCTTTGCACATGAGCAGCTGTCCAAGGCACATCAGTCCTGCACAATAGATGGGTTCCTTCTGCATCGCTTTGAGCTTCCCTAACCCACAGAAGACATCCACAAACTTCCCCTTCATGAATGTGTTCTTAATTAGACTAGGGTTTTGACATTTTAAATCCAGTAACAGTTTATTTCCCACACTTCTGCTGGAAAGCATTATTTATTCATATAGTTAGGTACATACATGCATTCAGTGAGAAAATGCTCACGCTTTTAAGCCTTGAATTTCACATGCTTGCTGCCTTCTGCCTCTGTTATTTCAGTCATCTTCATTTCTAGCTCCACATCTGGCTTATGCATTTATATCTTCTTTACAGTCAGCAAGTGTTCTTTGGCTTTCCTGAGGGCAGTGCAGACACTCCTCTGGAGTGCAGTCCGGTACAGCTTGGTTTTGTGGCTTGCTCAAGTTAACCAAGAGGGCCTGAGGAAATAGCAAGTTTCTCAAAATTTTCTTTTCCCTGTTCTCCACTGGTTAGATACAAAATAATTCACCATTTAAGCCATCTGTGTTCCAGACAGCAGCTCCTTTTTCCTTTAAAAAAATTAAAAGAAACCTGTTTACAGCAGGTCTGTGTTGCTCAGATGTCACTCTGAGCTAAGCAGTGCAATGGGTCTCTTCTGCTCCATGTCAGGGTTTTATCCAGTCTCCAGTTAAACTTGAGCCTCTGGTCAGCACAGCAGCCTGCTCCAGAGCATCTCTTACACACCAGAGCATCTCTTACAGACTGCCTGCACCACTGGTGGTTCCAGAAAGCTTGAAAGAGTGAATACAAGGTGCTCCCAAATTACTTAATTTGATTGTCTGGCTTGCTGGACCAAAACCATTGTCCCCCACATGAGTGAATAGGCACAGATGGTTTTGATTGCTGCAAAAACAGAGAGAAGAGCCATTTCTTCCCCCCCCCCCC
>WAAD01008824.1:268783-346679 GCA_013389945.1 Fregata magnificens
TGTCATTGTATCACAGATGAGACAGTTATATACATCAAACATCACAAGAGAGGTCAAATCAGATGGTGCATCAAGGAAAGAGAGGTGCAGAAACTGTAAAGCATTTAGTGAAGAACACAAATGTGAAGTAAGAAGTTACCTTGTACAGAAAAAAAAGTCTGTTATAACAAAATGGTATCTGTATTAGAGGTTGGTAATTTAAGTCTGGTCCTAGAATCATACCCTCAAATAGCAGTAATGGCAAACGATAAGCAACGTGAAGCAAAAGGCACAGTAACTCAAGGCTACAAAGTCTGTATGCAAAAGGGCTTCGTGACAACGGGCCAGGCCCGTTACTGAGCCCCAGCAACACCAGAGGGCAGCCGTGGGACACGAGAGGAAGGTGGGAGCAGAGGCTGGCAGCAACCCGTGAAATGCATCAAAGGAGGGTTGCCTTCCGTGCGTTCATCTACTGACAGAGAAAACTGAGGGTATCTTTGGAGGAGAAACATTGTTGCCACCCACATGGCCCTCGTAAGTAGAGAAAAGATAAGGAAAAAAAGAAATTCGTAAGGGCCCTTCAAAAACTCAGCTCATCTTAAAGGTTCTTATCCAAGGTAGCCTGAGACACTCCAAATCCTCATGCCATGGATTCATAGCAAGAATTTCTCCCCCTACAACTGCTTCTGAAGGTCCTCTTCCTCTGAGCTGCCTTCTTTATTCCACCTTTGACAGATTCCTTTGATGAAATTTTTTCTACTCCGATGCCAGAAATTGCTTTTCCCATTGCACCACCCCCAGCTACAGACTGATCTATCAGTAAAACCCCCAACCCTGTGTTAGCTACACAAGGGAAGCACCATCTTGCACAAAAAGCACTGCTATTCAGAGCAATAGGATGCAGCGCCAGGAGAAAATTAAGCAATATTAGGAATAAGGGCAGAACTGAATTAAAGGTGAAGAATAAGGAATGGATTGCATTTTTATAAAGGAAAGGAAGATGAGATATTTAGGTGTGGGGGAATAAATACTTCTTTCATTTCTTACAAGCTACTGTAAAGAAAAGGATTAGAAGTTTGCATTCAGTTGCTTTTTTTTTTTTTTAAATTAACTATTGTAACTGGGCCTTAAAGCATGTACTGCCACCATGTGTTCAGAAAGAAAAAACACAAGATAAGGCACTGACCCAAGCAGCTCAGTGGGTGGGTGAGAGCACCTCTGCTTTGCAAGATCCTCAAACCATCATATAACATCAGCTACTCCTGGGCATTAGTGTCTGGTTCCGATTTACTGCTCCAAGCAGCTCAGCTCATTTGCCCAATTAGGCTCTAAAATACCACTGTAGAAATAAGGATTCTTCCTGACAATGCTGCATATACTTCTTCAGTGTAGTTACTGGCATGCAACAAAACACTCCCCTGTACTGACAATCAAACAAAAGGATGGTGAGAGTAGGAGGAAAAACCCCAAAACCATAGCTAGTCTAAATCAAACTATTCAACCAGCTCCTCACAGAAGCTTGCCCTCTCCCACCTTCCCCATCCTGGTTCAGACCTGGGAACAAGGCTCAGGAGGGGAACAAACCCCAGCTGTGCCTGCTTTCTAGCTTCCCTCCCACCACTACCACCTTCCATCCTTGCTATGAGAAATTGCTCACAGATTATCCAATTACTCTCAAAACTGCAGTTCAGAGCCACCCTTTAGCAATAACACCCCTTGGTATCATGATGGCAGAGCCACAGTTCTGCAGGCACCGGTATACAAACTTTGGGAATTAGCAGTGTGAGACTCTTCCTTGAAATAAAGGTACCAAGTACATATTTTGGTGAATTTCCCTATTAATCCCCTGATCCAGACTGTCAGTGCCCTCGAAAGAACTTGGTCATTCTCTGAGATTTTTTCATACAACTATAAAAGGCTTATTGCAACAGGATGGACAACAGAGTGACTGTTACCCAAGAAGGCCAAACTACTAAAGTCTTCTTAATTGACTAGTTGATCGGGAATATTACTGAATTGTCAGCAAACAATCTGAAAGACCCTCAGCTTCCCATGAAAAGCTGATGTGAAACTGTCTGACCTTCAAAGCAGACACAGATGAAGTGGTTAAAACAAAAAAAGAACCACCTGTTAAAGTATAAACCTAAGCCAAGTTATTTCTCCTTTGAGGCTTACAAGAACAAAGCTCTTTTTGCTCCCCACTTTCACACCTCTTAGAAAGTTATTTAATTCCAAATTGAAGGCATTGGTGCTTTGCTTGGGCCCACCATAATGTCATTCTGCCAGATGGCAGGTTTTCTTTTTCCTCTTCTACTGCAGCACAGGCACAGCCCTGAGCACCGACCCAGCTTGCTTCCACCCTGTTGCTCTACTCATGCACATGTTCAAGTGCTTTTGCAATTTACTGGAAACACCAAGGACAAGACAAGCTGGCACAGCTCTTTCCAGGGAAGCAGGTGCTAAACATCAGCAACCAAAAATCTTGTTTGGTAACAAAGCTGGATGTTCAAGAGAGAAGTCTGAGAGTTAACTTGTGTCAATGATGTTTGGAGAGAGGTCAATTATTTATTAACATCAACTAATCATTAAGGAATCTTTTGAGAATGTGTCTCCATTCCTTAAACAACCCATCAGAAAAAAGCTGGAGCATGTGAAAAATCCTAATGAAGAGATGGCCATTGTTTGCTGCTTTCCACACACATTAGGGTATCGAGTCATGAATTTCCAATCAGTTTGCTAAGTGATGGGACAGCTAGAGCAGGAGCAGATGGTAGATACAATTTCTATGCTGTCTCTTGGGATTAAAAAAGACGCAGTGGTGAGTTTGGAAAGGCAGAGTAAGGACCACACTGAACTGTAGCGGGGACCTGGCTGTCCTGAGGCTATAACTCAAAGGGAAGCAGGCTGGAAGCACCAGAGGTGTTCACTCTGTACATTGCGCAGCGTATAGAAATATTTGGATTTTCTATTTCTGAGATTATCCAGAGATGAGGTGTAGAGGGGGAATGGAGGAGAATGAAGGACAGAGTCCTCCAGGAAACCTAAAAAAGTCAGTGAGGAAGATGTATTTTGAAAAAAATGACTAGAGACATAGCAGGGAAACCAGGAGACTATGGAGTTCTGGCCAAGAGAAGACAGAACTGTAGATTTGGGATTTGATTAACCCAGAGAATTGCTAAGTATAACACCACAGTTGCTGAGAAGGAAATCACACGTGCATTGGAGAAAGGCAACAGCAGTCATGTCAGGTATACACGTAACCAGAAAAAGGGTATGGGATGAAAGGCAGAGCCTGGAGTTGTCAGGCTGGACCATGCAACATGAGGATGGAGGGTGCAAGATGAATCACTGATGTCATGGAGGGCAAGAGGAGGAGACTGCAAAGAGAAGACAAAGAAACATGAGCTGACAGTGGAGAAGTTGGCCAAGTGAAGATCCCCATCAACAACTCGGGGTGGAGAAGAGGAGAAAAGGTGTGGGGTGCACAGAAGTGTGTGAAGGTGGGGTGGGAAGCAGAAGTGAGGGAGGTGAAAATGGACGTTGTCAAAGGCAGGAGCAGTGCCTGGAGGACAGACATTGGAGGAGACTGAGGGATGAAAACTTTTCTAGAGACAGAGTAAAGATTTCAGAGACAGAAAAGGAAAAAGTAGGGGAGAGGTAAAGAAAACGAAGCAGGAAATTAATTAAATGAGAGGCAGGTTGGCAGAAATAGTATTGGAAACAAGCGTGGGAGATGTAAAGATAAAGAAGGTGATCTGCCTGCATAAGAAAAAGGTCTCCAGAACTGAGGAGGATGAGAAGATAAAAGTACTGGTGAGAAAGAAATAAGGACAGAGAGGAGATTTGACAAGGACTGAGGGACGAAAAATAGTGGGGGGGAAAGCCAGGTGAGAATGAGAGGAGGAAAACAGAAAAGCAGGACATCTTTACTGTCAGGGGAGTCGCACAGAGGGAGAACGGAGGGCAGAAGCGACGCACAGGGCCGTTATGCTTGTGCGGACAGATGAAAACCAGAAGCCTTTCTGGGTTCAGTTAACAGAAACGAGCACCTTCCCTCAGAAACCAGCACTGAGGTGCAGCGGGGGGTGCCAGCAACCCTCACCACAGACACCCAGCTGCTTCCCCTCCACCACAGGGCTCTGCCAAGATGGCACTGCCAAGATGGCTGCCAGGCCCTTCCAGCACATTCCACCTCAACAGAGCTGCCTTCAGGGGAGCAGGGCCACTGCCAGCTTATGGCAGTGTGAAGCCGACACGCTCCGCGCTGGTGCTTCTAGCACCTGCAGGGAAGCGTGGCCGGCTGGGGCTGGAGGGGATGTGCTGCCCACTCGCCCCCCCGGCACCTCAGGGAGGGCGAGCGATACAGCTCTGTGCTTTCCTGTTATCGCTTCTTTTGGTCCATTCTACATAAGAAAAAAATGCATGCCGAAAAAAATGCATGCCAAGAAAAATAACGACAGTGGAAACACCCTGAGGAGGATATCTGATGAAGAACAAGTGCTTGCCACAGCACCCACCCTGTGAGGCAACAGCCTGCGGGTTCCCTCACACGCCCTGCAAGGCCCTGGCATGGCCGCCGCTCCCCAGGGCCAAGAGGCACCTGAGGGCGAACCCTCCCGGGACAGTGTCCTGCTCCTGGATGTGCCCAGAGAGCAGATGGTGACTCATGTCTCCCTGCTGGACGCAGCCCCGCTGCCACCGTTTCCTCTGTTCCCGCAGCTAATGGCACTGTCGACCCTCCGTGGCCACCATTTCCTGCGGGGCATCCCCAGGGACGGGGGGCCTGGGCAGCACGGAGGCCCTGCGATGCGTGCCAGCAACAGGAGAGAGCTTGTTATTGGTGCCAGTCTAGCTATATTTTTAATTAAAGGAAAAAAACAGCAGCTGCACAGAGTAAGAAATAAGGGAGGAATGAAGCAACAGGGAGACGAAGTGCTTGCTGAGGTGAATCTTTGCTTAAAACCTTTGGGCACGTATTTACTGCTAAAATAAAGTTCGGTTGGATGGAAATGTCTGTCAGATCAAAAATAGTTAAAGTGCTTTGTCTCAAAACTTCTTAAGGTTCTTTGTTTCAAAGAAACCTTTTCCCCATTTCATGTTTTCTCCATAACAGTGAAATAATCTTCTGCTTTCCCTACATCTATAGAACGTTTTTCACTCATTTTCCTTTCAGCCAGAAAACATTTAAAGCTCATTTAAAATTACCTTAATTGTTTTTTAGAAATTAACATTTTCTTGTATTACTCCACATATGTTTTATTTCCAACTCCACATCCTTAGACTTCTGCACAAACCATTCAAGACAGAGTCCAGACTTTAATAACACGTTTTTTGATGTTTTATACACATAAATGCCTTCATTTCATTGCATGTCAGTAGTAGATACCTTATAGCCTGGGGCAAATAACTGCTTACAGAAATTTTCCTATCTGAAGTAGAACTGAAGCTTATTGTTACAAATAGTCACATAATTAGGTTAAAAGGGACATAAATCTTCACGAAGTCAAGTTCCTTCCTGCTCTGAAGGCAGATTTTCAGCAAGGGAAAGTCCATTTAGCCGGAGCTTGAAGCTGAACAATAAGCTTAAAATAGCAAGTAAGCCCAAGAAGCTAATAAGTCACAGTTATAAAATCATTTACCCTGTAAATACAATGCCCGAAATCAAAGTGAACTCCATAGCCGTGCCTGCCAGAGAGCAAGAAATGGGTCACAGAGGCTGGCACGGAAGACGGGAGGCTACCCGGCCCCATTACCAGCGGTTTCATAGTTGAAAGGAAGAAAAAGCAGTTCAGCAGCTGGAAAGGCACTGGGTTGAAGGAGAAGGGAGCCCAGCTCCTGCTTTGACCTTTATGCCAGGTGTGCCAGGCTAGATCCAAAAAAGATTTTTGGCAGCTCACCCAAGTGAAATTTAGGAGCTTAAATCCCAAGCTGACATCCTACAGTTTCTCATACTTCTGCTGTCTGAACTCTGTAGGCATGTCTGATCTCAACCTTTTCATGGCTCCAGATACCGGGCATGGGATACAACCTGCATAATCTTAGAAGCTAATTAGTCATCTTGACTTCCCTTTACTCACTGGAGAAAAATAGGCACTTACAATAGCAAAGTTTAGTTTCTCCTAGAATAGGTATCTAAAACAGTCACACCCTAACCATGCCCATTTCTTCTTGGTAACTAAAGCATGAGCAGTTTACAGCACAGTGCTCGCTTGTGCCCCAACAAGATCCTTACGGACTCTCTGGAGAGGCTGAGCCCAGCAGACATCCTCTGTTTATACCCTCCTGATGGCAAGAGCTATCAGATCTCCAACACAGGCAGCATTTTCTCTAAAAATAATATAAAAGTAAAAAATGTTCCCTGGGCTCAGTGCTCCTTACAAGCTCAGCTCAGGCTGCTATCTGCACAGACCACTGGCTGCTCCAGATCCCATTTTAAGATGCTTTACTTTTCCCTGGGAACATATAGGAAGCACCAACACCTTATCAAGTTCTGCATTTGCTCCAAAACCTAAAATTAGCCACTCTAATATGGACCTCAAAGCCTAAAAGTCCTTTATTTGCTCCCACTCCTTTATTTGAGAGGAAGCATCTGTTCAGGCATTCTCAGGAAGTTACGTACCACCTCAGACTGAACAGGAGACCGTCAGGGAGCATGAGGGTGGCTGCTCCCTAAAGACAGGGGACCTGGGAGCCAAGGGTGATCCCAGCACAGGCAGTGCCCTCACCCACCGGGTGCAACCCCCCTCCAGGGCAGGCAGCTCATCCCATCAACAGTCCCAGCCAGGACAAGCACAGAGCCAGGTCCAGGGTCCACACAGGCATTCCAGGCAGGAGCAAAGGGAAGCAGAGGCAGAGCTGGAGACCAGGCTGCAACAAGACTCCAAAATCCCCCCCTAAGAGCCAGGGTCAAAGCCCAGGCTGGAAACAAACTACAATGTGCATCCAAGTGTCCACCTCAGAGACAAGTTACCTGCAGAACTGAGGTCCTTCCAAGAGTCAGGACCAGAGACATGCACACCCACACCAAAGTGAGGAAAGAATTAAGGGCCCCACCCTGAGCTTAAATGGAGCTGTGGGCAGGTGCAGGGGAGCCCCAGGTGAGGCTGTTGAGGGCCATTAAGGGGTATTGACGCTAGCAAAGATTTACTAACTGGATATAGCAGCTGCCAAACATCACTGCTATGAGGTTGTTGTCTGTGGAGCCCTGCAGCCTTCCAGACTTTTCTACAATAAGACACTGAGTCACTCTTACACCCGCTTCCTTTCAGCAGACCCCTAAAAAACCTTCTTCCTTTTCCAGTAAACCAATGCCCTGTCTGCACAGTAGAGGCCTCTTTCCTCTCTTCACCACCACCGTAACCGCTGAACGCAGTGTGGGAGTGTGCTCTCGTGAATCCAGGATTGATCTTTTCCCCTCAGCAGATGTCTGCTGGCCTCCTCCGAGCACAGACAGGATGTGCCTGGTGATGGTCTTCACCTCCCCATCCCTCCTGCTCGGCATCACGCCTGCATGCTGTTGTAGACCCTGTGTGCCCTACCTGCCACATGGCTCCATGGCAGGGCCCTGCAGAAGCAGAGAGAGGCTGCAAGGAGCATGAATTTCCACTGCAGAAGCCATCGGCCATGGTTTTGGCAGAGGCAAGAGCCAAGGCCCAAACAGCTTCTGAAAGAGCTGTGAGGTTTGTGTGAGACAGAGATATGTGCAATGTGGCTGTCTGTGGTCCACCTGGCTGCCCTGCTTCCTCTCGGCCACCTTGCTCTGCACCCGGGCTGGGCTCTGAGCAACTCCCAAAATTCTCCAGTGGTGCTCGGTGCAAGTCTTTCATCCACCTTGTCTGTAGCCCTTTCTTATGTGGACGGCTCCAAAAGTCAGGCCCTAGGTGATGGGAGCAGCCTTGTCTGATGTGACAAAAGAAAACCAATACAGCTGTCAGTTCAAGGGCCTGGGTGTGCGCAGGCAATGCACACCAAACAGGAATAGCCTCCTGCTGCACTGTACCCAGAGTGCTCGTTGCAATTCTATATCCATCTGCCTTTGCCTGCGTTACCCGTTTCAGAGTCTTTTCCAGGACTGCTTGCAAAAAACAGACAAAGTATAGAAAAATAGACAAACTGCCACACCAGCAAGTAAATAGAAAGGATGGCACAGCCTGGAAGCCAGCCCCAGTGACCGTGAAGTTTGGGTTAGCAAGCACAGAAATAAGGAGGGCTACCTGTCCTGCAATGCACGATGTATGTGCTAACGGCACGGCGGCTGCCTCCCTCTCTAGATGGAACAGTGAACGGATTGAGAACCAGCTGCTGTTTCAGAAGGGAGTGATTTGAGACTGCCATGGTCTGCCAGTCACATTCTGGTCTTTAGGAAGGCTAAAAGGCCCTAAAAAATCTGCAAGGATCTTTTTGGAGGGCTATGGGCTGGCCAGCTGGTTAGGCACGGTTGCATCCATTAGCAGACCCGCGGTGTGAATGAACCTCTGCACATGGAGATCTCTCATGAGGGCAGGCAGCTACAAAGGCAGAGCCAAAGAAACACTGACACGAAGGGCTGTGGATAAAGGGACAAAGACCAACATGAGAAATCAGAGCTTTTTGTCCTAGCCCTTCCTTGCTGTTTCTTGGTCCTCTTTCTGTGAAAAAGAGCTAATACCACTGCCTTTCCTAGTAGGTGGAACATATTAAAGGCCATGAGGCGCTCAAATAATTAATCAGGGAAGTTATATAAATACACAAACATTTGTCTGTGCTTCATCTCATAGCTCAGGGGCCTTCAGACCCGCTGCCTGGGGAACTAATAACAGCCTAGCCACAGCTGCATGAAACAGTGTGGGCTATGAAGCCTGCCCACAAAGCTGCATAAATATCCGGACAGCTCATGCAAGGAACTGTTACAGCCACGCTGCTCAGTGCTGGAGCTAAATGGTCTGAGGGTAAAGCATTCTGCAGCGACTGCAGCACAGGGAGCCGTGGGGATTTGTGTACCACAGGATTATCCAACAGGCCAGAGTTGGTTTGGATTCTGGTCAGGGCAGTCACACTTCAGTCAAACAAATCAGGACAAGCAGTGGGGAGTACAGGACAAATTTATACAAAAGGACAGACAGTTCCCAAGCATGCCACTCCGAAGTGAAAATTTCATACATGAATGTGAAACCTCAGTGAATTCAGCCAGGTCAGTGCTGCGTGTCATGCAGCTGCATGGCCAGTGCTCCAGTATTAGCAGCCTTTTGCCCAAGTTTACCCTCTTGCCGAGAAACAGGCTGAGAAAAAAACGTTTTTTCCTCAAAGCTTTCTTTGGTGACCTACATGGGGAAATCTTTTGATTGTGTTCGCTGGTGATCCGCTTTCCATCAGCAAGCACACTCCCAAACGCTCAAGCTGAGGTTGAACAAAGGACTTGGGATTCTTAAAAGTGGTTTTGGTAAGACAGAGGTACGAAAATTGCAGTCACAGGCAGCCAGCACTGCCCTGGATGTGCCCAAGTGCTTTAGACACTTTGCATTTCCGCTTGTGCTACAGAAGGTGCCTGGAATTGCGCCACGTGCCTGGAGCTGTGCTGTCCAGAGCCGTTCAACACCAAACTCCTGCCTCAATCCAGCAGGAATCCAGGAAAGAGCTATTCCTTCAAGCCTCTTGGACAACTTACGTCACCCAGTCCCTGTGCTCAAGGCACACTTACACTGACAGGATCAGGCTCGCTCACAAAATGCAGCTGCGGTGGTGCTTAAAATAAACAAATGGAAACCAAATGCCTGGCAGCTGTGGTGGTGCTACTGCTGTCCTTTGTAATTTCCACGTGGCTGGAGGACCCGCTCGGCTCAGTGCTGGCATTCAAGGTGGGTTCCCACCCATGTCACACACCTCGAGGGAGACTGCCCTAACTACCGCACTTGTCAATTACTCCTTGTAAAAAGGAAGGGTGCCTTCTCCACCCTTCTTTTCTCAGCTCTTCCACTTGCGCAGCCAAGAATTCAAGACCCACTGAGCCAAAAGAGGAAGGGAAAGATCATGTACCCATCGGCTCAGCTTCTCCTCTGAGCTCCCTGCTTGCAGCACCTGCTCTCCCGAGGAGCTTACCTCCCCCAGGGCTGGAGGAGAAACCCGTGAGCTGCATGCAAGCCTCTGCAGTCGCTTAAGTGTCCAAACGTTAGGCATGGGAGTGCTTATTGTTCAAGGATATGCAGATGCAGTGGGTCTAGCCCCAACATATGCAAGCAGAAAGCAGCCGTGTACTGCTCTGGGCCAGTTTCAGACGAATGTTGTATATAGCCTTATCTGAAGAAGTAGCTATGAGGTGAAAGGTAGCTGAGTTTTGGGCTTAAACATGTAATTTTTTAAATATAGCTGTAACGGAAGAGGCTGCTAAGCTCTGTGTGATGAGTTCACACCTTAATGTGAAAAGGGTCATGTTTAAACAGCACCACAATAGGATTTAAATGCCCTCCCTCCATCTTTTGGTAATCTTTTCTCAACAGAGAGGATTGAATGAGGACAGAAAAACAATAAGTTCTCTCAGCTGCAAAGCTCCTCTCACTTCTGCAATGGCTTTAATCTATGTTTTAGGAAGTAAAAATATGTTTTGTTGCCATCGCTCATTCACTCCCCACGAGGATAGGATTAATTACTTTTGCCACTTTTAACAAGAAACTATATTGCCAGCAAATAACAAACATTTCCTGCTTGCAGATTTGGCCTGACTTCACATGAAATCAGTCCTGTTTCTCTCTCACTGCTCTGTGGTGCCTGTTCTATGGTTCAAAGGTGCCTGTGCCTGACACCATCTCAGTGCCAGACTGTATGAGGTCACTGTCCCTTCCTCCTCCTGCAAGCTAGTCCATGGACTGCTCAGGACATGCTTACCCCTTTGTGCTTCCTACACCTCTGCCATGGCACCATCTTTCAGGGCACAGGCACTTCTTACTTACCTGAGCTGTCTAAACACGCACCAGCCGCAGCAGAGCTACAGTGAGTAAGAGTGGTTAAACACTGCTCAGCCCTTGCGATATCCCTCACGTGCTCTCGCTGGAATTTCCCTCATGCTCTAACACATGCTGTCTCACTGCTGCACACACCGTGGAAGGCATATCTTTCCTTCCTCCGAAGCATCTGTTGAGACCGCTGACAAAAGGCAGGATAGTGCTTTGATGAAGCCTGATGTCTTTTGCTCTGCGGCAATGTAATAAATACATGTTAATAGAGCTAACTTGAAATCCCTGATACAGTGACTGTTCAGGGCTTCTTCCAGATATTAGTTCTCTTTCCAGTTAGAAAGAAAGAAGGAAAAAGGAATCACCATGGCCGATCTTTGCACCCTGACACCATTATTCAATTGAGTAAAGCTCTCGCATCACTGTGCACGTCTTGACCACAAACCAGTGGTTTCTTTTTTTTTTTTAACTGTACAATAGTTCTCAGAAAAAATGATTGCAAAATGAATTTATGAGATGCAGCTATCCAAGACAATGTATTTTGTTATTTACTGTGGCTAAAAATCTTTTTTATCTAGATGCAAAGATGTTGAGACGTCCTGGGAAAAGCAGAGATGGGGTTGATATCGATGTGGAAGAGGAACCTGAGAATTACTGACAGATCTGGGAAACATCTGTGTTCTGCTTATGAAAAGTAAACAGAAAAAAAACCCCAAAACCCCAAATTGTTTTATGAAAGCTCAGCAAGCCAAAAAAAAACCCCAAAACCCAAACCAAACAAAAAAGCCCAAAACCTAATAGCCCGGGCTGAAATGAGAAACTGTAGAGTCCAGTTCTAGTTCAAAGGCAATTATAATTTCTCAGAGCCCAATGCAAACTGGGATTAGCTATGGCTTGGTCTACAGGGGATCGTAGGACTGTCGTGCATTCTTCCACCGATTTCCAGGAGGAGGGGAAATAAGGAACTTTGCTTTTAGTCTGAAATTAGACTTTTTAATAAGCCAATTCTGAACTTTTTCTCTCTTTGACTACTTGTTGGGATGTTCTACATGTGGAGCCCCCCCAGACCATACTCTTCAGTTTCTCAGCAGGTTTTAAACACAGAGCCATTGTCCCAATCTCAGAAACTTTTTTATGAATCTCCCAAACAGATTCTCAAAGGTTTTAATTTTAAAGCAACAAAATTTGAAAGTTACAATCAAATTAAAAACCAGTTGGAAGTTTGTGGGATACTTGTTTTCTCAAGGGGGGTAGGACTGTTGTGATCTGGCTCCTTAACTAGGTGTCTTAGCTAAACGTGCACTCCGTGTGTGGGAAGTTGTTTGCAAGCTGTGTTTGTGGTAAATGCCCCTAAAGTTTGCACACGCAGCTCAAACACACTTCAAACGGGCCTGAGTTCTGTGCAAAAAATTAAACAGCCCTCGAAACGATGTGGAATGTTTGCATGGGATTTTGCCAGTTAAAGCTCAGATTTAAGCCCTAATGAATAGATAGGAGTTGTGGTACTGGTTCAAGGGTCATGCAACTGGTAGTTGCACTTTCCCTCTCCAAGTACAACTGTAATACGGGGAGAAGAATAAATTTAGGCTGACTCAAAGGCAACAGATGTTTCTTCTCCTAGCTCATTAATCCTATGTCTGATCATATATGGTTAGAAACACCAACTTACAGTCAAATCCCTTAAGGCAACTGATACCCCAGCTTCAGAAATACCATTTAAGGAATTGGTAGTTTCATACAATCCACATTACGGACAGAAAACAAAATAGGTGAGAAGGTAAAAAAGTGAGAAAAATAAGAAAAAAAAGTAAGAAAAACAGGATGTAGCTTAACCATCGTGCCATCCCAGAATTTGAAGGATGCTTTCTGCTCGAAACATGGCAAAACTGCAGAATGCTGCATACGTAATTAAGATATTTAGTGTGTTGCATTTCCTCCCTAGGTGTCAGAGAAAAACAGTGACTGATGAGTGAAAGACAAATTTGAAAGAGAAAACAGAAAAAAGGAGACAACCTAAATACAGAAATACTGGAGAAATTGTCGAAAGGAGTAGTGACTGAAAAAATCAACAGGGCCAATGAATTACCATTGCCAAGGAAATCTTGACTCCTCTATCGAAATGAACTGCTTGTAATAGTAAAGACTTACTCATCCCTTCCAACACACAGCTGGATTTAACAGTCCTCGTGGGATGCAAGCAAAGGACAGCATTCTCCAAAAGGGGAAGCAGGCCCCAGGTCTGACACGCAGGCCTGTTGGCTCCTGCTCTGCTTCCTCCCACCAGTTTCAGAAGACCAAATCTACCTTCTTGTGGGATGCCACAGCTCCTTTCCATGCCTCTTCCCAGCTCTCCTTGGCCTATTTGCCTAGAACTTGCTGTACTGTAGGCCTTCAGCTGTAGCTCTGTCCATACCCACAGGAAGGCGCAAACTTGCCGTTCATAACCGGTGGTGTTGAGCTTCAGCGGAGTCCAAGCGCAGTTAGGCACTTAGTGCAAGAATGATAGCTTACAAAAGATCTTTATAAGCGAAAAAAAACCCCAAACAGATTATGCTTAGCTAATGTTGCCTAGGAAGGACCGAGATAAAGCTGCTCTATCTTCAGGTACATACGTGCACCTCTACCTTTGGGCAGCGAAATTAAACCAGGTCCCAAGACTTTATCCTGCTCTGTTAGAATCATGGGAAGTAGTGATAGGAGCAAGACCTTCTCATGTCTTTTCGTTATTCCAATCAACCACTGAAAGCCTTGTTGTAGATGCTTCGATTTGCAGGCACTGCCAGTGCTGTTTCTGATCTCAATGAAATGACAAAATGATTGTTTCAGGAGCCTGTTGTCTCCCATGAATCATTCTCCTTGGAGTCCTTTACCAGACAGGAGGTACCCAGTGTAGACCTGAAATACAACTGTTGCTGTTGATGTCTTGGTGTTAGTTGTTGATGTCATTGAACTCATTTTTTAATCTGAACAGGTTTACATCTTGATACCTCGGCCCATGCCTAGCCCTGTGTTCATGCTTGTAAGACACCTTGTTTGTCCTGCACGGCACCTGACAGGCCTTTTGCTGCACCAGTCCAGCATGATGTTGCCAGCTCTGCACAATTTCTGGGGATGCAGACACCTGCTAACCTCCTTTGGGAAATATCCCATTTGTAGCATAGTCTTGTCCTACAGAGCATGAATAGAAGGTGTTTCCATTGCAGCCTCACTGTTCTCTGCTCCTCTATCTCTTAGCCCTTCCGCACCCTCTTGCCCTCTTTACTGCCTGGACGCCGGGGAGAGCTTTCCAGCCTGGATTCCTGTTAGCCCTGTGGCCTGCCAGCAGCGTGTACGGCTGCTTGGGCCTCAGCCCACGCGCTGCTGGCTGCACTCACTTGATTGTTACTTTGAAGGACGGCCAGTGATGTTGCGAAGGATTTCGTCTTCTTTCTGCTGCAGTTGGCTTTGGTTTAGGGCAGAAGATATGAAAGGGGCTTACAGGGGATCAGCTTTAGTGCCAAGCCCCTACCAGTCCTTTGATACATTGAGTTTAGTTGACTTGCTTTTACTTTTGCTCCTCTATGGTTTGATCTGTGCACCAATCTCATTTGCATATGTTAACCATCTGACCTCATTCTTGTCAGGTTATTCCTAGTTTTTAAATTTAATTAAGTTCTCTGTTTGCTGAAACCTTTGTTGCTGTCTACCCAGATGAAGTGAAAGGGGAAGCACAGCCTTGTGAAGCAAATGTGATGAAGAACACGGGTGGAGGTTGCTCATATTTGTTAGGAGGGTGTTTTCCAGTCTTGGGAATCCCCCGTGGAGTTTGTTGCTTTTTGTGTTCCAGTTTGCATGAAAATGCTTGCCCTTCACTTTGCAGCCATCGCATGCAGGGTGCAGCAGCCTTCAACATCACAGACAATATTTGGGACATTGGCACACCAACGGCTTTTGAAGCAGCCTCATTTTCCTTCCAGCCTTCCTGGTGCCCACTCCTCTGCCTCTCCACGTGTGTTAAATCATGATGTGTGCTCCTATGCTGGTAGGCAATGTCACGTAATGGATGGGAACTCCTTTGGTCTGCTGAAAGGAAGTACTGCAAACATGCAAATACCTGAACTCAGTACTGTGGACCTTCTCACACCAGTTTCAGGAGCTTTCCCCTGCTGATCCAGGCACTGCTGCACTTTACAGTTATGGTATCTGCTAGCTTTGGCAGGACAGTGAGCTGCAGGCATGGGAATGCCCCAATGGTTCCAACACAGCTTGAAAATCTCATTTCCTGAAAGCCAGCTATTATAGTTCAGGTAGGATCCCAATGGCAACAACCTGAGGATGTACAAGTTCACAGCACTATCACAGACTTTCATTACCACTACTCTTATAATTGGCTTGCCAGTACAACAGGGGTTAGTCACCAGCGTGTAAGAGTTGACATAACTCTAGCAGATAGCCTCTAAGCTGATTTTAGTTCCCTTAGTATGATGATCTGATACTAGAAGATCCTCATGCAGAGAGCTCTAAAGCCTGTTAATTGTATAACCTTTACATTTAGTTGGATCTCACCAGATTGTGCCAGTCTTTCTCCTCCAGGAACACTGCCGGGCAGTGAGCAATGGCTCCTAAAGGCACGTAAAGGATGTGTTCCATTTGGATAAGAAAAAGGAATCACATGTGCAGGCTTGCAGCAGCTGCTACAGGGTTACTCACTGCTGTATAGACCCCCTTGGCAAAAGAACTTTTGCAAGGCTCTTGGACAAACTGGGCAAAGAAATTAAAATCACCGCCAACAAAAATAAGCATGCATTCCCCCCCAGGTCCCTCCCCCACAAAATTTTCTTTTATCCCCTCCAAAAGGCCGTAGGTTACTGGATTCTGTGTATCAAGGGATTCTGAACTGTAAAGGACGGCAAAGAAGTTGTTTTTAGTATCAGTTGCATGGAAAATACTTCTCAGAGGCTCTGGTGTGGTAGAGTAGAAGACATATTTCCTCCTTTTTAGTTTCTGCTGAAAAACAGAACTTCGGAAGTAAATAACAATAACAAAAGAGCAACGGTTCTGATGGGTAAGTACTTGCGGCTGGTATTGGCAAGCCCCAAATCTCCCATGAGAAAATCTTCTGAGAGTTTCATCCAGTTCCAGAGATTCAAGGTGCTCAGCTGGTCTGAATAAAATCTGGGGTGAACTTCCAAGGTTTTGGATACCCCCGACTCCAAAACATTCTAAGATTTCCTTTCTGTTTCTGCTCTCAGAGAGGAATATTTTTGTTACTGTAGAAACACTTGGATATGAATGTTTTCAGTTCATTATCTATTCACAGCTTCAAGAGCCCACGGAAGGGAGTGGGTGTTGTGGGATGTAGTCAGTGATGAACTAAGAACCAGCAGGCTTCTTTATTAGGAAATGCTCCTGTTTCAAATTAAAAACCTATCTATTTCAAACAGAATCTGCCTCTTTTTTGGACAAAAGTAACATGTGCATCTACACTAGGACCAGAGGGAATTATTAACAACATGATTTAACTATGCTGTGTCATTTCAGTGCTGTAACAGCAGAAGAGTCACTAATGAGCGATGATATTTCAGTTGCCATAAAAATGCAGGCAGGTAACTAGAAATTATTTCTCACAGTACACCCAGTTTTTACCTTTTCAATATGCCTGCTTTTTCTTTTCTCACAAGGGAAAAAATGATTACCATCTGGGGGCCCTAATACTTAGATAAAGTACAGAATTTTGAAACGTTTGCTGTTCTATGTTCCTCTTTTTGTTATCTGATTTATAGCACGCAAGAGGATTTCAGAATAAACAATGTATTTATGTACTTTAATCTGCATATATGCTTTTCACTTGCTGTTATAAGTGTTTGTACTCTTTTAAATAAACCCATCTCATTCTCTGTAAGAAGAAAGACAATCAGGATACAAATTTTTACTTTCTGTTTGTCATACTACAACTTTTGACAAAACTGGTATAATGTAGTATCTTTCATGGAATATCTGCTTTTCCATACTACAAAGGCTTGGGTTGTCAGCAAAATAAATCTGCTGTCCATGCTATGACATGAAATCTAACTCCAAGTCTTTATTTCAGGCAAATGTTAATAATCATATAATATTAGTGATACTAAGAATAATTTAGACGTGCAGTTGTTTTTCCCCTGGTTCCCACTAAAGGGCTGGAATTTGTTTCATTGGAGATTGATTTTTTTCCTCATGTGACTCCTTCCCTTGTACATGTGGAAAACATGCATATCTAAAAAAAACTGCTTCAAATATCCTGTGACCTAAAATGCACTGATGCTGTTAGTGCCTGGTAAGACACACAGTAGCAACCTAATTTGGGATTTTGGAAAAGCAGTCGGAAAGGAAGCAGAAGCATGAAAAAGGCACAGTAACATGTTTCTACATGTGTTCACTTTTGCACGTTGAAACAAGCTTCCTAACAGACAAACAGGCAAATCTGGAGTTATTTTTTGCATTAAAGCCATGAGAGCTTGTATTGCTCAATTATTCATTACATAACAGCGGCAGCGCTGGCACCAGCGTGCTGCAGCAGCTAACGTCCAGGCTGCTGCTGCGGTTAAACCCCCACGCCTCCCAAACTGGCAGGTTGGCTCTGCGAACTGCAGCAGCCTACGGCATCCTCTTACCAGGGAGGTTGCTCCACACAGGCTTCTCATTTCTAAAGTGGAGGACACAAAAAGTCATGCTGCAGACCACCCCAGGGAAGGTCCATGAGTAACTGACCCCGAGCAGCACAAATATAGCTGAGGTCACGCCCCTTCTCTGAACTCCAGGAAATATTGCCCATGCTGTTTTGCAGGAGCCAAGCTCTCCTCTAATATAGGTAATTATGGTAGCGAATATTTCTGGCAAGCTCATTATTATGGTAAACAATAACCAAGAGCGGGAACAGTCTTAGGCATGCTATGCAAATCGAAGTTTTACCTACATAATTAAGGCAAATAGACCTGTAGGGAAAGTACATCTGTAACCAGTATAACTGTCTGCAAAATCCCTAGAGTAAGTTTGGTTTTATCAGCAGAAAAAGCCACTTCCTCACTCCTTGCCTGCAGGATAACGGATATGCAATACTGGCAAGCAAGGTTGAAATCCTCCAGGCTGGCTATACCATAGTCCTCTTCCGGTACCAAGTGTGCATGGTACTGGACAGGTCACTTAGAAGTTTTTTGAATGTATGTAATCTTCTAGCTGAGTCTTACAAAGGTCCAGACAGCGAACGTCCTTCAGTTTCAGACAGCAAAATGTTATCCCCGCTTTGCAACTGGGTAAATTTAAGCGCAAAGAACTTCAACCGAACTATCCTGCAAGTTTTATGTGACTTGTGCCTTTAAATCTCTGCCTTGGTCCTACACTTCTTGTATAACAATCTGCCCTAAACCAGGCTGCCAGAACAATTTATGTGCATGAGTATAGAGCAGCAACAGTAGCTGCATCTCTACTGTAAGTAGACCTGTTCTTAAGCATACAGTGTATTTTCACAAGCACCCTTTTTTATTGTTATAGTTTACTTCTGTGACTGCCATGTTCCACATACCGACATGTACAAGTGCAGCTAGGATTAACTTCTTCTCTCCTTTCCGCGAAGATTGTGCCTTCTGCTCACATCAGTCAGGTCTATTAGCGACAACTGAGTGAGGGATGAAAGCGTTATAGATGGAAGTTCACGCAGACAAGAGAGCATCTGCAGAAGAGTTGATAATGTTAGTTTTCCACAAATGCCAGTCGGGTCAATCAGTGAACTGTTTCTGAATTGCTGTTCCCAAATGAGGCTCTGCTTAGCTTGGTCGGGCTGGAGAGTATTGTGCAGTGATTTAATGTTAAAGGCAACTTTGTGATTGGATGAATTCCAGCAAATATGTTCCCATTGCTGATGAACAACTTAAAAAATCAGCTAAACAGGATGTACTGATAAACACTGCAACGTCGGCCAAAAGCTCACTATGGCTTTTCATGAAGCCCATATAAATAATTTTAAAATAAACATCTGACAATCTCCCAACTTCTACCAACCTCCTTTGCCAATTCATGGAAACAGGACCGTCTGTAAAGCACAGCACTGCATTGTCAGGGGTATTCATTGTGGGGCACTCTTATTTGAATCAGAGCCATTAGTTTTGGGTTTCTGAGCAGCCAGACACCAACATCTGTACTGACCCAAGTCAGGTAGTAGCTGCAGTGGTGTTCTACTTCACACTCAAACCATGACCGAGCAGAAAGTTTAACTGCTGAGCTACAGGACAGTTGTGTGCTGCAAGCCAGAGGCCGATCCTGAAGAGGCAAAGCAGGGCAGATTCCCGGTGGCTTTCCAAAAATCCAAACCATTAGATCCTCTAAGTGTATAAAGTCCTAGCCTCACTAATGCATTTACCCCCTGGGATAAGGGTGAGGCTGGATTTCACCTGAAACAATTTAAGAAGTGCCACCGTTTGACATTGCTGGCAGCAAACTCCAGCAAGTGTAAACTGAGCTGCCTGCTTATTTAGTTCAAGGGAAATGTCAAGCAAGGCTCACACGAGCACTATAAAAAGCCATTGGGAAGTTGGACTTCATCAGCAAGAGGACTTAGCACTAGGTGAAACAGAGCAACCACCAGCCGAAGCTCACACACAGCAATGACTGTCTACAGCCCCTCAATCAGGAGGTGAGAGCAAAGCTGAACTCCCCCGGGAGGAGCAAGCAGAAACCTTGGCAGGGTTTCCATGGTCAGCTTGGAGCTGTGCTTGGAGAGGAGGAAGAGTGGGAGAGGAGGAAGGGGTGCTCTGCACGGAGCAGCACCCAGCTCCGCTAGGAACCTTGTCCCGCAGCAGCCCTAGGAGTGCCAAGCCATCCCAGCGGAGCAGCAGGAGAGAAAACGCTGAGGATGAAGGCACACAAACCTGATTTTGGGACAAATGTGCACACGCCTGGCCGGGACTCATGGGGGACTGCTAGCTGAGCAAGCGAGTCCCACAAAAGCAGGTAGGGGCTGCGAGCCTGGCGCCCGCCCCAGCAGCAGCCCCAGCACGGAGCCGCAGGCAAAGCAGCACCTTGCAGCACCCTCTGATGTCATTCAGGTCACTGTGCACATGTAAACAAGGCTGGTGCAGTGCAGCCGGGACACTCCACTTCCTCCTGACAGCACGGTTGCACTTAGCTGGGTTTCTGCCTGAAAAGGTAAGGCTGCTTTTAAGCTCTGTCTTTGTGATCTAGAACCAACATTAACGAGCCTATACTGTTTCCTACAAAAACGTTGCACTCCTCGGGCTTTTTCTTAGGAGTTGGCTCTTGCCAGGAGATTTGTGGTGCTTTGAGCCTTGAAAAAACAGCAGCCCTCCTTGCGCGCCAATCCTCTGTATGAACGCATGGAGGAGTTGAAACAGCAGCTGCATGAAATTGCTGTTGCTGAAGAAAGCAAAATGTTATAGCGTGGGCAATTAGCGGTTCTCCAACTGTTCTCCAGTGTCATTACTAGGCACAATTTCTTTCTTTTGCCTGATTTCTCAGGGGATATCTTTTATTTTAAAATCATACTTGACAGTAAGGGAAACTTGCAAATCTGTTTTTTCTAATGGTGATTTATATTACCATGAAAAAAATCTACATGCTGCCTGCCTTTGTGCCATCCAATGCTCTTTCACTGAATTGCAACAGTAGGAAATTAGTGTTAGTCAGGGGGACACAATATGACAAAAATAGCAGGATTGCTTGGACTTGTTTTTGTTAATGAGAATCCTGAGGCAGTTTTAATTCATAATTCAGACTGCAGTCACTGGTCTGGATTAAAACTTCATGGACTGAAGATTTTAAACTGTACTTTGTAAAAGGTGGTTTACTGATGGGCTTGCAATCACTTGCACTGGCAGCTCAGCTCTGACAGGAGCACAGCAATATAGCACATACGCACTTTGGCAGTTATAGACAGGATTCATGGTGGGTGGTCCCTGAATCTGAAATTTCTTAAAGTAAATGAAAAGGGAATCACACCGAAGGTGAGTCAGTATGTCAAATCTGGCTTGCCACAGATTGTTGTAGGAGAGGACTTCAGCAGCAGGCTGGAGTGGTAGGATGTGTGGAGTAAGAGTGTGATTTTTATTCAAGGGCATGTTTTCTGGTGTCAAGTGAAAGTGCTGGGACCTTGGCTCCAGTGTGAACATCACCAGCCATGGGATTTGCATCCATGATGGAAGTCCACCCGCAGGACAGCCCTCACCCAGCCTGGAGCAAGTGCTCCAACGAGGCTGCCGGCGTCCTGCTGCGTGTGCGTGCCCTGCTTCTTCAGCTGCCGGAGCTGCAGAAGTGAGAATTAGACTAGTGTTGCAAAATGAAAGCATCTCATCACGACAGATCAGACAACCTAGATCCGCTCTTTTTTGTGGAAGAAGAAAACCAGAAAAAGTACCCTTAACTGTAGAACTTTCCACTTTCGACTGCGGAGGTTTCATACCAAAGCGCGAGTGCAATAGCGAGAGACGTTCACAGCCATGCAATGAGGGCAGAGTGTAGAGGCATTTGTGTCTTAATCAAATCAATTAACCCATCTGCTGATGGGCATGCCAGAAAGATCCAGGCCTCTGCAATGACATTCCTGTGCTTCTCAGTCCTATCAAGATGAACATCTTTTTCTTGGTAATGCCACGTTTAGTTTCCAAACGTCCAGCTCTAAGTAATACCGTGCACACTTAATTATGTCCATATTGCAACAGCCTCAGAAATACAGACTCTAATTACAATGTAAAAAACAGCAGTTAGATAACAATGTATTTATTTACTACCGATTTTTTTAAATTTTCATATTCTGAAAACAATGTTTTAGTAGGAGCTGTCTCCCTGCAATACGTAAATAAGCATTGATAAAATCTGATGGATCTTTTTAGACTTCTACCTTTGCTGTACACACATCATGTAGCAAATGACTTTGCCTTCTTAACAGCTTTGGAGACCGAATTTCAGACCGACATTCAGTGGCATGTCTGTGTGTCTGCTTTTGTGCACAGGTAGGAAGATAAGGGGACAGTGTAGGATTAAGCTTCAATGTGAACAAGAGAAACGGGAGGAAGGGCAGAAATGCAATTGTTTTCTAGTCCCCTGTGCATACGCCTGGGTGTGTTTTGTCTAAAGAGATGGTTTAATCTCATTATATTTTTATGACTTTGTAATGAAGTCATTCTTCTCAGAAAGTGCCCTGTTCTGATGAACCAGCAGACATCACCCACGTATATATTGTGTTAATGCTTTTGCACTGCCAACCAGGTCATCCCGCTCAGTCCGCTTCATTGTAAACGGCCTGACCCTGAGTTCACTGAATGCAAAGCAGGGGCTTTTTCCGACTCCACGGGCCATATGTCTCCCGTTCATCAATCACGGTGTTACATTTGCTCGGGGTGGTGGGGAGGGGACATCACCTGCAGTTCCACAGGTTGGGTTTTATAACCCGTTGGCTCCAAGGTTCAAAGCAGCTCCCTGGTCTCCATCAAAGTGCAGCTTTTCAGGACTCTTCTACCTGTAAATACCAGCAATATGAGGACTACTCCTGGGAGCATTTTTTTCCTAATATCAGTTATTCAGCAACACAAGACTTTTTCAGTTTGGGATCGCCCTAGGAGATAGCAACACAAACTCATGAGAACACAGTCACACCACCGCCTCTGCCTCCCGCCACTCAGACAGCCCTAGTCCCTTGGGGGTTAGAAAAATACCTTAAAGAGGAGGGCAAAGAAATGAAGTCTTGATTAACTCTGACACCTTGTGGACAATTAGCAGATAAAGCTGAAGGCTGAGGGGGAACCTCTCCGTGCTGTGGGCTCCACCATGGTCTCAGCCACGCCGCAGCCCAGCCCTGTGCTCGTCTGCATGCCTGGGCACAGTTTGCTGCAATCAGAAAGTGAAGGCTGAATTCTGGTATCAAGCATGTGCACTCAGCATCACCCTCATGTTACAGCAGATACATCCTGGACACGTCAGTTTACCCTAAATGGCTCCATTCAGAGGCCAGTTTGAGTCAGCAGCCCGAACTTGATTATTCTGATTGCTGACATTGCGGTCTGGTCCTTAGCTGTCACATGAAATGTAAATAAGGGCCAACTGTATCTAGGGACCTCAATAAGCAAACTGACTGTTATGACTCATTTAAACTGAAGAACACATGTCCACTGGCCAGCATTTAAATATGAGCGTGTCCTTAAAACAGAACATTTTGCAAATGTCCCTAACCCTCCATGGTTTCAATGGTCATCTAGCACTCGTGTTTTTGCAGGAGCAGCAGCCAGCCTTGACATCCAAGGGAAACCAGGCAGCTAGTAACTTTGAAAGTGGCTCTTTAATATCTTCTTGGCAAAGTGGGAGGTCACCTGAAGAGACAGAAATTGGGCGTAATGAGCAGTGCTCTTACTAGAGACAAGGGCAGCAGACAGCATGTCCAGCTAGAGAGCTGCAGGCGACCCAGATGGAAAGGGATCGCAAACATCCTGAGTACCAGAAATTCACAGCAATCTCAAGAAATGGGGTGTAACCCAAATTTACCGCTCTGAGAAGCAACGCCCTGAGTGAACACCCCAGTGCTCAGCTCCATGCCCTGTCCACTCCCCGTCTCAGTGTCCTGAGGAGCACCAGAAAAGAGAGCAGGAGGCCTCCAACGTTGCTTCTCAGACCGGTGGGGATAAGGCCATGGGCCAGATGCATACTTCCCCCTCGTTTCTAGCACCTTTTGAGCCCTCTTCCCTCCTCATGGACATGTTCTGGCCTTATGATGGGAGCAAGGCCGTGGTGTCCTGAGCTGGGGGCAGCTGGGGACACCCCACCACGGAGCAGAGCCGTCTTGGGACGAGGGTTACTGGGAGTGAACTGCAGACTGGAGGGATTGCCCTGGAGGGACAAAACCAGCCTGGGAGGTGTGCTCTGAGGCACCTGGCCTCAGCGTACTCGTGCCGTCTTGGTGAAGGAGAGGGTATTAGATAGAGGGTTTCTCAACTGCAGCATTTCTTTGAAGTTTGATGCAACTGAAGGATGTAGCCCAGTTGCTAAAGCTGAGGGTGCTGCAGGAGATAAACATGCAGACCTTGCTTTTTGAAGAGCGTGAGAAAATGAAAGACAAGTTTAAAAAGAAAAGCAAGAAAGCTGGCAGCAGCATCTGTTTAGGGAGCCTGCAGGAGCAGTGGTTAGGTGGCCCTGCTCGCCGCCAGCGTCAGCCAGAGCCACTGCAGCCGTGGTGAGGGTGGCCTGTGTCCCGTGCTGGGACCTTGCCACGTCTGGGCATTTCTGGGGCCTGAGTTACAGCCCTTCCATAGCAGCCTTGGACCGTGTCTGTACGAACGGCCAAGTCCAAGTACCGCAATGATTAACAAGCTGAAAAAACAGCTATTTGTGTTCTTTGTCACTTGAGAGCTCTAAGCGCTACTCTTTTTTTGTAACATGAAGGAAAAAAAACATTAGCAACAGGGTACGAGTTACTAATATCTACCTACAGAGACACTTCTTCTGGCAAACGCCCCTTGCCAGTGGTGCAGGAAATGAGTCAGAAGGAATGAATCAGTGTCTGCAGTGCCACATGAAATCAGAGGCTGATATTCAATTTTAACCATTGTATTAGACACAGGAGGGAATCACTGTAGGGAGAATTATAACCCTATGGGGAAATACCCGGTAAAACCAAACTCCTCCTGCCTGTGTTGCGTTACTGAAGACAAGTCCCAGTTACAAAAGCTGACAAAAAAAAAGATGGCCCAACAGTTCAACATGTGACATTTCGTCATCCCTACTCATCTGAATCAAAGGAGAGCCAGAAATTGGAAGCATCTAAAAATAAAATTATCTGATGGAAAAAAGGCATTAAACTGAGGTTGCTAGGGGGATGAGAAATGGAAGTTAGTGATCTGATTAGGTCTCTGCTTGTTACATTAGCTTAAATACATGGCAGCACACTTCAGGAGCACTGGCTGCACTTACAACAGCCAAACTTCTCGAGCCCACTCCCTGCTACCCTTTTCCACACGGCCTGTCCCCATCATGCCAGAGAAGGGGGGTCCATGGGGTCCACTGAGGGGGTCAGGAGACATGCCACCCACGCAATGCCTAACGTACAACTTAACGGCTGGTATGATTCAGTGGTTGGCGCCCACATTTTGATTGTTGAGCCATGTGGTTACTCACACGCAGAAGCACACCTTTCTTCCGTGTATTCCTCCCCTGCTACCCACAGACCAAACCACAGGTGACCTTGAGCTGCCAAAAGGATAGGCAGCTTCTCCCACTCCTCTATTAGCAGTATGGCACAGCTTCACCCGTGCTTATGGCACGCGGACAAGCCCAGCAAGGGGACTGACATGACAGGAACGGTCCCCCACCTCTGTGTGAATGGTGGGAGACCTCTGAAGGGCAGCTTTGAAGAAGATAGCAAGATGTTTTATACAGAAGACATTTCCAAACCTCTACTTTGTCCTGAATAGTCAAATAGGAAATGCAAACGTGAATATCGACAACTCTTGCAGTGCCTGTGCCTTTACAGCCCCTGGTTTTGTTCTCTACAGGAATGACCCACCCACCCTACACCACAACAGATGTTTCCAGCAGCCCAGTCATGATGCAGAGCAACCAGACCTGCTCCAGTCACAATATAACGTTCAAAAACAGCCTGTACGCAGCCACTTACACCATCATATTCATCCCCGGCCTCCTGGCAAACAGCGCTGCCTTATGGGTCTTGTGCCGCTTCATCAGCAAGAAGAACAAAGCCGTGATTTTCATGATCAACCTGGCCGCGGCCGACCTGGCTCATGTCCTCTCGCTGCCACTGCGAATATACTATTATATTAACGCCACGTGGCCTTTTGGGAGATTCCTTTGCTTACTGTGTTTCTACCTGAAGTACCTCAACATGTACGCCAGCATTTGTTTCCTCACCTGCATCAGCATTCAGAGGTATTTCTTCCTGTATCAGCCGTTCAAAGCCAAGAACTGGAAGCGGCGGTACGACGTAGCCATCAGCGCTGTGGTGTGGCTCTTCGTTGGGGTGGCGTGCTTGCCGTTCCCCATCATGCGCAGCTATGGCCTGGCCAAGAACACAAATACCTGCTTTGCAGACCTTCAAGTCCGGCAGATCGACAGCAAGGTGGCCACCGTTCTGATGACAGGCACGGCGGAGCTCTTCGGGTTCATCGGCCCTCTCATCATTATTTTATTCTGTACTTGGAAAACAAAAGACTCTCTTCGGGGCTTCCAGATACCGCTGCAAAACAGCGGCGAGAGGCAGAAGGCTTTAAGGATGGTTTCCATGTGTGCCATTGTGTTCTGCGTGTGTTTTGCACCGTACCACATCAACTTCTTTTTCTACATGTTGGTGAAAGAAAACGTCATTACAGACTGCTTCCTGAGTACCATCACGCTCTACACCCAACCCTTTTGCTTAAGTCTTGCGAGTCTGGACTGCTGTTTGGATCCGATCCTGTATTTCTTTATGACTTCAGAGTTTCAGGACCAGATATCAAGGCACAGTAGCATGGTCATCAGGAGTCGGCTCATGAGCAAAGAGAGTGCCTCATCAATTAAGGAATGACAAGAAAGCCAGCTTAAAAGAACAAAGATATTCCATATGAAATCTGGGACTGTTCTGCGATACTCGATTACCAACTCCGTTGTGGAAGATCCTGCAAGTTTATTCGGGGGAGTTTTGTGGCAGTGGAAATCTTCTGATACATAGAAGGTAAAACTCTTTAAGACCGATGTGCTGGGAGCTGATGAGTGACCCAACTGGCGTGACTACACCTACCGCCGTGCCACCCACGCCTGACCTAGCCAGACTAGAAAATATACAGGAGGGAGCAACAAAGCTTTTGCTAGGAAATGGTGGAAACATCCCAGGAGCTTTTCTTCTATTTTCCTAACTCCATGGCTCTATGATCAAGCCAAAGACAATCCCACACCCATGCACTGACATCCGCTGAAGTGTCTTCTCTGCTAAAAACACAGAATGCATACAAGAACCTGAAAACAGCCAGTAATAATAAGTGGCAGTTTTGGTCTCCGCACTCAGGGCTGCAGACGTGTGAAGGTTGACAGCTTGCTTCAGCATGGCAGCCCCAGCTTTGAGTGCATCCCACTCGTCGCCACACTTGCCTCTGCTTCGCCTTTCTTGCACTCCTCCTCCCGCTCTCGTTCATTATTTCCTCCTCACCCAGCTCTAAGTTTGCTCCTTAATTGCTGATGCATCCCATAACTTGCACCTACAGCTGGTGCAAGACCCTCTGCAAGACAAATTCTCCCGACAGCTCCTCAAACACTCCAGAGTGGGACCTTCCCTTGCTCCGAGTGACTTTCTTCCCCTCCGAGCTGCCCCTGCGGGCAAGGGGGGTATCAGCACGTGGCCTTTGCCTTTGGACCCCAAGGGGCAGGACCACCGGGAGCACGCCATGGGCCGGGCACAGCTGGACTCAGCATCGGTGCAGATGGATTTGATGATGCTGGTGGTACCGTTCAGGTCCTCGGTCTTTTCTGCGTGTGGCTTCTTCACCTCAGAGGTACCTGCGATGGATCCGCCCTGTGAAATCTCTGCTCAATGGGTTCAATTGGCACAGCTTTTTAAAAAGAGAGGTGTCCTTGGCAAGGTGATTTCACTAACTGAGCATAGGCTAATTTCTTAAGTAAATTATTCATTGTGATTTTTTCCACCGGCTCCTCTCGTGATCTTAATGTTTACATTTTTATAACTTCATTGGCTATGAAGATATGAAAAGCAGTGACAAGAAAGCATGCCGTTTACCCCTTATTTCAAATTAGTGACAGCTCTTCAGCCAAGTTCACCCACTTTGTGTAACTTCAAGGGTGTCCTCATGATGCCTGGGGGTTGTTTTGGCTGAATACAGGCACCGATTTATTGACTTTGCAAACCTGTGTTTTTTCAAAAGGAATGCATATGATTCTCAGTAAGCACCAGTGCCAGCATCTTACACTTTGCTACACAAATGGAAGACATACCAGAAACACTTGCTAAGTATATTTTAAGTCTAACTACTCTATTCCACTTAATTACATTTTAACTCAGCCAAAAATTTTCGGCATATTATGTTTTCCCACTTGACTGTTTTACAATAAAATGGGAAAAAGCAAACAATAGCCAGGTTTAAATACCCATTACACCAGAGTTCCTCTAAAAGGCAGCGAAGACTTACTGATTAACTAAAATAAGCTCTTGTAGTTCCCATCACATTTGTGAGAAGATGATTATGGGCTACAGTGCCATGAACTTAATCTCACATGTAGATGAGTGAAAAAAACAAAATATGCCTATCTGAAGGAAGTAATGTTCACAGAGAGAGTATTATTGCTTCTGGTGAGAAAACTGCAGAGTAGGCAAACAGTCCATCTCCCACTGAAGTCAATGGAAATCTTTTCTCTGATGTAACTGGCAGTTCATTATGCCAATGATACACACACATGTTTACACACTGCAAGTAGTCCCTTAAAAATGTGAGCAGGCGTTGATGCTCAGGTACACAGTTAAGCATGGATAGTGTCTTTTTTGGTCAATCCAGCAGTATTCTCATAAGCTAGACACTGTATAATATTGTCAGTGAAGGAGACTTTAGCTTCAATGGTTGTTTTGAGGATTTTTATAGACCTTGGTCAGCTAGAATGTGACTGGGAGCTGTTTACTGTGATTTCTTTCTCATACAATTCTCCATTTATTGGGTGAAAACAAGTTGAAGGCACTGTTACGGTAACTATGTAGCCTGTCCTACATTTTTTCTTTCCAAAAACTGATGCTTAAAAAATAAACGCATTTTTGCAAACGTAAGCTGAGTTTCATAGTTATCATTTATACCTAGAAAACTGAATGAGATCAGCTCCTCCTTGAATCAAAGAGTTCAAGTGATGGAGTGCATCAACTTTTATTATTCTTAAACAGATTGCTTGCTTGTCTACAGAAAGGTTTTCCCCCCACTCTAATACAACCAGTGTTTATTTTATTTTTCTTTAAACTACAACACTTAGATTGGATTTAGAGGTCCTTTGGGGACAGAAAGGTCCTCCATGGGAATAGCTGTGCTGCCAGTGGTCCGTGACCAGGTGGGGAGGAGCGACTGCTATCGCCCTTACTTGCAAGCATGGCCGCAGAAACCATCTCCCTCTATCTCATTCAACAATCATTTTGCAGATCCAAATCTATACAGCTTAAAAAAGCACTCACATCATTTACGACAAGATTGGTACTAAGGTAAAGCAGAAATTGGTAGCTATAGTCCCCTACGTACTGGAAGTTATAACATGGACCCGGCAGGGGAATACCTGCTCCAGCATCTGAATGACCAAAGAGTGATGGTGGCCCTCCCACCCTTAACAAGGAATTTGGTGGCTCCATGAGGGATATCATTCCCCGTCACCATGATGGCACCCCCACCACTGCGGCTGCTCACGCTCTCCCCCCGTCTTCCCGTCTCACTCGCCCTCTGAACTCCCTTAGACCCCCCAAAATGGTTTTTTACCTACTGCAGCCCCAGCCTGTGAGGAAAAGTCACACGCTCAACACTTTCAGCCTTTCAAGTCAAGTCACTCTGATGTGCAAGAGGTTAGACAACCTGGTCTAATGGTCTCTTCTGGTGTGTGGGGAAAGCACACTGGTTGTGGCTGGCATAGAGTTAAATCGGCTGTGTGGTGTTTAGTTTCCGGATGGGGTTAAACCACGACAGAAAGTTGGCCAAGATGGTCATGATGGTGAGCTAGCCTAGAGAGCAACAATGCAAAGTAAAAAGACATCAAGGAAAACTTGTAATTTTCTGAAAGCATGTAGAAAATCAAAGACCATCAGTTTGGCCTCCACAAACCCATATGTGAAACTCAAAGCCTTTAGTTCAAGTCATTCAAAACCTCAGCAGTGTCTCTCAAGAGAATAATAGACAAATCCAGCGTTACTGTCAAGGAGGACAGTATTTCGGCTGCCTTCATGGCTGGGAGGTAGTGGATCTGACACAAGACCCGGGTCTGCAGCTGCTGGCTTTGCCTGCCAGCACTCTCACACTTTCAAAGGCACAATGTGCCCGGCTCTGGTTCCTGTAATTCACCCCCTTTCCTGTGACCGTAAAACGTGTTTATTATTTTGACAAGAGGAAATATAATTTCATGATGTTGCTCCTGGATTATCTCTTGTGCTGGTCCCACTGCCCAGACTCACCAGCTATAAAAAGAAGATACCTTCATCCCTCTTGGGCAGACAGAAAAAATCCAGTCTTTCAACAGAGATGACACAGGAAGGCAGAAGTTAACCGAATCAAGAGGCTGGGTACGGCTATGCAGGTTTGTGGAGGATGGATCTGAAGGGCTCCACTAGCATCTGGTGCTGGAGCAACCCTGCGTCAAGCCTCACCCTGAAGGGAACCACTCAGGGTGGAAACACGGTGAGGTCTCCCAGACACCCGCGCCGACAGCGGTGCATGTCATCTGATGGCACGGCCCTGGGCAAAACCACGGCATGACATATTCGCCTTCTCTAGCACGAGCCATTCACCTGTTAGCAAAAGAAAATGTGTTTCTTTGCAGTGCCAGCAGACGGCCACCCCATCTTAACTGGTATCAGAGGTCTGGTAATTCCTCTTCTGCTTGAGAAAGGGCCCTCCCGTGCTTGACAGCAAACGTATTTGGAAAGAAACCCCATGGGATTTAATGCCTTTCTGCAGTCTCAGGTTCTGAGCTGCAGGATCTTGCAAGTACCTCAGCTTCGTTTTCTTTCCTTGAATTAAATTACCAACTCTGCGCAGAGAAAAAACAAAATATGCTGTAAATGCAGGATAACAGCTCAACAACTAGGAGCCAGCTCAAAAATATGAAACCCCTTCATTGCATTTAACAGATTTTGGGGCTATGACTGGTGCGTTTTGACCAAAAATGTTGGGTCTGTGGATTACACAAGAGCTTAGCCCAAAAAAGTAGGGAGCGACCGACAATTATTTGCTGTAAAATAAATCAAAGCTTTCTAAAACTACTGCCCCTGTAGAGACCACTGTGCAGTGGCGAGAGGGACTACGTGCCGCAGGGCACCAGGGACTCCCCCAGCACCCCGGGCCACGTGCCGACGGCTCCGGTCAAGCTGTAGCAAGTCTCTGCACAAGGGTGAGTGAATAAGACCTCCTCCTCCTGAATGGCCCACTGTTTTTCATACATCCTTCAGGTGCATCCTGTCAGATATTTCTAAATGCTGAGCGCTTAAAGAGGTGCTGAACATATGCATTTGGCCTTCTGCCCACAGGATACCAGGCTAAAGGCGAAGACGACCTTTATCTGGAGGCCTTAGATAAAGTCTCACAGTTATTTAAAAATTCCTTTGTGTCTTCTGCCTTTGAAAGTATAACATTGCAGAGTGTAAAATGCATGTTTAGTATCGGTAATGAGCCAGAAGAGCAGAAATGAAGAACAAAAATATGCATGCAGTTGAAAGAAGAATGGAGAGGTTGATTCGTACGTGTTGAAGGAAAAGGCTTGAGGCTTGTCAATCCATCAGCCTTTCATGACCGGGAAGGTTGTGATCTTCTGCAAAAGTACTCCAAAAAGTCGACGAGCAGAGGAAGGACTCGATGTGGTTATGAACCCCGAGGTGGGAGTCTGACACTCACTATGGTCTGACCTCTCCTTTCCCAGCAGCCCTGCTGTAAACATGTAGCTAAAAATAGGGATCAGAGATGGCTGGATATGGCGCTGGATGTGTGCTATGGCCACAGAAGTAGGATGTCCTAGGCCGGCTATCCTGATAAAACAGCCACTTCACTTTGGGATAAACATTTAACCTCTGGAGAGGGATGGGGCGCAGTGCCACCCTCCCTTCTGCGAATCTGTGAATGTTTTGCAAATACACGAGCACTGTTCTTTCTTCCAAGGATCAGCATCAGCTGCTGAAAAAGATGCAGAAGAAGAAAACCTGGAATGATAAACAGCTCTTGCACCTTCCAAATCACTTTGCCTTCAGCTGAGATGAGAAGCATGGGGCTTCACAGGTACTTATTTGCTAGCAAGTTATGTTTACATGATGGATAAGCAAGTGGTAATGAAGAAGCCAACAGATATGTCTATAAAGGCTGGTATATAAACTGGTCTTGCCTTTGCCTTCATGAGGATGTTGACCAACGGGTTTAAGTAACTCCATCTCCACTGACCACAGGACACTTCAGGTCAAGGATCCTCTTCTCCGTTCTCTATGCTACTGTCGTGAAGCACCACTTCATGGCACGGGAGTGCACTCAGGTCCCCGCGGTCAGCATCACTGCCAGCACGGGGAAACCCTGGCAATTGCGCAGCCGGCAGAGCTGGTGGGCTCAGATGCTGTGGGGAAAGACGCACGCTTGATCTCAGACCCTGAGCTGGTGACTTATTCTACAATTAATGGTTATAATAGCTTCCTTCTTTCATTTCTCTTCCACAGTTATGTTTCTGTTAATTTTGCAGGGTCATAGGACCAATTACAGAAAATAGATGAATAGAGCAAGAATAGTTCTATTTATACATTACCTACAGTAAGAAAGGGAAAGACGCCAATAGCCGTATTATTTTTGCAAGCCCTGGACCATAAGATGTGACACTGTATATCAAGTAAAACTGTTCAGCTGGAAATGAGGCAGCTCATAATAAGTTACACTAGAGTATATGCCTGCCAGTTTTCAGCAATTCAGAAGGAAGACGGTCATGCTAAGCAGGCAGTAAAAGAACTAAAAATTATATATATATGCATATATATACATAGGGGGAAGGAATTAAAGGAGGCAACAAGAAAAAAAAGAAATTGGGAATGATGCACATTATGGATTTTTTTAAACAACAGTTTTTTGGGAAAACCTCCACCTTAAACCATCATATTATTTCAGAAATAAAGTCCAAACCCTTAGCTTTAGCCTATAGCCTCGATGGTCTGAGGCTAACCAAACTTCCAAGAAAATGAAGGAAAATTGCTACCTTCCAGTAACTTACACTGGCACAGTTTTCAGTTTTCCTTTAGCAAGCACTTACTGGAAGATTTTTGCTTCTGTATTTTATAGTTTTTAGCAAGCAAATGACAAGTGACTGTGGATAAAAGCAGAAGCAGCTCGACCGAAGGACACCATCACCTAACACAACTTCTGTGCAAAAAGGAAAGAAATCCACGTCCGAGGTCTCTATCGCACAGCAGTTGGATCAAACGACGTCATTGCCTTCCCAGTTGTTTTAACGTCATTAGCTGTACACATTTTTGTGTGGCGAAGAGAAACAAAATACAGGATTTCCTGTTCTGCAGCCACTGTACTGGGCTGCAGATGCCGGCAGGATTCCAGCGCTCCGAAAACATGTGGAAGTTTAATGAGGAGTCACTGGGGCTGGGATTGCTGCAAAAATCGGTAGGAAATAAAAGCAGAAAGCTCGCTCCTCCTGCTCTCTAGCATGGATGTCGCCCCCCCGAAGGATGGGAGTCACAGGAAGGTAAGCTTGATTTCTGCTGCATGTTTCTTCAGTAGATTGAAGCTTTCACAGTTTCGAGCAATGTTATAACTTTTTTTTTTTTAGTTCTTCTTCAAGAGATCTTATCAGGCAGAAGCTGGTGCAACATCCTCAGCAGCTTCTGCCTGTGCACACGTATTTCTGTCTTGCTTGGCTCCGAGGGGTGGGTAAGCGGACCTTGGTGCATCTGAGCAGGCTGCTGTGTGCGGCAGTACGCAGGGAAAGCCTGTTTTACCCAAAATACTTCAATTTTGTTGTTACTGACAGAAGCTGCTGTAAACAGAGCTGATCGGTTATGTGTTTCCTATTAGTGCCTGGATTAAACAAAATTATTGCTTAAAACACAAATGCCAGAAAGCCTCCACGACTTCAAATCAGGAGCTTATTTCAAGCCAAAAGTAGATCTTGCCCCCCCCGACTGCTTTTCCCTCCAGCATCCCAGGGTTGAAGGGAGGCAGCTCTGCCTCGGACCCCTGGCTGCACCCCGGCTCTGGGGCTCCCAAAGCCGGGGGCTCTCCCCAGCCACTCCTGGGGCACAGCTTTAGCCTGGTTTGTCCAACCAACCCATGGAAAAGCTGAGGGCGAGTTTGCCAGGGAATCTGGGAGTAGTAAATACAATACCACAGCAATGTAGGGCTGGGTGGGGCGCAGAGTGATTCAGAGTAGCCGGGTGATTTCCAATGACAGCCACATACGCCTCCAGGAACAGATAACTGCTAACATACTCAGAAGAAGAAACACGGGTGTTTTAATAGCTGCCTTAACCTCCTAATTAATTGCAAAGTTACTTGATGTTTAATAAATTGCAGCGGTCTTATGCCTCTGGCAGCAATACTGGTCTCCCCTCCGTAATTTCAGCGTGCGGCTGGATAAAAACTCAGCTTTGCTACTTAAAGAAAGCTCCCCCCTCCCCATCCCCGCTCCTGTCCGTATGTAAATCCACATGGGGATGAAATAAGAAAACAATCAAGGAATGGCAGGGAGTATTTCGTACAAGCTTTATAAAGTTGCTGAACAAAATCCCTGCCAAAACCCACGGGAGCACCTCTGCCCCGCCACCGGCATCACGAATGGCAAAACATGGGGGGAGCTGGAGGGGCTTGGGGCAAGGCACAGGCAGGAGGGAAGGCAAAAACTGAAAAACAATAATAAATTAAAAAAATCCACCCTGTCAGGAAGCGTTGTAGTGAACGAGCACTGGCCTGAACCCAGACCAGCAGTGGCTTGGTGGGGAGCTCCCTGCTGCTTTCTTGCAGGTGCCCTGACAAGCGCTGTCACCTAAAAGCTGAAAATGTCGGGTACCAGGAGTGACACCTGACCCTCGCACTGAGAAACAGGCACTCCCGGGCTCCCAGGGAAAGCCAAAAAATGGAGAAAATGGGCAAGGAGGCTCCCCGTGGCCACATCTGCAGGAACAAGGTTTAGGATTTGGGCTGAGAGGCATGGCAGGGAGGAGACGGTGGGACAGGGACACTGGGCACTCTATAATCTTTTTCACAAGCCCAGACCAGCAAGTGCCACCTCTGTCACTGGAAGACCGTGACAAGAGCCAGGAATAGCTGCGTTCCCCAAACTCCCCAGCAGTTTTCCTTCCCTATTTTCTGCAGGGATGTGAAGACAAGGTGTCCTGCCACCACTTTCCCAGGGTTAAACAGACTTGGTGCAAAGGGCACCGGCCAAGAGCGGGGCCAGCGCCGGGCACGAGCCCCTCGTGTGTTTTCAGGCAGGTGAGGAGCATGCAGGGATGCTGCAGGGACCAAAGGGTTTTCTTTCCCGCTGTCCCCTCGTGCCAGATGTCCCCACACCCCTGCCCGCTGCCCCATCCCAGCAGAGAAACCAGAAACCTCTGACCCAGGGCTGCCAGCTCAAGCACAGTCAGCAGCCAAAAAGTGCATTAGCCCAGCAGCCCACCTGCACCTGGGGTTTCACTTCAGCCTTGCTTTTTTGCAGCCAAACCCTGGAGAAACCAGCAAATGGGAGAAGGCAGTTTGGCAAGGGCTCAGTTCAGAAAGCGGGGCATAAGCACTGCACGTGCACAGAAATGTGGGTAAATGCACCAACCCTTCTCGCATCAGAGGAGCAGGTGGTGAGCAGCCAGCCAAGAGGCTGTGGCTATATTTTTTAAATATATATATCTGTATATAAACATATAACCTTCCTCCTGAAGATGAAAACATGGCACCCCCTCTGAAGAGCTGCCTAGGTGAGGAGGAGGAGGGTAGAGCAGCCTTCACCCTGCGCCTCGAAGCAATGCCGGGCTCTGCGCAGAAGCCTGGTCCCCGCCGTGGGCCACTAGCTTTTAGAAATCCATCCCTGTGGCAAACGCCTGACTCAGGGCTGTGGGAAACAGCACCACTGGCTACTTCTTAATTAAATACCAGCATCGAGGGGCTCAGTGGCAATGGCAAGCGGTGCTCAGGGCTCTGCCAGATCAAGCTCTGGTCTCCTGAAGGGAAGGGCAGGCTGCCTGACACCTTGCAGGCAGCTACAGGCTGTGTTTCCAAGCGGAAAGTCACACTGTTTTGTTGCAGACGATGCTACAGGCCCTTGGTTTGTAACCCGCTGCTGCCAAATCACCTCTTCCCAAAAGAGCAGACAGTTTCCCCACGAGCTCTGCTCACAAATGACAAAATCCATCACCTCTCCGGAGAGCTGCACAAGTACCTGTGACCTCCCCATGACCCACTAATACCCTCAGTGCTGGCTGGATGAGGCAAAATGGGTAAATGGATGAAAAGAATTTCTGCTCTAACTAGAAGACAGACGTATTTATCTTCCTTCACGTTCTGAACTGTTGCTGGAGGATAATTTCTGTTGCTACAACACGATGCCGGCACAATGTGCCATGAGTGCCGGAATTGAGTTAGCAGGACTGGCAGAGCAACTGGACTGTGTTCGGCCAGTTATTAGCTTATAAATCCAGCCTTAAATCCGGAGCCAGAGCTCTGACAGATCTGTCTGCACCTCTCCCACTGGCCTCTGCTCCAGTCAGCTGTCTGCCAGCACCATCGTCTGCTGATGCTAATTATTGCCCTCACTGCTGATTCACATCAGACCACTGCATGGATCCAAAAAGACAGCATCTAGATCCATTTAAAGTCCCTATTTATTTACAGTCCCACCAAAATTGCTTATAGACATATCGGAGAGCACCAATTTGACAGGAGTTTGACAGAAGACTATATGCAATAAAAGCGGTCTTGAAAAACCCCAGGGAGCTGAAGCAGCTCTCTGGCATTAACAATAAGGAGATTAATGCTACGGAGCTCAATTGCAATGTCACCGTAATTGTGGCATCGCATGTAATCCTGCAGAGCACGTCTGAAAGGAGCTGTGTGGAAGATGCCTGGGATCGCTGCCTGTAAGCAGGGTCTGGCTCTCCACCCTACCCACCACACCCCCCCATCTTGCACATATGCCTGCGCACACACACTGTACCCTCACCTACACCTCACTTATTCTTCTGTACTGAAGCGCGTTTACTCCACGTGGGGAAATACTGGGAAGTTTTTGGCTTTACAGCGTCTGTTTTTGCCCCCTACAGAAGCCCTCCACCCGCCTTAATCGCCCCATGAGCAAAGAGACTCAGCCGAGATGGAGAGCAACGTGTCCTCCGGGAACTGTACCGATCCCCAGATGTCCTTCCAGTCCACCCTGTACGCAACCACTTACACCATCATACTCATCCCTGGCCTCCTGGCCAACAGTGCTGCCCTGTGGGTCTTGTGCCGCTTCATCAGCAAGAAGAGCAAAGCCGTCATCTTCATGATCAACCTGGCCATGGCCGACCTGGCTCACGTCCTCTCACTGCCCTTACGGATGTATTACTACATAAACCACACCTGGCCGTTTGGAAGTTTTCTTTGCCAGCTGTGCTTCTACCTGAAGTATCTCAACATGTACGCTAGCATTTGCTTCCTCACCTGCATCAGCATCCAGCGGTACCTCTTCCTCCTCCACCCCTTCAAAGCCAAGGACTGGAAGCGGCGGTACGACGCAGCCATCAGCGCTGCTGTCTGGCTCTTCGTCGGGGCGGCATGCTTACCCCTGCTCATAGTGAGGAGCCCAGCCCTCTCCAACAGCACAGACACGTGCTTCTCAGACCTGGGGGTGAAGCAGCTGAGCCCAGGAGCCTCCATCACGCTGGTGACAGTGGCAGAGCTGTTTGGGTTTGTCATCCCCTTTGGCATCATTGCCTGCTGCACTTGGAAGATGTGGCAGTCCCTGCGGGAGTGTCCAACGCAGCTGCAAAACACCAACGAGAAGCAGAAGGCTTTGCGCATGGTCTTGATGTGCGCGGCTGTCTTCTTCATCTGCTTCACCCCCTACCACATCAACTTCCCTTTCTTCATGATGGTGATAGAGAACATCATCCAGGACTGTGCCATTCACAGGAGCACGCTCCGCTTCCACCCCATCTCCCTCTGCCTGGCAAGCCTCAACTGCTGCCTGGATCCAGTCCTCTACTACTTCATGACCTCCGAGTTCCAGGACCAGCTGCTGCACCACAGCTGTGCTGCCCTACGAGCTCGGTTCACGCGCCGCGGGAGCAGCCTCTCCGTTACCGAAACCAGCCATGACATTCGTATGAAGAGGAGAAATCTTCCGCGCTTTAAGTTTTGGTCTCTTCCCAAGTTCTTTGGCCAAATAAACAGCATGGAAATCCCCCCCATGCCACCCGACGAGCTTCTGCTGGAGTCCATCTCTTGAAACATAAGCCATTTCTCTCCATGTAGGTGTTTCTCATAGCTCAAGTGAAGATTGCATTAGGTCTCCAAATACATCTTGAATTGCCCTTGTGTGCAACAGATGCCAGAATCTGACCTAGAAGGACATTTTGATGAAAAAAAGTTTGCTGGTTGTGTTGTCGCTGTTGGGGACTGTTTGCCTTACAGCATTCTCCATTGCGTTATTGTTAAAATACCTGAAGCAGCTGTTGCCGATGCCAGTATTTCTCCCGTGTTGAACTGCAGCCGGGTTTGGGTCCCTCTCATTTCTGTTGTTTCAGTGCTTCTACATATTTGCCATTTTTGAAAATCCTTCTGAATCCTGCGTTGTAAGCGGGCGGCTCAGCCTCAGCGCAGCTCGGGGAGGTAGCACCAGGGGACTTTCAGCCCTGACTGCAGCCTGTGATGACTTACAGCATCCCCGAGCTCACGTGAGGCTCTACATCAGGACAGTTAATTATCTCCACATAAACTGAACCTCCTTCCATTGCAAAAAAAGTCAATCATCTGGATGTAATCTAGCCTAATCTGGTCTGCAAGACTATAACTTTACCAATGTATATCAAGCAAAGAGTATTAACCTATATCCACACCAGTGTTAAAGGGAGCCTTCAAACAAACTGGGGTCAGCTCACGCTATTGAAAAAGGCACCCAGAGCTGAGCAAGGGAGTCCGCCTGGCTCCCGGGAGCTACGGGATGCTCTGCTGATTATGGAGGGATGAATGCTTGGAAGACAGACTACAACTGGGTATGCCACAAGCAAAGAGGAGGAAGGATGAAGGATGTCTCCCAGGGCACGTCTGCTCACAGAGACCCAGGGCAAGCCACAGAAGGAAGGACTAGTAGCTGGCATTGCCGTCTCTTGTGTCATTATTAGGAGTCTTGTGTTATTTGGCATTTTGCTAAAGCCTGTGGTTGTAGATTAAGATGGTACCCAAGCCTCTCAGTTTTGCTTTAAAAACTGGAAAAGGTCCCAGCCCTTGCTGAGTACCGAGAAAAGTTTACAAAACTGACCCAAGTGCATCCTTAAGGCTTCAAATTTGGGAGGAAATAAAATGATCTGAACACGTATTTTGGCATCGTGGGTATTACTTTAAGTGCTTGTAAGTAGTCTCATTATGCACCACGTCTGCTCTCAAAGCAACAGTACAACCTGCAGAGGAGGGACCCCAGTTTGGGGCTCAGAGAGGCCCCGTTGCCACCACAGCCCCTTGCACAGCAGCCAGCACGGGGGCTGCGAGGTTCCTTCCTTGTGGGCTAAGGTATCAACGACTGCAATGCCAAAAAACCCTCAGGGAATTATATAAGTAAATGCAGGCAGAGGGGGTTTGATGGAAAACAGCTTTGCTGACGATTGGATGCACATTTCCAACCCGTGCAGCATTTCTGGGAAGCACGGAGAGGGCGGTGGTTTACCCTCGCATTGCCAAGGCTGGTCTTAGAAAGACGAGGGGAGATCCAGACAACCTGGAGGAATTTGCTGTGGTACTTACAGCACGCCAGAGATGAACAAAAAACACTGAGACCTGCAGAGAAAACACTGCCCTGCAGCTCTGTCCCAAATCTCCTCCTCCTCTCACAAAAAAAAAAACAAAACAAAACAAAACCAAAAACAAAAAAACCCCCCAAAAAACCAAAAGGACACGTGTTCCTTGTTTGCTTGGACGGGGGAAGAGTTTTCAGGGCTGAAAAAAGCTGCTTTTCAGATGGCACAAACCCAGCAGTGTGCACAGGCAAAACAGGAAACCCAAGCAAAACCTCGCCGATGCCATGGCTGGCAAGACCCAGGTCCGGGCAGCTGCCAAAGACGGGACAAGTCACAATACCAGCACCTTAACCAGGAGCGTGGTTTTAGCCTGTGAGTGTCTTTCGGGAATGGTACAACCCTGAGTAGTGTGGTGGACATCCAGGTAGCCCTCAGTAACCGCAGGTAGATATTTATAAGTCCTGCTGACTGACCACAAAGTCCATACTGCGGCTCTGACCTTACCGGCAGCTCCAGGTTTCCCAGTAGCACCAGTTAACAGTGGGACTTCACCAGTTTGTTTTCAGATTGCACAGCTTTTCTGCTATTTCTGCAATGCAGTTTCCCCCATCCAAAAAGAAAACAGGAAAAAGAAAGCAAAACAAAAACTCTCACTAATCTGTCATGCAGAGACGCAGGAGCAACCCTTACTCAGGCTGCCCCTCGGGCTTGCCTGCACTGCAGGTTGCCTTGGAAATACAGCAGAAAAATCCCTTTCTGGGTTATAGGCACAGGATAGGAAGGATTTTGCTGGGTTTTCCCCAAACCAAACTCTGAGGAAATATCCTTTTCCAGTGCAGACCGGTGCTTTCTGCCCTTCAGAGGCCACGAGACACTTGCCAGCCCTCCTGTTTTATCACAGCCCACCAAGACCCTCTACCACAAACACCCCGGCTGGGCACCCAGACCCAGACCACAGGGATTTGGGGTCAGCTGGAGCTCTGCTGCCCAGATGCTGCAGCGAGGCGGGGACAGACAGACAGGGATGCTGCTGGTCCCTGGTGCAGAGATGCAGGAGCAGCGGGCTTCACCAGTGGTAGTTGGGGTACCGTGTGGGGCAGCAGGTCAGCATGGGCTGGGGGATGTCTGGCTGTACGGTGCTCCTAAGAAGATTTAGGTAAAAAGCTGCCACACTGAGGATTTGCTTTGCCAAGGCCAAGGTGTGAGCTAATGTCTTACAAGGCAAAAGCTCAAGGTTGAAGAGAAGGGAGAGCAAGGGGCTGGGAGCTGATGTGTGGGGGAAAGAGGACAGGGTGAATTAAGAGCTTTTCAGGATTTCTTTCCCAAAGCCATTACCTGTGGGCATTAAACCTATTCATATGGCAAAATCAGGCAGTAATAACCCCAGTGCTGCGCTTTAGCCTCATTAATTTCCACGTAATGTATTACAGACCCTGGCCACACTCTCACGAGTGGGTCCAGTGGCAATAGCACCAAGAGCTTGTCCCCTACCCAGGGCAATCTCGTCCCCACGTACTGTCCTCAGCTCTTCTGACAGAAGAATACGTGGCATGATGCTCTGGCCTCAGCCAGCCCGAGAGCTCAGACCGATAAGCCACTGGTGACTATTTTGGCCGCGATGATTTCGTAGCCAGCAAAGCGTGCTGGCAGGAGGGCTTCCAAAACACCCTCACGGGAAGGGCGAGAGGCTGCAGCAGCAGGGAGAGCAGCAAAGCGGGCAGCTCAGCCGGACCTCTGCCGGCACCGACGACAACTGCATATCCTGAGCTTTTCACATGCAATTAATTATTCTATATGGTTTAATCCTTTACAATGGGCTTTGACTAGAACTGCTTAGTTGCTTTTATATATGCATGTCCATCCATATACACACACCCCCCTGCACACATACTACACTTACATATACCTAAAATCATGCAATACTTAGGAATATCCAAGACGACATCTCTTCTGCCCAAGGCTTTCTAGGGCGCCGCACGGAAGGAGGGAAGGTTGCTTTTCCTTTGGCTAAAAATACCTTTTTCCTCCCTCCATGACTGCATGCTTCCAGTCCAGCCCCAGCAGAGTGACTTTGCCTCTGGAAAACCACTCAGCCTCAGCTCTCGGCTGAGCTCGCACCACCTACCCGGTAGCGAGACTCAGACTGTGATGATTTTTGGCATGGTGCTAATAGCCACCACTGCTGGCAACGAGCTGCTTCTCCATCCACCCACCTCGCGCCGAAGAGAAGGGAAAGCACTGCGCCTGGCAAGGGAACAAACACAACAGCTTCAATTCCGAGTGCAACCTAAATGCACAGAAAGCAAATTTTGCTGCTTTAAACCAACCCGAGCCAGGGAGCGGTTTTCCAGACAGTCATGATTTCATCAGACCCAAGTCCAATTTTCTGAGTCATGGGCTCAGCCAGCAACACCCTGCTAAGCACAAGTCACTGGTGTTCAACGGGACAGCACCATTTTAGAGACCCAGGGCTGCCCGTCAGTCCCTCGTGCGCTGCAAGGTCCTGTTTGCGGCACAAGGGAAAGGGTTTTGGGAACTCTGCGTCAATGTCATGGCTGCGTTCAGCACCGTAAGGGTGAGCTCTCCCCCAAGAAACAGTCAAAGTCTCAACCTTGCGGCAGTCAGCAAGTCCTTTCCAGCAGAAATTGCCACACCGATCGCTCAGTCCTGCTCCTCTTAACGGGGGATTTTTTTGTTTTTTGAAGAAAATTTCCCTACTGTAGGCGGATAGGGCAGGCACTGAGGCTGGGGAGGAAAATCCAGAACTTTTTAGCCCCCGGCCCAGTGAAAGCAGCACGGCTGCATCCCTGGCTCCACGCGAGCCTGGCACACCCACGGGCAGCGGGGCCGGGGCCCTGCGCCTGCTCCCCCTTTGCAAACATGCTCCTGCCTGGTGCGTCCCCTTCCCTGGGCTCCTACTGCGTCGTCACTGAGCAAAGCATCACCAGCCACATGGAGAGAAGACAGACATGCAACCTATTCTCAGGAATTATTTCCATTCAAGACTGTCAGTGTAGACCAGAAAGACCTTAGCTGTTTGTGTCTGAGGATCTCCTACAAGGTCATGAAGCATGAGCTTAGATGAACTGAAAATTTCCCATTTTTATAAGATAAAAATGTAAGTATAAGTAATAAGAGGAAAATACAAGTAGTAGATAAAATTTTATCTTATACTGTAAAATAATTGCTTTGCAATTTGGTTCCCAGCTCCAAGTTCTCCTGATTTTTGGTGGCCTCGACTACGGCAGGTTTGAGGAGGGTCCGGCCAGTGCTGCTACTGTGGGCCCTGTGCCAGGGGATAGCATGACTCGGAGAGTGGCATTTGGCTGCCGGTAAAGGCGAGCTGGGGAAGGCGGCCTCGGGTTCCCACCCACGCACCCCAAGAAGGGGCTTAGCAGGCGCCACAGCACGCGACGGCTCCTGGAGTGACGGGAAACGGGATGGATGCTGGCAGCGATGCATGCTGGCTGCGTGCAGAGCGTGGCACCAGCAAAACAGGATATGGTTATGTTCTGAAAGGTGTTTTTGAAACAAAAAGTCTATCTGTACAGTAAATACACTCGCTGCCCCAAGCACAGGCTATGCTTTCTTATAAATAGGCTGGCTTCTGCAGAAATGAAAGTGCAAAATTGAGCATCCACACATTTGATTAGGAAAAGAAAAGAAAAGAGATCATCTTCAGAGCCCAGGTGCTGTTCAGCCACGGGGGGATGGCAGTGCCGTTATTCTTGGGACCAGCCTCAACTCTGCTGTCTATTAGAGTGGTGTCCAAACCACCCCCCACGGTCCCCTTTGCGGAGGCAGGCGGGTGCCAGGGTCACACAGGGAAAGGCTGGCAGGACAGGAGCAGGGCCTGGGGACTGTCAGGTTTCACATCACATGATTTCGGGGAGGAAGGAAATAAAAGGTTTTTCTTTAAATCACTACAGTAAAAACGCTTTGCAAAGCATGAGAGCGCACGGCAGAGGCAGCTGCCGGGAGGCACTGGCAAGCACAGGGAAAGTTTTGCATCCCAGATCCCACTGCAATTACGGAAATGCTCCAGGACTAACGCGAACCAAGCTGGCATCCTCCACCGAGGTCTCAGCACATCTCCCAGGAGACTCCGCAAAACCAACAAGCCCCATTTAAGCACTAAACCCCAAACCTCCGCTACTTCTAGTCCAAAAGCATCAGCGGATTAATCCATCCCTGCACCCAAGGGGACAACTCTGTGGCGAAGATCCCACAGCGCTGACAGCTCTAGCTCCCACACAACATTAATTAAGGCATATTAAGTAATCAGCAGGCTTCAAAAAATGGATAGAAGCTTTAACTAGTAGGATTATTAGCTGCTGAAACAGGCAAGCGTCTGCATGTTTCAGGAGGTGCAAGCTGCAAAGCCCCAGCGAGGAGCTGTGCCACTGCGGGGATGACAAACCCGGCACACTGCGAGGCCCACGATGTGCCCAAGAGATTAATTTCCTATAAACCACAATAAAAAGAAGTATATAGAGCTACAAAACCCTGCTATAAGCTGGAATTGTTATATGAGTAAATCAATAATGCTTTAAAGGAGCAGGTGTCACCGAGACCCTGGTACCTGCTGCGAGCACGTGCTGCTGCGGTGGGGACGCCACGGTAGACTGCACTGCCCGGCCCCCCGGCACCTGTGCGACCCTTCTGCAGAGCTGCAACGCTCTCCACAAGTCATGCTGCAAAGTAAGTTCTGTTCTCCTGAGCAGACATGCAAGAAAAATGAATAAAGGCAAATTAAATAGTTGCAAATAATTTTAGGTTGAATTGCTACAGAAATGGTTAAAAAAAAGTCACTTTTTCAAAATAACCAATTGACTCAAGAATCCTTGATCCCTCTTGATCTTAAAACATTTTTTTTAATACCTCTTGAGCTAGAGTCCCCAGACGGATAACTACAGAAGCATTACTTTTCAAAATCATAAAACCACTGAGCGTACGTAGGCAAGCGAGCAGCCTGCGCCGCGGCCAGCACTGCCCTCTGCCGATGGCCATCGCCCGCGAAGCACCCAGCGGGTGCAGGAGCCTGGAGCCGGGGGCCCACGGTGATGGGCGACACCGCTTCGTGGCACAAGCGTTCATCTGGAAGACAAGAGCCCTCGGCTCCAGCCCTGGCTTGCTCCGCACAAGCTGTGGGAATCCACTGAATAAGAAAACAACGACCGTGGAGAACGTCCTGCTTTTGGGGAAGCCCAAACCGGACCATGATCAGCTTCAGCGAACCTTTCTGAAGCCCCCACCCAAGCACTGGGTGCAGGGACCTGCAGCACGGGGGTAACAAAAGTCCAAGATGAGAGCGAAGGAACCTTTCCCAGAAAGCTGGGGAAGGGAGAGGAAAAGATCTGATGAAGCGTCTCGCTTCATCAGCCTCGTTAGCTGTGTGTCCTTAGCAGAAGGGGGCTCTGCGAGCAGGCGCTTGCCTGTGGGAGCCTGCGCTACCTCAGCCGGGTGCTGCTGGGGCATTGAGTCCCTTGGGCCCCCCACCACTGGCAGCGGCGGAGGCTGCTGGGGCGACAGCAGCCGCGCAGCAAACAGCGGCTGCCGCACCACAGTGGCAATTTCCAAAACACCCCAAAACCAATAGCGCCTTTACATATATATATATATATATAAAAGTAACCACAAAAAAAAAAAAAAGACAGAAAAAGGGTCAGGTCCAGCTCGGACCCACAGGCAGGAGGAGCAGCACGGAAGGCGCTGCTGGCCGGGGAGGGCCCCGCTCCTGTCCTGCGCGGGCGTAGGCTGCTGCTCCCAGCAGTTGCACTTTTGCTTTGCACGTCGAGGGGGTGGGGACCCGCTGCTGGCACCCACGGGGTCACACCGGAGCAGCCCGCCGAGACAGCGAAGGTAGGACTGATATTCTTTTATCCCTGGGTATCTTTGGTTCAGGCTAACGGGTTTAAATTGTACTTTTTTTGATTATCGCAACATAGACTCGGTGCCTCTTTTTACTCGCGCTAGAAGTGCCGAGAGGGGATGGGGACACCCCACCGAGGGGCGGGAGGGTGCAGCATTAACCACTGACCCCCGTGAATCTCCAAAAGTAAACGAGCAGAAGCAAGGAGGAAAGGCAGGCTGAGCCCGGGTACGGGTGAGGAGCCAATACCTCCATTTATCAGAAGAGCTCCTGTCAGTGCTCATGAGATGCTCTCTATCCGAGGGAGGAGGAGGAGTATGGCTTAAGCCAAAATAGCCAGCCATGAAGTTTCCAACCATATTTTCTATTACTGTTACATGAGTATCGAGAAGCTGCACTTAAGAATAACACCAATTGCGGCGACTCTTAACCTTTGCAAAACCCACAGCTACTTGTGAAGGGACTGTCTGTAGGTAAGTCTGTAAGTGGAGTTTTTGAAGCCATACAGCCCCATCTCCCCACGAACAGGGGTAACTGGTCTGATTTACTCATTACTTCGGGTCTCACTTGGGTTCGTCTCACTGTATTTCTCCAATGGATTTTCTTAAATGGTCTGTTCCTCGCAAGAGGCAGCACGCTGGATTTCCACCGGCAATTTTCCACTTAATTGCAGGAACTGGGGGAGGGAGGAGGCAGGGTTATCCGTGCTGCCACCGCTGCTCACAGCCTGGTGAGCACGGGCACGCGGCTGCGCATCCCTGCGGGGGGGGCGTGCGCTGACGGTTTGGGTGGAAAACTCGTGGCTTTGGTGCTTGTTACTATGCCCATCTACCAGGGACATCAAGGTGAGCCAAGAAGGGAGAAGAGGGGTGGGGGATTAGGCTAATACACAACACTGCTGCTCCGGGTTTATTTTCCCTTTTTAACCAGGATAAATATTAACAAGGGAGGGCAAGAGCTTTTGCAAAGGATTAAAAGGCAAAAGCAGCATATTTCACGTGGCATTAAACAGGAGCGTTTATTTTTTCCTGCATATTCTTGGAATTTACCCAGCCAAAATCCCCCTGGTGTCCCTGGCTGCCTGCCCGCCTGACTCACTGCCCACCAGCACGCAGCCGGCCCCCCACCACTGCAGCCCAGCCCCTCTTCCCAGGGAGCTCCCCAGGGCTCCAGCCCCACAGCTCCTTCCCAAAATTTCAGTTCCAGAGGGGAAGTCTCCCTCGAGCAGATGCTGGCAGCTCTGCCGCTCCTCCCAGCATCGACATGGGCTGAAAGGCAGGGAGCACGGGCAGGGCAGAGGGTAGGCACGCCACGGAAACACTCAGTTACCTTAATGAGCAAATGAGAAATTAATGAAAGAACAAAGAGAAAGAAACCTTTTCATTCCGCTCTGCCAATGCCCCACAGTCCCCACCTGTAAAGTCTTGGCTGTTTCACTGCTTTTTCCCCTGGAACAAACATTCACCACCTTTAGTGAGTCACGTTTCAGGTAACCACAGAAATCGGATGGGATGAACAGGCACTTGCTCTGGTACTCTGCAACTGAGTCAAAATAAAAAAGCCACTCTCATCCATATTGCTTTGCAAACACAGCATTAGCAAATATATTCCAGCAACTCAGAGTGTGTCTGGTGCAGAACAGATGCTGGGCAAGGGGAGGGATGCTGAGGAGGGCACCGGTACCTGGGCTGGGAGGTGCTGCTGACGGAGGTGCCCGGGCCTGGGTAAGGCAGGCAGGGACGCAGGGGGTCAAGGTTCCTGCTGTGTCAGGACAAGCACAGCAAGACACAGGAGGCCCCGAGGATGCCTAACAAAAGCACTGGGGCCTCTCTGGGAAGATGCTGCCAAAAAGGAAATAAAGGGATAAATCTCCACAGTTAGTACAGCAAGAGGCAACATTGCTCCCATGGAAGAAGATACAAACCCCAAATACCTACCAGAGAACTGCTTCAAGGGAGAAAAGCCTTTTTCCTCCCCTGACATTTTTAAAAGCAATAAAAAGCAATCCTATGCAATGATCAGTTTATATTTCTATCATTTCTATTTCCAGTTAATACCTGTTAATTATTACTACTAGTAGTTATCTTTGCCAAAATAGGATAGCAGCACTTCAGGTGACATAGAAAACAAGTGGTTACTGGGAGAAGCCCAGCACAGGACCCCGCTGCCCTGCTCTGGTCCCCGGGACAGCTCTCGTGTCCCCACATCCCCGGCCGACTGCATAGGGAGGGACAGAGCCACCACCGCACCGCCTCTGCTTACGCAGCTTCAGCGGGAAACTAAATTTCTATTTAAAGTTACCCCTGTGCACATTCTCCTTTTATTTTAAGCTGTGGAAGAGAAGGAGGAAAAATAGAAGAGAGGTCCCAGTCAGCAGCAGACCCAAGCCTCCCTGCAAAAGGGTAAGTCAGCAGATGACACCAGGGTGCCAGGTACAGCACCAGCTGCTGCTCTGCCACAGGCATTACATATTTTTACAGCACAAATACCAGCCCCACACCAAACACGGGGTGCCTACACACCCACTGCTCACCTGGGCCAGCAGCAGTCCTTACAAGAACAGTGCTTGGTGGCAGGATATGGCCAGGCTGATCGCTTACCCTTGCTCTGGGAGGGAGCAGGAGGTGTTGGGCAGCATCCAAGGTTCCTTAAGGACCAGAGCTCCAAGACAGGACCAGGCACGATGCTGCAGCAGGGACAGCACCTACAAACAGTGCCTGACCACAGGCTACTTTCCCCCAAGCTGGTTTAAGAGCCTTTCCTCCACCGAGCTGGGTTTTAAGAGCTGCTGTGGCTTTGCTTCCTGGGGTAAAACCCACAGGATTTGCTAACGAGGGTCCTGGGTTGACCTGGGCAGTTATAACCATCCTCAGGTGAGGAGCCTGATTACTCCTGGAGGGTGTGATGGGCTCTGATGAGGGTATGGGGCAGAGCCCCAATGCATCCCAGGCCCACGGGTGTTGCGGCTGTAAGTGACTGCTCCCACATCCACAGCTCCTGCGCTTGTTCATATGGAGCATATGGATATATGGCTGCCTTTCAGCATATAGAAAATATTTTACAAAATACGTACCTAGCGTTAACAAGCCCTGGTTGTAAAGGCTGGCTACAAAACTCACCTGGTGTTTCTGACTCATTAAGTACAAACGAGAAGTCTTCATCCAGTGCCCTGACGTGGGTGACTGTGGGGTCTCCTTGGCAAAATAGGGGGGGAAAAACCGTTCGGGGGAAGAAGGAAGCCATGCCTGGGGAGAGTCTTGCACCTACCGCCACAGCCAGGCCCCTGCACCGAGGGGAAGCGAGCGCAGAGCATGTGAAACAACATTTCCTCTTTCTGGAACTTTTTTTAGCATCCTGCTGGTTTTTACGTAGCACGTTTGGCTGAACTTTGCAATGTTACTGCTCGGGATTTCCAAAGCGCGGTTTCTCACATTGCCATGTTTTTACCCCCGCTCTGAGGGCGGCCGCTCTCACAGGGGCATTTCTGGGTGCCCTGGGCAAGCACCCTCGCTGCTTCTCGGCTTTAGCTGGGCTTTCTGGGACCCCTCATGCTGCGGGTTTGCTGCCCCAGGGAGAGGCAGAAGGTGCTGCAAGTGCATCCCAGCCCCGGGGCCGGGCTGGAGGGAGCAGAGGGTGATTTTGGAGGAAAGTTGCTGTGCAGTGGGGATGGCGGAACGCAGGCACTGGGGGGGGCAGCAGGAAAAATGCTAGTGTGCACGTGTGCATGCACGTGTGTGCGCACTGGGCTGTGAACAGACAGATGGGCTGGGACTGCACCTTGTCCTTCACTTTGCGTGTCTCATGGCCCAGCGATGGTGGTAGGGTGGATTTACTCACCCAGGAATGCAGCCAGAAGAAAGGGAGCATGATTCAGCCTTCCTGACCGGGTGATAGGAGCCCCTGGGCAAGAGATGAGAGGAAAGACAAGCTTGTTTAAAAAAAAAATCACTGGAAGGAAGAGCTGGGTGATGCGGATTTAGGGCTTTATCTTGCAAACGCCCCTGTAGATGCTCCCCTGCCAGGCGTAGCCCTGCCCGAGCAGTGTTCACAGGAGCGGTGCCAGCTGGGCACGTGAATCTGCAAGAGCGGGACACCGGTATGGGCAGCGAGCGATGGCACCGCAAAGGCACCCGAGCTCCTCACTGCTGGCACTTCAGAGCAAACTTCAGGCAAGAAGTTCAGACATTCTGGGTGAAAAAACATGAAGATCAACCCAAGGCAAAGCTGTGCAGCTCCTTGCAAGTCACCCTCACTCTGCCGGGCAGGCCGCCCACGTCCTAGGGGATGGTGCTGGTATCTGGGAAGGCAAGAGGAATAGAGGAGCTCTCCAGGAGTGAGAGGATGCACCGTCACTGGTGCCCCGGTCCCGCTGCCTGGGCACAGCCCAGGGACCTACAATGCAGTTGTTTTGCTCGCACACCCCGGCAGCACCAGGACCTGGATGGGAAGCCTGGACACGTGCTGAGGAGTTTGCTGTAACAGTAAAGACGGGCTCGTCTTCACAGGGCCTCAGCATAGCCATGGAAAACCAACATAAAAGAGAGCATCCCTCCCGTCCTCTATAAGTACCCGTCCCCGCTAAGCAGCTCTGGATGCTTTCCCAGCACAGCCTGCTCTGCCTGTACCTATACTCAGCATTTTTTCAAGCCCAGCAAGGCAATTTCTGACCACTCAGGGAGGACGTACTGGTTTTGGCCAACTGGTTTGGCTCAATCCCAGTACAGAGGAGAAGGGAGGAACACACCCGAAGCAGGTGCCGCTGTCAGGAAGCCCCAAAGGGGTTAACCAGCTGCTGAGGGTGAGCTCTGAAAGCCCCAGGGAACCCCAGGGCATGACAGGCACTGCCAAAACCCAGCCACATCCACAACCCCCTCCCAGTTACCTGTGCTAGTCAAGCTCCAGCAAATGGAAACCAAAGCCCTTGGCCCGAGTTACCCACCAGTGATGGATAAAGCCTAACGAGTAGGTGAGCACCAATTAGTTTTCCTGCATGACAAAGAGATTACTCACATTTCTAGAATGTTTGTGCATTGAAAGTTGGGCGGAGAATTAATATAAGAATAGGAAAGTCTTTGAACAGAAGGCTAATTAACTCCATGGCTTATTAATTGTCGCTTCTGAAGTTTAACGGGATTATTTCACGAACTATTTTGCTCTACTGGTTATGTTAGATGCTGGCTCCCTGGAAGAAAGGAAGACATCTCAGTCTCATTGGACTGGCTACTCGATGGTATGCAACAGAAACTACACAAACAGACACAGAAAAGCCCCCCCCCGCAACTGTTTCCACCCAAAGCTACTTCAAAGTTCTGGTGCGATCACACTGGCAAGTGTTGAACATTGGCTTCATTAATAAGTGTTCACATTTTAATGGCTATACCTCAAAGCACAGGAAAAAACATCAGGGATTGCAGCAGAATATAATTTTGCCTTTATAGATGTGCCTTTGGCGTCTTGGTTGGTACCTACAAACTTTTCCCACTTAGACCTGCAGGTTAATTCTTCATGCTGAAGCAAAAGGCAAACCTGAGAGAGCTTGGACAGAGATCAGAATTTCCTCTATATTTATCAGATCTGGGGTGGTGGGTTTTTTTTTTTTTTTGACTGACAGATTCAGATAATATCAGCTGCTTACTATGCAAACAATTTTAAAATAAAGTCCACCTACAGTCACCTTAGTGACAATATCTGGTATTTCCAACAGCCACAGCAGTCACGTGTGCAAGATGGGTAAAGGAAAGGCTTAGAAAAAGCAGTTGTGAGAAAGTCAAATTTAATATAATGCAGGTAGTTCTGCAGCAAAAAGTGTTTAATAAGTGGGCCAGTTGTCCCTGCTTGCATGCAAGTATGTTTTATATTCTGTTCATGAAAGATAGATGAAAAAGTTGACCCCAGCTTGGTGAAAGCCACCGACTTGGGACTTCCACTCCGTGCCACAGCAGCAGCGGCTGCACCGGTAGAAAATGTTTCTTTCTCAGGCATGTGTGTCAGGCTCATTTACATGAGGAGCAGATTTCGTTCTGTCATCTTCTCGGCTGTCTATGGCCATGGTGCGGGTGGGAAGTTTCTGAAGGGCTTTCCCGGGAAGACCAGGGGAGAGTTAAACTAATGAGTGCTGTGTGAGGCGAGAGTATCCCTCTGCCCGCAGCTGGGCAGAGAGGAGGGATCCAGGCACAGCGCTCAGCGGAGCATCTCTGCGCTGGCTGCGCGCTCGGGCACGGGGAGACCAATGCAACTGGAAGCAAAGGGAGATTCGGGTGGAAAAGCTGGAGCTGGGAAGGACGCAGCTGCAGAAACCTGGCAGCAAGTTAAATACGCCCTGCGATCGGGGATGACTTCTGCTTGGCGGTACAGCACGGGAGCCTGGTTTGTAGCAGCAATTAAGCACATTTTTTATTTATTCCTCAGTGGTTTTGCATCTCCCTTCACTGGGCAAGGCATGGCGCTTGTTAGGCGGGAGAGGTGCTGGCCACCACAGATGCCACCAGCAACAGGTTTCTGCTAGAGAGACGCTCCTACTGCTCTTGCAAGCTTTCCCATACCTTTTGCTTTGTAAGACTGCGGCTCCCCACAGCATTATAACGGCACCTTTCTGTCTTTCAGCTGCAGGGCCACGTCGGTTGTCAAGCTCCTGTGTTGAGAGAAGTGGCTGAAATGCCACCCAAAAGGTGACAGAGGTACAGCTCCTATGACAAACTGTTGACTGCTTCAGCACACAACGATGCATTTCTCTGTGTCGATCCCCTCCCTGTCAATCCTGCAAGCAACTAGAGTAAGGTCTGGTAGCTTCTGACAAAGAGCATGAGTGAAGCACACGAGCAGGACTTTAATTAACTCACTCACACCATAACGAAGCTCCTCCCCAGAGTGGACGTGATGATCTGGTAACCGAAGCCTCACACACGGATGCCAGGGCTGAACCTTTTTATTTAAGCACCGACAACCTGAGGACAACCTGGCTGCAGGATGCAAGTGAGGAACATGTTATCATGCCGGGGCTGAGCACAGATCTGGAGCACAACCATGATGAACAGTTCGACCTGCACCGAAACAGACCTCAAGCCCTACTATGCAATTACGTACACTTTCATCCTGATCCCTGGACTAATAGGAAACACTTTAGCTTTGTGGGTCTTTTACGGGTACATGAAAGAGACTAAAAGGGCCGTAATATTTATGATCAATTTAGCCATTGCCGACTTATCGCAGGTTTTGTCCTTGCCCCTGAGGATCTTCTACTACTTGACTGGGACGTGGGAATTTGGAGGAGGTCTCTGCATGCTTTGCTTCTACCTGAAGTACGTCAATATGTACGCAAGCATCTACTTCTTGGTTTGCATCAGTGTAAGACGGTATTTGTTTCTCATGTACCCATTCAAATTCAGCGACTGCAAACGCATCTGTGATGTGTATATCAGCATCGTTGGGTGGGTCGTGGTCTGTGTTGGCTGTTTGCCTTTCCCGCTTCTCAGACTTCACCAGGATGCTAAAAACACATGTTTTGTGGATCTCCCGGTAAAGGACGTTGACCTTCCCGTCTCCATTGCAATGATGACAATAGGTGAATTGGTGGGGTTCATAACACCCCTACTCATCATCCTATACTGCTCGTGGAAGACCATCTTGTCACTAAAAGAAAAAAATTCTGCTTCACATGACCTTGGAGAGAAAAAAAAGGCTTTAAAGATGATTCTCACCTGTGCTCTGGTATTTCTGATTTGCTTTGCACCTTACCATATCAGCTTCCCACTAGATTTCTTTGTCAAAACTAAAAAGATTAAAAATGGGTGCGTCCAGAAGGTGATCTCGGCGTTTCACGTTGTAGCTTTGTGCCTTGCCAGCTTGAACTCCTGCGTGGACCCAGTCATCTACTACTTTACTACAGATGAGTTCAGGAGACGCCTTTCCAGGCAGGATTTGCAAGACAGCATTCAGCTCCACAACCTCAGTTACGTGAGGAAGCACTCCAGAAATGTGCTCAGGGAGGACACCACAGACTACTAGCACTGGCCTTCCCCAAACAGTTGCCAGGACTTCAACTGTTCACTATATTCTGGGGGTTGGCCCAATTTTTTTTTTTCCCCAGGACACTGAGAACGACGACTTAGACAAGCTTCTGCTGATTTCAGTGGAGAAAAACAAACAAAACCCCCCCAAACCCCAAACCTGACCAAAAATATGTTGATTTAATACTTTGGTTGCAAATTTTCTCTGAATATAAATAACACTGTGTGATTCCCACAGGCCCTATGTCTAAGCTGGGCAGCCAGGAGCAGGTAGCTTTGGCAGTAGGAGGAGGATGTGGACCTGTGGCAAGGGGTGATGCTGTGCCCCGTTGTCACCGGTGGGGCCATTACCCGGCCATGTCCTGGTCACGCACCCTGGCTTCAACAAGGGGCAGCAAAGATTTGGGGGTCTTGCTATGCAGAAATAATTTGATCCTAAAAATTAGCAGGTGACACAGTATTATATATTTCTGAAGCAAAAGACAATCCAGCAGTGACTAATTTCTATGGAGAGTGCCAAGAGCCTGCCTCAAGCCATGTTGACCACGGAGCGAGGAGCCTAAGATGGCCCCAAAGGACTTGCCATTTAAATAATTAACCAAGCCTCCATTTTGGGGTGTAGCAAATGACATACCCCCAAATCACAAAGTCATTGAAGCGTCCAGACACTATTTTTCTGCCAGCTGTTCCCATTTGTGGCTCGCGAGCCATACGGTTTGAAGCCATATCGCTGCCTTGGATAAGCTTTAACCACGGGGCTGTGCTTCAAGGGTATTTATTCAGGCTAGACGTCCATCAAGGCTTTCAGGTCCTCTTGTCACCAAAGATGGGGCAAATTATTTCCCTTTCACTGATAACTGACCCTGCACCATCATATCTCCTCTTCATTAACAGCAGCTTGATTAAAACAGTCAGAGGAACCACACCTTTCTGAAGTTCACTGTAATGGGAACTCGCTGTAAGCAGAGTCAAAGGTGCCACCCAACGGGCTACGAGAGACTTTTAAAAAAGGCTCAAATGTGGCTGTATTTTTAATAATAATTTCTTTAAAATTAAACAACAGCAGCTTTAGGCTTGACTGGTATTTCATTTGCACCTTCTTGTAAAATTTATTTTTCTGTGAACGTTTGAAATGTTACATTTTGAAGTGTAAAAATACTGTGACGGTATTAGGTTTTATTTAATGCAAATGTTGTTTTATAGATTTAATTTATAAAAAAATATATATTTTGTAGAAAAATGATGTGAATCCCAGAGAGTGCTGGAACACAGAAAGACTTTTTTTCTTTTTAAAAACCCTTCTACACAATAAAACAAAACTCTACCACCTCACCCCCACAGCAGTCTGAGCCAGTGTGTCTGTATCTGAGTGTGTCGGCTGAGTAAGCACTGCTAATTCATGGAAACCATGAAGCACATTGCAATTTGTTCACAGCAATGAAAAAAATATTTATTTTTTTATTTCCTGTTGTACATGATAAAAAAAAATCCTTTTTAAAAAAAAATTTAAATGTAATTCTTGACCCACTCTCCCCCTGTCACTGTCTGCATCACCACTACACGCTCCCATGGACCAAAGTGTGGCAGCGCTTGGATTGCCCACGCCTCTCGAGCACCTGTAGAACATTTTAGATGCCTTTTCAAAACTATTTTAACCTCCTTCTTGCACTGGGGAGAAAAGCAAAATGCTGGCTTGCAAAGGGACAAAACACACTGCTGGAAACTGCAGCAGCTCATCCGCCCCCCACGAGAGGCTCACCAAGATGACGTGAATTCCTATAGCTGAAGGCCAGCACCAGCACAAGCCCATCGCCGTCCTTTCTGGCCGCTGTCCCCCATCCCCGGCCGCGTGGGCGGGGAGCTGGATGGCCTCGTACAACTCCCCAGAGCTACTTTTAGCTTCCGAGGGGAAAAGATGTTACACAAAGCGGTGTCAGAAGTTCAGAAATTGTTCAATGAGAAAACCTCAATAAGCTTAAATTTTCCCACCTAGAAAATACTGTAGGTGCAAGACGAGCCATTTCCCCTGCTGCCATAGCAATGTGGTTTATTCATATTAGTATTAACGGTCTCTTTTTACAGGAAGTCTGATGTAATAGTCGTGGTAGCTCACATGAGCCGAATTCCAGAGAGACCTGCCTGCCCTCCCCCTCCACAGCACCTCTGCTCCAGGTGGGATTTGCTTGGGCCACGCTCTCCGTCGCAGAGGTCTCACAAGCACTTGGCTGATGTTGCCACGGACATCCGGAGAATCAAGATATTACTTAGATTAACAGAAGGTGTACTTTCATACCCTGTTGATGGCTCGGGATGATACCAGCCCACGCTCGAGCCCTGGAGCAATCACACACCAGCAGAGATGCTCTGCTGCGTTTCTGCCACCCAAGAAAGCCTCAAGTGGGGATGGCACATGGCACACAGGAGGTTTAGAGAAGGCAAGTAATGCCCAGCCGCTGCAGCAGCAGGGAAGCAATTGCTGTTTGATTGCTTTTCTGCCCAGCTTCGAGCTCTGTGCTAGGCAAGATCCGATTCTTCACCTGGACTTTGCTCAGCTCTGGCCGCAGTTCTCCCTTAGCCTGTTCAAAGCCAGCGGAAGGTGATATTCCCATGGAAATCTTTTCTCCGGAAAGCCTTTTGAGTAATAAATCTGGTCTGCAGCACTGGACTGGGAATCTGAATGAGAATGTAACTGAGAGGAAAAAAAAACCAAAAAAACACCCCCGAACACCCCCTTTATTCTGCAGGAAGTATTTCCTCTGGTTGCTCAAGAAGCACCTCTCCCCCGAGAGGGTTGTTACTGCCGAGAAGCAAAGCGCTGAAGTCTCTGCCAACAACCTCGCCAGGCAGGCTTTGTGCTGAAGTGACAAGTGGCTTTTTGACACAGAGTTAGGTTTAATTCGTGCTAGGCCAAAAGAAAAGGTATATTCTCTTCTTTTCTTTTTTTTTTTGCAGCAGTTACATTTCAGGAGAGTTATTCTATACCTGGCAGTGAAAGAAGCCTCTTTCAAGGACTCTCCCTGAAACTGGAAGCCAGGGACACGCTGAGGGCAGGCTACATCCCTCCCCATCCCAAAAAAAAGCCATTTGTGGCAATAGCTCAAACCCAGGGAAGGTCTCAGGGGATGCTTGGGGACCTTAAGCTGTTCAGATACAGCATCAAGACAAGGGTTTTTTTGGGGAGTATTATTTGTACCCAACACAAGGCGAATGAGGATGACACAGTTCTGGGTGGAAGCAGAGCTCTCAGCTGCACATCGCAGGCCTCCGTTTCCATCGACTCCCACACAGCCGTGTGCCTCCGAACCCACACGCCGCGGAAAGTGCAGACGATTTCATCACACCTCGGGGGCCGCTTCTCACAGCTTCCTTTGTGTCATTGTCATCAAGAGACGAGACATGATGGGGTTTTGTTGTTTGTTTTTTTTTTGTTTGGGTGGGTTTTTGTTTTTTTTTTTTTTTTGCATGTTGAGACTTAAAACTGTACTTGCAAGCGAAGGCTGCTATAGCAGTGGGAGAGCACATGTGCGCGCCTGCCCCCTCTTCCCGTTCTCCTCTTTACACCTTTGTGAGATGGTTGGGTTGAGCCAGATCAGAGACCACCGAAGCAGCTCACTTGCTGCTGATGGTGGGCTTGGGGAGAGCGTTGAAACACCAGGCCGTGGGCAGCGATCCTGCCCAGGCACAGCCGTCCTCAACCACTGGTTGTGGGGCTTCCTGCAGCTGTACTGAAAGCATCATTCTCCAGAGCCATGAAAAGCTCTTTTGCAACCCGCTTGACCAACATACATCTGAACCCACCGATCGCAGTGGCAATGAATTCCCTGGTTTAGTTATCTGTACATTGCTTGGGAACATCACTGTCGCTTTGAGCCAGCCACATGACAACATCTTTTGGTGTCCCTTCCTCTTGCACCACGAGAGACCAGTTCCCTTTTCAGCTCCTCTGCAGGGCTCGTGCCTCAGCAGAGGCGAAGTCTGACCCACGCTCAGGACACCCAGCCACCTCCTGGGTGGGAGCAGGGCCACGTGCTGTTGGCCACAGCACAGGTCCTCCACGGCCATAGCCCATCACATTTCCAAGGTCCTCTTCATCTCCTCTGCCATCACCAGCCATTGCCCATGAGCTATCCATGTAACTCAAAAGATCTCGCTTCTTCATGAAAAGAGCTGATTTACAGCTCCTTTTACCTAAGCAGAGTTTTTCTTCCCCCTTACATGTCTTTGCTTTTATCAGCACTAGATTTCATTTGCTATTTTGTCATCTGGTTGCTCAATGACCTGAGAAGACTCCCCATTTCTCCGTAGCCGGTGTTAGATTTTCTTGCTCTGGTTAAGGCTGCATCAACAGCAAACTTCGACACTTTTTACTTCACTGTTTACTTCCTTTTTCATTTTGCTGTTACAGGCTAAAAATTAGTATCGTCCCCCATGTCACAAAAACAGCTCGTTGGCCATAAAGGGACACAGAGCATCAGAAACAGCGCTGCTGGATACTACTCAGACCTCAATAACTAAAAAAGTGACCCAGATACACATCAATCCCATCCAGTACAAAACCAACAAAAAGATAAAATCTTGTCAGAGATGGTTTGATAAATGTCCTGACAAAAAGAGAGCAGATCAGCTGGAGCTGTCTGAACAGTGCCTGGCTCACACTGCCGGTTAAGTCAGGGCAGAGGAGCTCCAGCATTTGGACTGATAAACTGAGCTCTGTGTAAATATGATCTATATAATACACATCAGTGGTCAAAAGACCTGATTTTGAAAAAGATCCAGTTACTTAAAGCCATCAAGAATAAAATAGTAGTAATAAAAAACCAGAACACATCTGCAACAGCTGCTTTGGTACCACCACTCGCCACTGTAATGAGTTCGTTGGGACCAGCAACTACCATCGGATTAACCTGTTTCACTCACCCTTCTCTCTAATGCAGTGATTTGCACTTCAGAATTTAACTGCACGGGTAACACTGTTGAAATAGATAAATAGAGGAAGACTCTATGAATATCTCAAAACTAAAAGAAAAATATGCCACAAAGGAGAGTATTTGGGAAACTCGGGGTGAAAACATGACATTCCAGTTGAAACAGTCAGAGGCACAGGGATCTTTGTTTTGCTTATCATCAGTTCTTTCCTCCAGTATTTCTTTAATGTTTTCTGCTCTTAAAGACACATTCATAGTCTCTCAATACTGACAAATTACCCCAAAAAACATTTCATACTTTTTATATCATTCCTTATTTCTCAAGGCGGAACCCCATGCAAAGACTCCGGCTGACGCCAGCAGGCTCATTAATTTCCATTAATGAAAACACTGACCTTCCCAGAAGGAAACAGGGACGGACACGATCATATTTTTGGATTAGGTCAGCCAATGTGAGGTGACTTTGGTTCAGTCTCCTGAGGGCTCAACCCTTGTCCGAGGGTCTGCTCCACCAGAGCCAGGGCAACCACAGGAGAGAAGCAATAGAAATGTCCTGTCTCATCGTGCTTCCAGTAGGTACAAGGGGAACGACCGCGCAGCTTGTTGGCCCAGCAGGCTCCTAAGCCTTGCACTGCATCTAGGAACGATCTCCAGCTGTAACTGAGACTGCTTTTGGGCATCAGTGTATCTTCTTCCAGGATTGTTATCATCCTCTTCCTCAGAGAGCAACCTTCAGCCAACAGGAGGAGGTGCCTGATCCACGGTCAGGCACATCCATCTGATACACTAAGGGCTAAATTTAACGTAGGACTGGGGTTTCTAACAATTCGGCATCGCCTGAATCTCTCTGGGAGGAGCGTACGCTGGTTCTAAAACACAGGGAAGGTCTAAGGCTGTCACTGCCCCTCCCTGCAAGTACTGTCCGTGCCTAAGGAGAAAGGAAAATGGCTAAAATTCCTCCTTAATTTAAGAGGGGATTTGAATGCCTGTTTCTCCTTGCTAGGAAAGCGTCCTTGGCTAGTCTGTAAGAGAACAGTCTCTGCTCCTCCGTCAAAGCAGTAGGAGAAAAAAAGAAAAGATTGCATGCCGGTAGGCTGGTCCTGGGTACAGGGAACAGACACGAACGTGACTTTTGGTGGTTGGTGCCTTCTCCTCAAAGGGGAAGACCTGGGTGCTTGTTTCTGCTTCGAGCTCTATTTCTGTATCTTACGTTAAACAACATGGGATACACCCCGTAAACATCACCAGCTGCTGGAAGGGTTTAGGTGGGGTTTTTTGGTGGCAGTTAGCGCTCCATTTTAAGGGATCTCTATCCTGTGTGTGGGTGATGATTGAGCAACGGCTACCTTTAAGAAAGCCAGTCTGGCAACATGCCCAGATGTCCCCAGAGCCCGTTTCAGCATGAGTTAGACCTCAAAAAAAGTCCTCAGCCCAGTCAGAGCCAGTGCTCAGTTCCGGGCATACACAGAGGTGCCAACCTAAAGTTAAAGGGAGAGGAAAAATGAAGTCTCTTGGAGGTTAGGTACCTCTATGGTCAGCAAGTGGCTGAGCTACAATCATCAAGATTATAATTTTTGATGCCAGTCTGCTTAAGTTTCCTTCCACCCTCGCTTTTTTTCCCCCTAAAGCTAGAATTCAGAGAAAAAAAACCCCCAAAAACAGAACCACCAACATAAGGTAGGATGAACAGAAATGACATAACCAATTGTCATAAAGTACTGTGAGAATTAACAAATCTCTTAACTCATCTGCCTACCCATTTTCCCAGTGGGCTCAACAGTGATGTAAGAAGGGAATATCTTGGTGGGGCTCCAGCTAAGTAAAGGTCATGGCTTTTACCAACCGCACCGTGCGGCCGCCAGTGGTCTGCTCCAAGCACCCGATGGCCAGCTTCGCCTCCCTGCTTGCCCTCCCAGGAGTCCCAACGGAAAAACTCTATAGAAAGTTTTTAACCCACCCGAACTCTTGTCTCGGCTGACTAGTTACTCTAATCTGCTGTCAGCATGTTTATCAGTCCTGTGATTCAGTGCCGTTATCTTGCACAAACTCCACTATTACATGACATAGTTGGTATTTAAAGAAATGGTAACTCGTTGTGGTCAGACAGAGGTCTGTGCAGCCAGAGAGAAAGTTCCCAGGAGACCTGTGTAAAACAGAAGCTAAAACTCATACGGCTTTGAGTTTCTAGTTTAATGAGAGGTTTCTTGTTTAAGTGGATTAACGCTAACCATCAAAGCCCCACACTCCAGCCTGTTCCTGTTGCTTATCAGTCTATAAAATCCAGAGCAGCACCATCACAAGCCCGAAGACAACAGCAGCACCGCTGCCCACGCTGGCCTGGTGCTGTTCCTGCGAGTTCCTTCACCCAAAATTTCTCCCTCTGGGTTCGCTTGCCCCTGACTGACCCAGTCCAGGTGCCTCCCATGGGACATCAAACCCCTGGTGGTATCTAGCTCAAAAGCTCTTTGGTTGCTTCCTAGTTCAGTGGGATCTTCTACAGCAGCCACCGGCTTGGGACAGGGCCACGTTCTCCCTAAAGGGCAGCAAAGGAGGTATTTACCCTCCAGCCCCTCATTATGTTATAATACTTAAAGAAAGCCACGGGCTACGACAGGCTTCAGGGCACATGCTGGCCACAGGACAGGGCTGTCCTTAGAAATATAGCTACAAATTCCAAGAAATCTCTTACAACAAAGCAAGTCAAGCAGTTCCCTTTTACTGGTAAAAGGGATGTGGGCACAGTCCCCCCAAGGAGCAGATCACCCATCCGCACCTCAGCCCCTGGGTGCTCTCCCCGCCGGGGCCAGAGGCACCACGCTGCACTTCCACCCATCACACGGGAGGGATGCAACCACCGGAGCTGCAGCGGATGGGGAAGTAGGATGGTTTGGTGTAGGGCAATAATCCCACTGCTCACCAGGATACACGACAGCCCCAAACAACTGCCTCGCTTCCCATGGGTGCACAACCCTTTGCAGTCATGTAATGAGGGCAGTGCTGCAGTTTAAGGTCTTCTCCCATTACCCAAGAGCTCTTTGTTTGGCAATTGGTCACAACCCACAAGTTCAGCATCAGGGAAGATTGTTTCTGGAAATCAAAATCCCTTTGGAGAAGCACCTGCCCCCCAGACAACACTGCCAGCACCCACCATGGCAGCACGACACTAAAGCCAACTTGACACCAAACTGGTTGGATATTTAGAAGTTGAAAAGAAATAAAAAAACTGACTGTAAACTATAGAAATAAGTGGGCTGAATATGGCACGTGAACACTGAACTAAACACAGATGAAATCCCAGATTCAAGCCCCGCTGACGATTTTGATACTGATGGGTTTTGCCCTCAGATGTCTGTTGCACTAAAGCACATCCGTGCACTTCTGCAGCTTACTCTGAATTGTACTTGGCAACTGGAAGGTATTCCTATGCTGGCTCAAGGCCAGATCTAAGACCAACGCTGGGCCAAAACACACACAAGCTCTCCACAGCTTGGTGCCGAGCCCTCAGCGGTTGGCGGTTAGCATTTGCAAGGGCCACATGAGGGTGAGTTTGCCCCCATTTGCACCAAAAAAAGTAAACAGCCCTTGGTAGGAATACTGGATAGGGGACCACAACACTGTCTACTCAAAGGCAAAAGGATGAATGCAAAAGCAACACTGCAAGGCTGAGATTTTATGGCTTTGAAGAACACGTCCACGCTCCTCAGTGCCATAGCCGCAAGCAGCATGACCTCTTCTACATGGAATGGTGTGCGAGAGCAACGGGGCAAACCAGGTCCCTCCAACCACCTCCTCTACAAGGGGGTGATGCTTTTCTGTAGGAGATAGGGGCCCAGCCTCAGAGCACAGGCCCCAACTCACCTGAACATCAGTGTTCAGTTGTAGATCCCAGCTCTGCAGCAAGGACCCATCTTTTCTTTGAAGCACTGGTGGTTTTTGGCTAGTGGTTTTTGTTTGGTTGGGGTTTTTTTAAAAAAAATGTAAATGAAAACACAGAGAGGAAGAAAATAAAATGATGCTGAGAGAGCAAAAAGAAGAGTTTTGTAGAGGGAAACCGTTAGCTCCATTAAAAAACAGTTAATATTGTGAGTCTGCAAATAGATACTGCAGGTATCCAGTCTATCTGCAAACAGGATATTTATAGAAGAAATACAGAAGTTGTTGAGATCTGGAGCTCACTTCTTTCGCTTACACTCAAAGCACTCAGCCAGAAACTTTGTTCTCCCTCCAGTTAGTATGAGTCACTTCCCTATTGAAAATCAAGGGTCTTAATCTACAGTGAAAACAAGGCCTCAGAAATATACCAGCAGTCAGCAATTTTGGGTGCAAGCCCTCCTCAACCCACATACACTTTTACTTCCCAGCCACCTCCACCCAGGCAAACCTTTACCATAGAAAACACCTTCAGGCAGTCAGTAACAGGAGGAGACTGTCTCCGGGGTGTCATTCCTGCTTCTCAGCCATCCACATATCCACCTGATTCAGTGGTGGTTTGCGAATTGTCAAGAGCAGAAAGAACTGAGACATCAAGAAAAGCAGCCTACACTGCAGCACAGGTGTACAAGATAAGCAGAATTGCTTTCTTTTCAGACTAGAATAAGTGAAAAGCCAGCAGTTACAGCTCAGCTCACAACCAGGGATGTGCTATCGTTTACTTGATCTGAAAGTCTGACCCCACCCTCCTCCTCTTTTTTAAAAACAAAGTAAAAAACCAAAAAAAACCAACCCCAAAACATGAGCTGAGGAGGCAAAGCTGTTAACTGCTTCCAACTTCACACTGGGCGATAAGGCCCACTGGTAAGGGTAGGGTAGCCTGAATGGTGGCTTCTACATCCCTTATTTTTCTAAGCATTAAGGATTAACTAGTGAAAGGGGCTAAGAATGTGAGACGACAAAGAAGCTACGACAGCCAAGTGCAGAGAAACCAAACTACTGAATTACCTATTGTCAAGTGAGAGTGCAGTTACCACTGATACCACCACCCCACAAAACCAAAAACCCCTACACACCCCCTCCCCACCAATGGATTTTTCATCATCAAGTGGAAAATGTAGGTTTATCTATCCATGGATCTGTACCTGATGAATCCCACACCCAGATACTCTCAGTCCAGAAGAAAAGCACCTGGATCCACTCCAACAAGGGATTAGGTTTGTAGGAAGTTCCTTGTTCCAGAATCAGGTGTCCACACACGCGCTTAACCCAGAACAGCTTCAAACACCAACAACAGCTCATGAGAACCTGAACGCTTCTGTAACAGACACATGACATCTACATCCAGTCAGAATGACTTTTAAGACAGTAAATCCACTTTCACATTTGTTAATGTGGAACTCTGAGGTGTCACATTATATATATAGAGAAAATACGCTTAAGTAAACAAAATAGTTGAACTATAAGAAATAATTTGCTTTGGAGCTGGAGTGCTACGTGGAGAGTCTTTAATTACTCTCAAGACAGGAAATACACCCATTTATATTGCCTAGGTAATATCACAAATATATACATATAATGAAGAAATAATTTTAATGAAATAATGTGACTGTAATTATACATATTATAATTATTTTGGTTCCACACTCCAAGCTTCAATCAGTGCTAGCATTTGGGCTCTGCGCCATAGCTGGCAGCCAAGCCATCACCCACACAGCTCAAAATTAGGACAGTCAACGCAGCTTTAATCCGTCCAAGCCTGACCTCAAGCACGGTCTTCCCAGAGCGGTAATTCAGCCACATGGCTAGCTACTGTGCCACTGCGGAGGCTTCACGGGCCGCACTGCATTTGTCTGGCCCTACAAACGTTCTCTTCTGTTCTAGGATGTTTTTTTAGTTTGGGGCGTGTTAGGAGAACTTGAGACAAACTGCAACACATTGGGGAAGTGGTAGGGTGGAAGAGGCTGTCTTTAGTTAAGCATCATAATGTTTTCTTTCTTTTTAGCCTTCCTGAATACTTCAGGGAAGACTGAGAAACAAAAGCATCAACCTGCAAAGTCTAAAGCTGGCAGCTGCTTGATCATTAACGAGGGGACTGTCCAATTCAGCCCACCCTGCTGCAAGCAGAGCTGTGGCAGCTGGGGAAGAATGAATCCCAGACACAGGAGGACAGTTTAAAAATAGGAAACCAGAATTTCTCAGGGAAATTCAGAGCTGATTTCAGCATGCTGATATTTCTGCCGTCATTCACCATAAGCTCTACTGAGCACATCTGAATTTTTTGTAGCTTTCCCTGTGATGCCAAGAACTAATGAAGTCCACAGAACTAAGTCCAGTCTTGCTGAAGTCCTAGCAGGCTCTTTGTCCTCCAAGCCATCTGCATATACACTGTGACTTTTGCTGTGGGTGTGAGGTGAGAATTTTTCACTACCATACTAAGCACAGCTGGGCTGCAACAGCCCATAGGATAGAGTTGAGCTTATTGCTAAAAAGGTCTCACTTTTAGGCAACCAGTCAAGTCTGAGGTGCTAAAGCTCTATTTCATACCAGGTTGAGGCCTCAGCATGTCTTTCAAAGGTCTCCATGCTGTCCCCATTTTTTCTTCCCTGGATCTTCATCTCAAGGTATTTACATATGCAAATAACAGTTTAATTCCTATGAATTTTTACAAAGTCAGACTGGAGGAAACTCTGTGGTTCTAGTGTAGATTAGCACCTACTCTAATGGAAGAGAGTCTGTCACACACACACACACACACCCCCACCACCACCAGCAGCCCAAATCTCACCAGTCACACTCAAACAGAAAGCTATCAGGCTTCTGCAAAGGTCAACAGCATCACCTCCAAGTAAAAAATTCAAGTTTGTTCTTAATTGTGAGTTTTCTCTTTGATTAGAGTACTTAAACTTGAAAAAACCTCACATGTAATGCTGGAAGAGGAATCATCCAAAGCACTGGATTGTCAGCTTAACATTCATAAAGGTATTTAAAACTTACATCTAAATATACTGTGTCAGAAAAATAATGTGCAAGCTAGCATAAAGATAACTTGTCAAGAAGCAAGTGCACAGATATTGCCGATTGTCCTGAGCACACTGGTTGCTTTCTCAGTAAATACAGCTGTAAACAAAAGCTACTACAGTAAATAAGTTTGCATTTGCATCTTGGTAATGTTGTCCCTTCAGTTACCACACCCATGTTTGAAGCACAGTCTTACTCAGATATTTAATAGGGTTTTACACAGGTTATGGTTGTATTGCAAAAATATTCTTTACTATAGATAAAAACCAAGCAAAGACACTAAACACCACCTAGAGGAAGCTTTCATGAAACCATTTTTAAGTTTAATTTTGACAAAATACCTGAAAACCTGTATGTTAGAATAAACACACCAAGTTTTTACCAGTTACGCACACTTCACGCCCAAGCGCTTGCTGCCTGTGCCATCTACTGGTGCAAAGGACTCCTCCGACTTGCACTCTCCCTCCTGCTTCCTACAGACCAACTGAACACAGGAGCTACTCAAACTGAGAGACAGCATTAGAAGATCCCGGGAATACCGGCTGTTTTCATAGAAGCAACCTTAAAACTGCAGTCCTTTGATTTGAATGCCCGCCCCCAGCATAAAATGATTAGGGACAGATAATAAGCCTAGCACACCGCACATATGACCGAAACTTCAGCTACTTTCTCAACGCAAGAGCGCAAAGCAGGTAAGAACAATCTGTTCCTTTGAGTACACTGCCTTATTGCCTAAAACGTCTAATAGGCTTTTAAGGAACTGACTTCGTTTCTTTTAAAATCTTTACCAGACAAAGGTAAGAGAAACTGTTTCAGCCTACCTGGAAGCACGTCTAGCATTCCTGTTACATGTCTTAAGGTAGCCAGCAGGTTAAAGGCTTGTATAGTGAGAGCCATCCACTGCGTGGTCACTCAAAGCTGGAAGGAAGATCTATTGTTTTCAATAAAGTCAAACCTCAACGCTGCAAGCAGATGCTTCTTGCTCTCTGCAACTAACACATTTCCAAACCCTTCCACTCAAAGACTACCAAAACAAACGAGATAGCCAACCCACCCTCATTACCCTCTCAGACAATCCAGAGGAGGAGGAGGAGGAGATCACCATGACAGTAACTTGCCCAAGCACATAGCAAGTCTGTAGCAGAAACTTCTCAGTGCAGCTACTTCCCCCAGTAACACATACCTGTTTCAGTAAAGCATACCTGACTCCCAGTGACAATAATTACAGCCTTCCACAGCATTCTATTTCAGTAAAGTACAGTACATAATGAAATACGCTCCTACACTTACTATTTTAGAGCCAAGCAGACCAAAGCTCTAGTTTTGGGGCACGTCCTCTGCATTGCCATGCACCTTGGGAGAAGAGCTGCGTTAGTTTCTAAGACAAGGCAGCAGAATTCCCTACTGCCCAGGACCTGCACTCTACTTCTTTCCTCTGCACAGTTTCATAAACGACAACTGAGGGCAGCTACTCCTATAGTCACTTCTCACTCCCTAGTTCTTAGTGCAGAAAGCCTGCTTACTTGTTTTACTTCCAGTTGTATAATCCAAGTTACTTTCCAGGAAAGCCAGAAGGGTTCAATACACACTTTAGCTCTCTGAGCAACCAGTCATAGAAATTCCACCGCAGCAGCACTCATAGCGCTGAGCTTAAAGCGCAGCAAAGCTCATGGGTAAATGCTGAAAGGTGTTACAATAAGCTGTTGATTAACCCTCCGCTGCCTTGGTCTATCACATGCTAAAAAGACGTCTCGTTAACGCCACCATAAATACACTTAGACAAGCATACTTTTAATCGTCAGCACCAATATTCAAATGGATGAATTACAGAATGCCTCCTTCCTTTGCCATACCACAACTGCCAGTTACCACCCGCATGCCGGGAACTCCGCCCAACGGATTCACTTCAGAGCACTAAATGTCACTGAGAATTGCCTGCTGGGGCATCAAGTTTGAAGCAAGACGTCTTTTCTTCCCTCTGTTCCAAGTTCGTTTTGCACCACAAAGCACTTCCACAGCAACAGGAAGAGGAAATTTGGCTTCACAAGCTGAAAAACAGGCGAGGGTAAGAGGGGCAAGAGGGAAGAGCACTGCATGCTGCCCCAGGCCTGTAACCATCACTTCCCCAACGTGGGCCATATCCCAGCATACTGCACTCTTGCCTCTGAGCGCTATGAAGTCACACAAACGCCAAAGTTTTAGAGAAACATTTATTATAGGGTTGCAGAATTTATGCCAATATAAAGTCCCTTAATAAAACTCTCAGGTTCATCAACTGCAGGACACTAACTCTTCATTATCTTTATACTGCAGCTTTCAAAAAAAAAAAGGAACAATGCTCTCACTGCAGTAGTAATGTTACTTGCTCATAAAAAGTTGATCTAAAAAGTTTATATAAGCCAGAGTAGTTTAAGTTTACATCTACAGTCACATTCACAAGTGAGCTATACCAGAACAGATGTTTGAAATAGGAAGTTACAGGATAAACCAATTCATAACCAAAAACACTGACAGCTGTAAGAGCAACTCTATCTGAATCTAACAACCAAATACCACAAACCCAAACAAAGGTAGAAGAATTAAACGTAAGCTCAGGGAAGGTTCCAAATATACATATGAATTCAATACAGTAATTGCACAAAATGAAAGAGGGTAGTGTTAGAGGTTTATGATCACTGAGGTTGGATTTTACATGCTTCACACATGGTAGTTAAAATAAACCTTTAATGGTACAGGTCAGGTGGTTTTTTAGCCAGGATATGGAGTGCAGAGCTATTCTACAGAACTACACAAGATGTGCAAACCACAGATTAATATTGATAATTCTGTGAAAGTTAAGGTGAACAGAATCGGTTCCAGCCAAGGAATTGGTTAACATTTTTTATATATATCTCTCTATATATTTTTCTGCCATTCCCAGATTACACTAAATCAAACACATTCAACGGATAAACTGATATTAACCTTCAAAAAAAAAAAACCCCTTACTCAAACTTAAGTTTTACATGAGACAACTAAAAAGTTATACCAAGGATCAAAGAAAGCTGAAATGGTGACTTTGTCTTTTGAAATACAAGCAATACACAGAAAATGCATAAGGCTTTTGATTATCACTGCACATTTTAATTTAAGAAGTCGACGTCTAATGCTCAGACTTCTCAATGAAGGTGTGAACTAGTCACTTCCCATCCAACACCTTTCACTGTTGACAGATCTTTGTTTCAACAACGAAAGAGTTTTCAAAGTGTCTGATTGAATGACAGTTCTCCACTGAACGTTTCTGCAGACCTGGGGAGGAGAGAAGATGAGAGCCTAAATAAAGCAGATCTAGAACCCAGCAGCAAGCATCTACAAGTTTTATATCATTACGAACAGCAGCAAGATACAATCATTCAGTACAGTGTTTCTACAGCCATGAATTCCCACCACAGCTTTATATCAGTTTGTTTTCTATCAGAAAGCCTCCCTCCTTTACAGAATGGTAACAACAAGAGAGGTGCCTGCATAGAACACAGGGGACAAAGCAAGCAAGTGCTTTTTTCTAGTATCCTGCCACCATTTTAGTGACACAGGAGACAACACTAAATAGATCGTTTATGGCAAAGTTTCTCATAGCCCTTCCTAACCACGAAGAAAAGGAAAAGGAAAAGCAAAGCAGATTGAAATTACAGGGAAAGAGTTTAAAAACTCAGAAAGGGTGCAGGAAAAAAACCCCCTAGTTCTTTATCAGCACTTCCCCCCCACCCAGTATGTATTAACACAGAGTGTGCTTCTATAGAGCAGCCTTCACTTTGATGAGAGCCCTGTGAGGATTTGCCACTCAGCTGATGATCTTACTGAAGTTTCTCCTAACACTATTAAAGTGATTTTCTCTATTTTGGGACATGCCAGCATTGGATCCAACACAGGCAGTTTACCTGCATCAGCTGTGAATCTGTCCTAGGAGGCAAGAATATAGTAGTCCTGCCATCAAAGACAAGCTGCTCAACTAAAGCACTTCAACACAGAACAATTAGTGAAGAAAGATTTATAGCTGGTTTAATAAGCAGAGAATTGTTCGGAGTAAGCAAGAGAAGCTATCCATTGAAGCCTAGAAGCACTAGCTCTTAAACCAAGCCCAGCAGGGTACTGCTTTAATTTATAAACGCTTAAAATATAGGCTGTCCTTCAATTCACCTTGATCTTAATGCTTGTACAAGCTAAGAAGTTTCCAATGGCTATCTAAGTGGGTACATAATCGAACAGTCAGGATAACCTCTCCTGTTTCTCACATGCCTTCAGTTACAGCTCCAGGGAACTGCCGCAGAACCTGAGGTCAGTTTGATCTAACAGATGAACCCATGAAGTCTACAAAATCCAGGAGCCAATGCAGCGCTAGCTAAATGAGAAGACTCCTCCACAGAAGTTACAGGACTTTATCCATTTTAGTCTAATTTTTTACGTGCGCATGGCTTGTACACACTAGAAGAAAGACATGCTAGAAATTTGATCTGGAAGGCAAGACAAGCCTTGTCCCTGAACAATTTTCTCCTCAGTGGCAGTCTTCCATTTGACTAGGTTTCCTCCCTGCTCCCCCCAAGGGCAAACAAGGTCAGTTACAGAACAGAAACTGTACCAAAAAGCATTATTCATTTACTAGAATCCTTCTGTGCAAGTATTCTGTAGAAGCCTTTTACTATGCAGCGAAGATGTCAACGACATGCTGTAGCAAGACGATTTAAGGAAACACACTCTTCGCAGTATTGTCTGTAGACTACAGTCTTCTCACAGCAGCAGTCAATTTAGACTTGTTCACAAAAGCATCTTCACAACAGCTAAGAGACACATGCCTCTCCCTCCCATAAAGGCGACATTTACTGTTCCTTCATGTGCCCTACACTGTTAGCTACACAGGACCAGTTCTTTGCTCCCACATACAGAGCCTTCCACCTACTAACAGGATGTAGTCTCTAGCAAACAGCAGATGTGGCTCCTGATGCTGCAAGCTGTAACCGGGCTGAGGAAACTCTTGCCTAAGAGCTTGGCAGGAAAACTAGAGCAGAGAGTTCTGACAAACCAAACGTCTGCATTCTGAAAGACTGTAACTGACAAAGGATTAGTTCACTATGTGTTTGGCGAGAGCAGCAAACTATTAAATGCTTTGAGAACTACAGCGAACCAAAATTCATAGCATCGGATTTCTGTACTCCAGGCTTCCTTCCAGTATGTCAAGCCACCAACACCTCAAATTCAATCCTTTTCACAGAATGGCAGAGGGGTGGCGCAAGGAGACAGGCAATAAAGAAACAGAGCTCAGAAGTTCCTATGAAGTGTTCTTCCTCTTTTAGAGAGGAAGTCTGGGATGTCCGGAGCTAGTTGTCCATTTTTTTTTTTTCCGCCCCAGAGCAAGTGAACCAGAAGATAATGTTTTTACTTGGTGCTCCTCTAACCCAGTTTTAGATAGGACAGTGACAGACTAAGCTGCACCTACAGAGACTCACATTATCAGATGGATTATATGACTTTTGGGGCCAAACTAACTTACAGCTTCAACCAAAAGATGGAACAGAAATAGGCTTGAGTTCAAATTTGGTTTGGGCATGTAACCTCTAGTTCCATAACTGAAACTCTCTCTCACCATGTTCAAACGAAACTTCAGATACATACTTGAAAGTAGGGGAGAATACCCATCAGTTCTATGATTAGTCTCAGCTCGTGTTGAACACTCACAGGTTTCCAGGTCTAAAGACTTCAAAGGTGTAAGTATCTACCCTTTCCCTACTCGAACAACAGATTTATTTTTTTACTGAAGGGAACTTACCTGTTATCTGGTCTCTGCGCTGAAGTCTGAAGGTCTCTTTTCCAACACAAAGTTGGTAGATAAAGATACCCAAATCAGACACATTATCTATCTCCTCTGTAACCACCATTTCTTCACGGACTAGGTAGGTCTGAGGCAAGTAAGAGCCAGTCTAAAAGAGAAAAAACCTTGATACACAGTATTCCGCTAACAATGGACAAATGCCACTACGTTTTACTCTTTGCTTTGGAAGGCCTTCAAGCACTAGATTTCAGCTTTCCTTCTTTTTAATACTAAGATATGCTAGTCTAGAACAGCTGCATACCAGAGAAGTGGAAAACTGACAAAGGCTATTTCAAACAGTTGCAGTTACATCCAAACAAAGCACAGTTAACGTTAACATTGCTTGCCTCACATGAAGCAAAGACAAATAGAACCTGTTCGAGTTTATTTGTATGCAACAAACTTTGCAGTTGAAAGAGGAGGAAAAGTATTACAAAAGTTTCCATGTTTGAGGCAATGTATTTCTAATACAAAAGAAGCAGTGTGACCCACAAAAGTTAAGTCTTCACCACAAAAAAAAAAAATCACAGCACTATTGAAACAACTTCCCACCCCTCATGACCAACTCCTAAAAATGGAAGCAGGAAGACACACTTCAGGCTTGTCTTCATGAAGCTAAAGAAAATAAAACTAGCTAAGCCAGATTAGGTGGTCTCCAGCACTAGGTGGAGGGGAGTCAACGACTTTTCAAAAAAAGTACATTTGACACACAATAGCTCAGTATTGCATTTAATTTGAAACTAGCAGCAAGCTCTGTCAACTTGACCCATAAGATAAGTCTTCTTGGAAAAATACCAGTTTTAGTCACTGAAGAGTCAAAGTGCTTGCGGTGAGCTCATAACTACAGTGCCAAAAAACCAGAAGAACAAGTTAGCATTGTTCTTTTCACTAAAACTCCCATGGGGCAAGTGAGCTTTCCGGTAGTAACTATCAGGTTTAGGCTTTCAATAATATTTGGGGCTTTATCAAATTCCTTTATAACAGCTAAATTTAACCTTATTTGCTAGTTGCTTTCAGCTTTCATAAAGCTAGGTATTAATAAGAGCATTAAGCATGAATCTACTCAACATAATATACACTGACAGCTGGCCTCAACTTCAGTACAGTGACTGAGCCAGGGGGATTATGTACTTTGATGGCAAGAGGACTGTTCTAGCAAGAGACTGTCGTTCAGGAGCAACACCCAGCATTCTTATCATAAGGGCCCTCGTCAGCATAACTAAACAGTAAAGTTTCCACGTACCGCCAGTTTTGCGAAGAGATCCATCAAATTTCTTGGCGGCATAACTATGGATGTGTTCAGTGGAATCACATAGCAGTTACCCAGTTGCAAGTCAAGATACGCCGTCAAAAGCTATTTTGAAAACAAGCTTTCAATTAATTAAGCCTCACCTTTGATTATTAGAACACAGTTCTACAAGGACTAAGAAGGAAGCTCAAAAAGCTGGAGATCATGCACAGCTAGTATCAAAGCAATCCATTCAGGAACTGTCTAGTGTAGGAACTTAGCTAGTACCACTTTTGCAAAGTGGTTACAGATATGGTTTACAACAGGACTTTTGTACGGAAGTGAGAGCTGACTGTAGAAGCTGTTTCTATCGTAATTCTAAATGAGTACAGTCTGTATGAATACAGAGAAAGTATTTGGGAGTATGCTCTCATAACTGAAGAAGTCCAATTAAGCACAGTGCAAACAAAAGAGGTGTCCAACTGCTGATAAGCAATCACTCCCTGTAAATAGTTCTTCAGAAAAAGTGTTAGTCTCTAGAAGGTCACATCAGCATTACCACTGCCTGCAAGAACTGCAGAGACCAAAATTATCAACATATCTACTTGTTTTATTATGACTTTACATAGCACTTAGCCAGAATCAACTGAAGTTCTTAAGTTGCCTGAATCCTTTAAGTTATAGCCAAGATTCTGTCAAGACACCACAGATAAAAGCTGCAAATACTGCAAACGCAGGTAGCACAGCTTGGCTGCTTGGCATTCCATGCTCTTCTTAAAGGCAGCGTGTACAGAGGTCAGTTCTAGTGTCTTTACCGTGATTATATCTGCATTGCCAAGGTTTGATTTACAAACAACCTAAAACAGCTTTTACTGCTGACTAAGGGTAACTGTTAATACTATCAATGCAACTTTAATAGAAGTCAAATTAAAAGCATCCTCTCATCTTTGCTTTAGAGAAACTACATGTAATTAACACAGCATTTTCAAGTTCTAGGTTTCAGCCACTTGAGACTTTTCAATTCACTTATCCAAGGCCCACACTTGTTTGGAATTACATTTTACTGTTACACGGTTTGGTAGAATCTTAGACCGAATCCTCAGTTTCGCCATTTCTTAACTCACATTCACAGTCTTCTCCTACCCTCGCTTTCATTTACACAGGATTCTTAACCAAATAGCACGTGTCACTTCCGGACATCCTACGGGCAACAATACTTAAAGTTGCATAGCACCAAGATGCATTGTGCTGCGAAACGTTCCAGCTAGTCACTGTGGGTATGAACTCCTCTAATGTTCTTGTGACACTCCTCCCTCGCAGAAGTCCACTATTAGAGAGTTAAAAGGACCAGATCTCCCACACTGAAACCCATCCCCAAAGAGAAGCTTGCGTTGACAGTAAGCTTTAAAGGTCTCAAGAATGAAAACCCTGGAGCTGTTAAGATTACCATCCGCTCCACAGTTTCCCAGTGAGCAAGAATACTCATTATTTCTTATCACTTTACATATACTCACCCTATCAAAGTCATGAACGATCGCTGCCGGATCGCTGTCCGAGAACTTTGGAACTGGCACATCAATGATGGCTATGTTATCATCTTCTCGAATGTCAGCTTCTTCAGCAATAGGGAGGAAATAAGGTTCTACCGCACGATCACGATTTTCATTTTCAAAGTAACACATTTCACCACGGTACACCTTATGCTGAAAGCAAGAGCAAGGCTAGTTATTTTTACAGCGAATGTTGCTTTAAAACTGTATTCCTAACACTTAGGCTATGACGAAGCATAGGTCACATGAAGCTTTTATAAAGGACATAGCAGTCTTCATGTCCCAGTTATCAAAGGTTTTCTATTATAGTGGTAATCCATTTCTAATTACACTTTTTTTATTCAGTGATGGTTAAAGAAAAAGAGAACTTTCACATTACCTTAGGCATGAAGTACTTGTAGATGCAGGCTCCACCGACAACAACTCCTGCCAAGATGAATGCCAGACCCAGCAGAGTCAACAGACATCTTCCAGAGGAGTTTTCACTTCCATGCGTGGCAACTTCTGGATCCTTTAAATAAAGGGGGATGAGAACTTAGAAGGTGCAGCCACTGTGAATTTAAAGCAAGCTGTTATCTACTGCTTCACTTTGACTTGACATCTTCTATTTCTTCTAGGTGTGCCGTGAGAATTTTAAAGTCAAGCATCATATAAGAAATACTACTGTATCGTATTAAGGTCCGTTTTCAAACAGGACTGAAAGAGGATATTTTCTTAGTTAGAGCATGCTTTCTAGACAAACCTTTATCCAGAAACTATTTGATGTGTAAGAAATTGAAATAACCGTAACAAAAGATACAGTGCTGCAGCCACAGTATAGCACAGGGAAAGCAAGATTTGTAGAGCGAGGTCATTTTAAGGTACACAGTGTTTTCAGGCCTCTTCCCAAAAGCTTATTTCCTATCCTCCTCTTGCTGTCAGACGGATTAAGATAACATTATTTTTCCTTACAAAGCTAGGCTAATGGAAGAAGCTAAGATGCAACTTTGTCTATCAGCTGGGGAACAGACATCTGACACGAGTCACACATTCAGTTTTTAGAACTTGTAATATGCACAAGCGAAGTCCACTATGAAAGAGAACCGCTCGTCAGCTTAAACGCAGCTTCAAATCATGCCAAATAAAAGTAAGTCCCTGTGGCACATCCTACCTTGCAACTTCAAAATACTCTTTCTTCCACCCAAGTCCCAGGGAAGTTTTGTTTCTAGCAGCCTGAAACTTATCTCTTTAGTTCAGTGACTTGGTTCCACACACACACCCCCCACAGTGTTCTCTCAAACAGAACATGACTGCATCCAAAGGAAACTGTTACCACCATCACATAACACGGTGATGAGTTGCGTAATACCGATCGCAAAGTTAGTGGTGGTGTCTGAACGGCAAGTTTAACACTCAAGAGTTTTCAGTGCCTTTCTAGACTTCCAAGCGAAAGGCTCAGACAAGCCAAATTGAGAGGAGAAGAGCAAAAGTACTGTCAAATACTAAACAATCAGAAGAGACATCCCCTTTGGGCAAACACACACTGGTTTTTGGGTCTTTAAAAAACGAAAGAAAACCAAAAAAACCCCACCAAACCCCAAATATTTAGATAATCTATATATTTGCTCAAGTATGCTCCTTTAATGATTCATGACTCCAGAATTTAGCAGCTCACTTTCAAGACCTGCTCTTTCTACTGGTCAGGAAGAAAAACTGGATTGCACAGCAAGAGATCTTTTCCGTCATGTTGTTCCTAGAGCCAGATTTGGCACAGCAGCTTCCATGGCCTTTCTTTATCTTTATTTGGGTCCCACTATTTGCACTCCTGTAGAACACAATATATTTAAGTGACCTGTGATCATAACAAGCCACGGTTATTACAAGGCTGCACGTATTTCCATGCTCAGCAAAATACAGCAGTGTAAAAGTCAAACACATCAGCTACGCAAGTACTGAAACAAAAAACAAGCTGTTTTGTGAAAGTCAATGCTCCTACATTCCACTCTCGCATCCTCCAAACAGAAAAATGTTGGTTCAGCAAGACATAAGCCTCCACAATTGGCTAGTTAAGCACTTGTCAAAAAAACCCCAAACTAGTTTCAAGCCAGACTTATGCCACATTTATACACCGTTATGTGAAAACCATCTTTCAGAGTTAACTGGCTTTTAAGATGAAGACTAATTCTGTTCTCTTCATATTCTGCCACCTTCACCTACACCTTTCAGTAACTCACTCATCTAGCCTATCATTACTTGAACACAACAGTCTGCAGCAAGTTTTGGCACCACAGACATCCTAGGGCTTGGATGATGTCGGCATGTAATTAGCTACACTTGCACTACACATACTTCAAACAAAGCAAAGGTATTTATCATTTAAGAAGCAACGTAGGCAGCCTGCATCCAAGAAGAAAGTTGACAGAGTTGATGAGAGAACACAATACCAAGACTTCACTCCAGTAGGTTACAAAGCCTCTGATCAAAAATAATAGAAGTCATAAAAAAAACCTGCAAAGAAAATGCAGTTCTAAGCTGTGCAGTAACAAGCAAAGCAAACTAGTAGTAAGAGATGAGAAGAACCACTTGTGTTAACATCTGCAGCTAGCTCAAGAGACACTGTTGACAGTCAGCTCCAAAGAATCTGCAGGGAGAGTATTCTGCAAGCTCAAGTGTTTTGTGCAGATATTCTAGGGGACTTTTATTGTGCTGCTTCAGCCAACATTAGCCATTAAGCTTGTTTGCTCTGCACAAATATTCCAGCAAAAGGAGACATTAACAAGCACTAGAACAAGTTTGTCTTGGAGTAAAACTGTGAACTTGATGTTTACATGCAACTCTAAGCCCTGAAATCAGAGTGAAGAGTTGTTAAAAAACCCCACATACACATGCGCAAACACAGAGAATATTGTGACACGTTTAACAAAACAGCATGAATAGCTTCTAAATTGAGAAGAGAAGAAAGGGTGTAAGTGTATATTAGAACTATTATGCCCAGAATGTGCATGGTACAAGGCCAGTAAAAATGCATAACAAGTTGCCTCAGGAGTAGCTGATAAGTTTGTCCTACAAGAAATTGGCCAGACTAATGACATTTTCAAAGTTTAAGTTAGTCCTTTGTCTACGCTGTTTCACTACCTTCTCCCCCTCCTCTTGATCCAGTAATTCAGTGCTACTGTATTAACTGTGCACACATACAACTCCTACAGCTCAAAAGAGTCCACTGGGCAATAACACCACTCTGCACCCCTTCCCCTTTCAAAGAGAGGCTATTCAGGAGAGGCAGAGGCTCTGTAGGCTGGAAGGCAAGCTGCTTTCCTGATTACAGCTCAGAAGGGGGGGGGGGNTGGTTTTTTTTTTTTTAATAGTCCCACTCCCTGACTACAAATAAACTTGGTCCATCCCATATTCCTCCTCTAGAGCTACTGATTTATTTACCTAGACGTTGATCATCTTCATCTGACTAAAAACATCAGCAGCTAAGCAAGACATCTTCAAAATAAAGTCTCCCACAGATTTGGAAAGTTCAGTTCAAGTCGGCGACACGGCAACTCGTTAGGAAGGAAAAGCCAACCACAGAGTACTTGCCTGGGTTTCTATTTAAAACCCTTTATGGCAGGTTTCTTAATTTAAGCTAGACATACCAGAAGCCCAGACACCTCACCACAGCGCCGCTCTCCAACTCGCTGCCTACGAGGGTTTCAGAGCAGCAGCGAGCGGAGGATGAGCCCTAACCCACTTTGTTTGCCTGGAAGACGCCGCTGCAAACCCGCTCTTTCCTGGGGGGACCTGGCTGCCGCCGAGGGGACGCCACTTTCCCTGCGCCTTTTCCCGGGCTGGCCGGGACGGAGCCGAGCCCCGGAGCTGCCCAGGGCGCAGGACTCACCCGCCTGCGAGCTACGAAGGTTTAAAACCCCGTCAGGAAACACGGCCCTGGCACGGGCCCAGCTGCGAGATAAACAGCCGGGCCTGCCCCCTGCGTGCGGGCCCGACGCCGTCCCGG
>WAAD01008824.1:347256-396303 GCA_013389945.1 Fregata magnificens
GGGGGAACGGCAAGCCCGGACGGCGCTCCCCGTGCTGGGGAGTTGAGCACGGCCTTGGCAGGGTGCCGCTGTCCCGCCTCAGCCCTGTAAACCTCCTGCTTCCCCTCAGAAAGCGGTGATGAGTTAGAAATTTAACGACGCCCAGGCGCCCTTACGGCGGGCAGAGGACTCGACCCCGCAAGGGAGACGTGCCATAAACTCCTCGGGGGTGCCCGAAACTCCCTTTTCTCCTCATGTTTGTGTGGAGGATGGCACCCTGCCCAAGGCGACCGGGTCCTTTGAGCAGTTAGGTGTGCCATCGGCCGAGGAACGCCGCCGCCACCCGTGCGCAGGCCTGGCTGCACCGGCCTTAATTCTCATGGAGGTTTCTAGAAACCCCCCGGCCGTCCCCATCAGGGGGTTATGCAGCTCCGTGGCTGCATGGGGAGCTTCACAGGCAAGGGCGGGGACCAAACCCCTACGTTAAAAGGCCTGCATCCCAAAAACGGCCTGAAATCTGGGAGAGGCTGACTGTGGCGTGGGGAGGGCGAGGCGGTGAGGGGAGAGCAGGGAGCGGCGGTGGGAGGCTGCGTCCGTCGCGGGTTTCTCCGTCCGGCCTCCGCAGCGATTGTTTTCTTTCCTTTTAGCTTTGTGCGCCTATCATACACATGTCTAATACTCTGTATTTTACCTTAGGAGTGCATCACTGGTGAAAAGGAGGCGTCTCTGGGCCACATTCGGTATGGCACAGGGATGGGGATATTTTTAGACAAGGTACCTCCCTTCTCTTGTGAAATATGGCCTAAGGGATCTTTAACAGCCAAGGAGAGAGACAAGGCATCACCATTCGTTTAATGTCTCCAAAGGGGGAGAAGGAGAAAAGGCTTCGTGTATTAGACTATCTGAAACGATTTTCTCCTTCATATGGATGAAAGTCTGTGTCCGTCTCACTGGAATTTGACTTTACAGCTCTAGAAAGGAATCTGGTTTGAATCTGGTGCCTACACCATTGAACTCTTCCTCACAAACAGCTGTAATTAAACAGAACTGAACACTATGCAAATATTGCAATAAGTAATTCTTCTAAGTGTAAACAAAATGCAGCCTGTATTCCAGCATTCACAGCATGTTCCTGTTATTCTACAGATGCAATACCACTGTTATTTCCTTTCAAGATCATAGGTTTGGTATTGCTCCCTTTCATGTTAATAAGAATTTTGACTTTGACTTCAGTCAGAGAAGAGCAGTCTTTTATGTCTATTTAACCTGACTTTGTCTAGAAACAGAAAACACTTTTGCCTCATTTTACCAAGAAACCATTGAAAAATCAATTTTCATACTTCCTAGCTTTAGCATGTTAGGAATAAGTTAAGCCATACTCTGATAAGAGTCCCTGAAACACAGATTGAAAAACAGATTAAGTAAGTTTCCTGTATGGCCGATGCAATATCTGTACCCTACAACCTGGCGGTTTATGAATTATATGAATAATTTTCAGTATCTTAATCTAGTATAGTTACTTTGTGCTTAAACAAATTGACTTTATCTTCCAATTACCCAACATCTTTACTTGAAAAAGAGCACAGAAATAAAACTGAAATAGACCCTTGCTATTTATCAAGACTGGTGTCTCTGCATCCCGGCTTGCTCACTGTCTACGTTCTGTGACCTGTTGCAAGGGATGGACATGCCTTGAAAGGCTGTGCTCAGATAAAAATTAAAAAATATAAGGTTTTTTTGACATTTGTCTGCACTCCCTGAATTTGCAAAACCGGAACTTTCACGAGATCTGTTGTGATTTTTTTTTGCGCGTTTCTATTTGCAGCATCTGTGACAATCATTTATCTTAATGTGTTCAAAACGTATGTAAAATGTGCAGTGCCCAGGAGAAAGTAGTTCCAGTATCATCAATTTTTCCTATCCTTCCACACCTGATAATAACAACTGTCGATTCAGTCAGTAAGTACTCCTTCCAAATAAAGCTCCTCCTACACCGACTGTATTTTGTAGAGCAGTTGCAATCTGAAGTACCAGGTCTGGGAAGACAAATTCCATCCTGAGATGCATAGACATAAGAAAATTCAGATTTTTTTGCCATCCTGAAATCATCAGGCCGTTCGACTGACTAAATATTAGAGATCTCCATGGGTGACTCCACCACTTCACGTCTAAAATGCTTTTGCATCAGCCTCTTGGTACTGGCCCAGTTTAATTTCAGGCTTTTGCCACATGTTGGCTGCAGTTTAGGCCTGGAAATCCCAAGACATCTGAACAAGTAATATCACTTATTCTTTTGAATTCCATAATATTTCTGATTTTCCTTTCTACTGAAATACCCTGGGTTGACTTTAGTGGTATTTATTCTGAGATCATCTTTATCACCTTGAGAGGCAAGAGATTATCCCCTTAATTATCCTTTTAATCCTTCTGGTGTTTGTAATGTTAAAGCAACACTGCTTAAAAATTTAACAAATATACGGACTAGATTGTCTTAGAGACCAGAGGAATTTGGCACAAAAGAAGGGTGAACTGGTGTGCCGTAGCGGCTATGATTCTCTTACCTTGAAGCTTACTCACAAAGACCAGCAACCTGTATTTCTTAAAAGAGACATTCAACAGGGACACCTCCCTTTTTAGTGGTAGTGATGATGTAAGTAGCCCAGACAGTCTAAGAACATTAAAGAACAAGACTTGTAAGGTGAGGTAGTATCTTTTATCGGGCCAATCATTGGTTCGGCAGATAATGCCACCTGAAGCATCTTTTTGGGCAATCCTGCACAGCACTAAACCTAATTTTTACTGTGTAGGAGTTTTTTAAGTATTCTAATGTCCTTTTTAAAAACACAAACTTTAAAATACGTTCATGTTTATTCTATCTCCTTCTCATGCATGCCTGGAGAATACTTCCTTACCTTTTGGGAACAATACGATATTGTATTTGTCCTAGTTTGTAAAGTATTCTCTGGCTTTGAAGTAGAAGGTACTACATATGTGCGTAATCCTCAGTCGTGTACATTGTTCTAGTTCAAACAAAGCTATGATCAGGAGGGCTGCAGTCTGGCAAGACATGTAAGCACACGCTTTACATTTCAACGGTCACTCACAGCTTAATGTTAGACATGTGTTTAAGTTTTTTTTTAGACCTGAATCCACGTACATGGTTAAGTACTGAAGTGCGATTTCACTTAGCATGAGCTCGCTACTCACTGCACGTCACACAAGTTCACAAGTTACAAGGGCTGTCCCCTACGCGGAGCATTATACATGCACAGACCATTGCATAGTTGAGCCCCAGCCCAGACTCAAGGTAGCGCACGTAAAGAAGCAATAATTAATACATGTATTTAGTAATAGTTTTAAGTATACACTGTATCTATCAATTGAATTTTTTATGAGTAGCATAATTACTGAAAGAAGGACAACAAAAGGCAAACAATAAGTACATCACGTAGGACTGTTGAAAACGAAAGAGAAACTACAAACTTTCTCCTTTACGAAAGGAGACCGTCTCCAAGTTTGACGTTATATGTTTATCCAGATGTCTGAAGTTCTACTTTTTGCCTCCAGTCCTTTTCCATCTCTCTTGCTGAGACTTCCTCCTTCAGCACCTCCTCAGCCTGTTTTCCCTCACTCTCTAGCTCTGATATTCGCTGTCTTCATTCCTTCTCTAATCAGTGACCCTCAGACCTCTTTTGCCTTTCTACCTCACTCTTGTTTATAAGGCTGTTGATAAGGAATCTATCTGTATTTCAGACTACGAAGCTGAAATGCTGAGAGCTGCCAATACAAATGTTTGTAGAGGAAAGTTTTTCCCACTGGGTTGAGATGGATTTGGGCCCTTGACTGAGGATCTCTGTTTCTGGACAGCGATTGCTGTGTTTGCTCCACCGACTTCCCTTACTGCCTGGCATGCTTTTCTTTGCTGCAGCAGTATTAGATTAGCATCTGTGGCAAAGAAAGCATACATTACTCCTGCTGATTGCCTTGTTACGAAATACTGTAACAGGAATATTAGTGAAATGGAAAATAGCCTATTTACATTCAGGGGAAAGTCATGAGTCCGTTTTCTCTGTAGTGACAAACTGTGGAAGTCATGAGCAGAAAAGTGAGCCTGAAGGAGACAGAGACGAAGAGGTGATTACCAATTAAGCAACAACGTCAAGAGCACATCCTCTAAGGACTGTGCTCAGACCGATGTTGAAGAGGACTCGCTGCCCACACAGCCATTGCCTCACAGAAGAGAATCCCACAAGAAATTCCAGTCCTCCAGAAAATCTGCCGAGCAAGCAGCACGCCCAGAGTGATCAGCAACCCCAAACGATTAAAGGGCCAAATTCGCCTGTGGTGTGACTGCAGTAAGGCAAGCAGAATTATACCAGAGATGGAACCCAGAGCCTTGGCAGGTCTAAAAAAGCATTGCTAAACACTACTATTAGAGGAAGAACAATAAACACTCAAAGCTCAAGCTATTTTCTACTGAACTGACCAAATACGCATTTTTGGACACAGATTAATGTTTACCTTGGCATTGAGGGGTGTCATCTTGGGTTTCCCCTTTTTCCTTTCAGGCACACTTCCCACCAAAACTGCCCTGACGGATGGCATGCCCCAGCGATTCTCCCTCTGGCAAGGTGGGCTGGCTGAGGCTCAGTTTGCTCCACTGCTCGGTGGCACCATGCTGCACGTTCGCCTGCCTGGGGCTGCTGTAGGCGAGGACCCCTGGGCTGAGCAGGAACCATGGGCTGATCAGGGGCTGTTACTTGTTAGACACCCTAAATGGGAAAGTGCTGGGGTTAACCCCACCCCTCCATCCTTGGCATTTTCTCCGTGTCCTAATCTCTACTTGCTAGTAAGAGTTGCAGGGTGGCGTCTCAGCCAGCCTGCTGGAATGCAGCACAAGAGCCCGCACCTACGCCCCGCCGCCCCAGACTCAGCAGACATTGCTGCAATGGCCAGTCTCTTATCAACGGCAGCAAAACAACCCAGTGTTGACCATGCTTGCGACCACAGTCGTAGTTTGACCTTAGTTTAATGACGAGCGCGGACATGGGTACATCTTGTTTGGCTATGCTGTCCCAAACTGTGCTGAACTTGGCATGTGCTTGCCTACAAATGCAGTTAAGCCCGAGCTGTACGTACATTGCGGCTGTGTGAAGATGTTCCCAGATCAACAGAGCTGTGTTGGCAGAGATCCCTAATGTGCTGTCAAAACTGTGTGTTGACTGGTGTAGCTTGTTTGACTTGTTATGTGTGGGTTTACTTTGCAACATGTTCATATGGCTGTGCACACAGGGACAGCTCTTTTCTGGCTTAATGAAAAGAGTACCTATAGAGGCAGTACTCCTAAACTACGTAAATGATTGCTGTGTAGGCACATCATCAGTTTAACATCGATTAAGTCTTCCAGTGAAGGCGCAGTTCTGAGAAAAGCCAAGGAAACAAGAGCTCTGGTTTGGTCTGACTGTTTACATCCATGTGTGTTGCACGCATGCCACTTCCATGCAGAGTAGCTATATCTGTTAATATGACATTAATAAGGGATTTAAAGCTAGACAACATTCCAGCTGGAGAGTTTTCCTGTTTACAGGATGATGTAATTAGGCACCCAGTCTGAGCACTGCACTAAGAGGCTATAAAAGGTTTTGGAGCCGCTGTGAAAAATCACAGGTGAATCTTTCAAGGGCTTTAGCAGAGTTTTGTTAATCATGCAGAGGTATATCAGAATTGGAACTGACAGTATATAGTTATATATGCAATTATAGAGGCACCTTTCCTGCAAATAACACCCTACTTTCTGTCACTTTTCTATCTAAAGACGACTAAGTATATATTTGAGGTATCACAGCAATGTAACTAATTTGAAAGAACAAAATATTTTATTGTATCACCTTACCCACCGAACTTCAGCCCATTAATGCTAACAAAAATCACCCTTGTACTTGCCTTTGAGAAAGAATCCGTTACCAATTTTTGCAGGCAGTTGCACTGCCCTTTTGCTTTCTCTTACCTAATGAAATAATATGAACTTTCGAAAAAGAAGCACTTACAGAAGATGAACCTGCCTTTACCCTCATCTACTCCTATGGGCATTTTTTTAGAATACAGGTGTCCCTTTTCATCTGTGTGAAGCCTATACTGTCAAAAATAGAAATACCGCAGAACACCTGTCCTAACAGCGGCTTGGAGTACAAATATTGTCAGTTAAAGAGATTTGTTGCTTCTTTTTCTGCAGATTGTCAGAGGAGTTGTGCAACGGGGTGCAGATTTTCTGTTAAGGAGCAGAACAGGTGATAGTGGTATGCTCTTACGGTATTTATCTGTGAGCAGAGGGACTGACAGCTCCGAGAGGCAAAGCCTCAACAAAGTTGCGGTGTCTGCTCTGGGGTGAAGATGAAAGCTGGTTCTGTAACACGCGCCCAGCTTGCGTTTCCTCTTTGCAGTGCAGCGAGGAAGAAGCCTGTGATCGTACACAAACACACACACACAAGTTTCCTCTTTACAGTGCAGAGAGGAAGAAACATGATCACACATGTGCACTCTCATACAGGCACAAGCACCTACTTACACAAACTAAGTTTAATGCCTATATGAAATATTATGTTGTCAAAACAGATCCTAACAAAATTGTTAATTTTTTAAAATGTATTTGTTTTGAGAAGATGGCTTTTGACTTTAAGGGAAAGGCAATCTACTGTCTACAGCATTTTTACAGTCTACAGGTTTTACTGCAGAAGGTGTTTTCTGTTCATGTGATAGATACCACATCATGATATGGGAAATAACTTGTGGTACTTTATTTTCCTGTTCTAAGAAATCTCTTCATACTGAGGAGACACCTGGTGATGTTAGAAGTCTTCGATGGCACCCCATGCGATGCTATTTTTGAATGTGTGGGCTCTCCAGCAGACAGCAGAGTGAATAGCATTTGCGTTTTGAAGGAGTGGAATTAAGAAATCCCTAAAATATGGTAGTTATCTTCTATTGCACTTTCGTATGAAGCCCCCCAGTTCAGAAAGAAAGTCTTTTTTTAGGAAAGCAATTCAAGATATATTGAAATCTCACCACATAAATGTTAAAGACATGCGCATTGGTCTGAATTTAAGATCACAGAAACATGGGAATGTTTGCTGGAAGAGAATTCCGCTGGTTTTTATTCCAACCTCCCACTCAAAGTGGGACTGTCACCAACACTAGATTGGGTTTTGTGTAGCTGAATCTTGAAAAACACTAAGGATGGAGACTCCCCAACCTGCCTGGGTAGCCTAGTCCAGTACTACACTACCTTACTACTGATTTTTTTCCCTTAATGTCCAACCTGTGTGTCCCAAGCCACAATCTGTGGCCAATACACCTTGTTTCTATCTTCTGGCACTGCTGACAGGAGTTTGGTTCTGGCATTTCTGTAACTGCCCTTCAGATAGTTGTGGGCAACTCTTAGGTCAACACTTGGCCTCCTCTTCATCAGGCTAAGCCCAGCTCCACCAGCCTCTCGCCGTAGGTCAGGTGCTCTGGGCCCCTGAACATTTTGGCATCTCTTCACTGGGTCATCTCCGGTGTCGCTGTGTCCTTCCTGAGCTACAGGAGGGCCCTACGCCTCTTGCAGTAAAGCCGAATGCAGCCTGCAGGTCTCACTGAGTAGAAGGGGATGATAGTTTCCCTCATCCTAACGTAGCCCAGTACGTGGTTTGTCTTGCTCAAGACGAGAGCATGCTGTTGGCTCATGTTCAGCCTGGCATCTGCTGTAACCCCCAGGTCCTTTCCCGCAGGGCTGCTCCTCACCCCGCAGGTTCTCAGCCTTGACCAGGGCAGGGGCTTTTCCTGGCCCACCTGCAGGACCCGGCACTTTTCCCTGCCGTACCTCAGGGGTTTCTGCTGTCCCAAAGGTTACTCAGGTCCCTCTGGGCTGAGGCTCTGCTGCTCTTTGCATCAGCCACTCTGCAGGCCACCACTAAACGTGTCTAATCGTCTGCTCCCTCTCACTGGATCATGTCTGTTCTCAAACACGACACTTATCCTGCTCATAAGTAGCAGTCCTTCCCAGGGCCATTTTTGACCCTTTCTCAAGGCTATTTAGGCGTTATATATGAACGCAATATGTGCTTTAGTCAGAGCAGTCACTCAGTAATGAGGTGAACAAGCAGGAATATCCAACTCACAGCAATACTACCTTATCACTTAACAGCGGACGCAGTGATTAAATAAAATGTTCTGAGTTTCTGGTTCATATCGTTAGTATTTTTTAAAAAATCAACTGTGTTATGGATGGATTGGAATATTTACACCCAAAGTCCTGTGTTGGGATGTGTGGGCTCTGCTCCTTGACACCATTTCCATTCCTTTCATACCTTCAGGTCTCTTAACTCTAATGGTGTGGAGGAGGTCATGTTCCCACTGCCCTAGTTCTAACTCTCGCTGCTCCTCTGCTGTGCGACTGAGTGTATAGGATGAAGGGTTTCTGTTCTTCTCCAATTTAGAAATTTCTTAAAATTTTAGTAGCTCTTTCTAAGTGTCAATCATTTTAGTGCTCGGACCCATTTCTTGGAGGTGACAATGCAGTTGCCCTGAAGGAAGAACCATGCAGGGGTAGCAGCGTGTTTACTTCCACTTCTCTAAGGATTGCATCACAGAGAAATACAGTTCTCAACAGTTATGGTGCAACACTTCATCTTTTGGAAATGCTCGGATAAACTAGGAACCAAATTATGTCCCAGCTTCATGCAACGATAATCTCAAAATCCACGTGTTGGAAATTCACACAGGACCGTTTGCCCAAAGGGCTAAAGACTCTTCACAGACCCTTGGGATTTCTAATATTTTCCAAAGAAATTAGAGCTGCTTCCACTGTTCGCAGCCTGCTGCTCTTGCTGCCATGTGAAGTGGTGTCCACATGTCTGTCATGCTCAGCAGGAAAATTAGTTCAGTCTCAGCACTACTTGAGTTTCCCATAGGGCTGTCAGGAGAACGATGACCTTATTTCTGGGTTATTTTCTTCTACTTCTTCCCAAGTGAATAGTCCCATTAGTGAAGGACATGATGTCTCCTACTGCGTCCCCCTTACTCTGCGGCATGTGCTGGAGGCCTGGACATGATGCCATCCTGAATCCAAATTTAACCCTGCGATAAGTGTACATCACCACTCTCCTGAAATTTAGCTACTTTCATTCAGCAGAGTTGGATGGTGTTTGCTGATATGAAAAGACACCACTGAAATTAATGACAGCGTTAGAAATTCTTCCCTTTATATCCTGTATAACCTCCTGGGAATAATACATACGCAGAATATAATAAAGATATGTCTTTTGAATTGCTTGCTGAGAACATTGCTTCAGTTTCTTGGATGAGCTGCTTTTTCGCCTTAATTAGCAGAACTGTGTCTGGTTCATTTCAAGACTTATTGAAAATTAATATTAACTGAGGCCAGTTTCTGTTCAATTACTGTACTAAGAGGATAAGGTGCAGCCTCAGGCCTGGTTTCCATCATGCAGACATTGGAAATGGTCATTCCGCTAAAGATATTGCACAGATTGTTGTTTTCATAATAAAGTTGCTCACCATGTTTTAATCAGTCTGAACAGCAAGACAAAGTGCTGGGCATGGGAAAGAGCTGGGGAGGCAAGAAGAACAAGTGGCACGAGAGGGAAAGTGGTGCAGGGCAGCACTAGGGGAAGGGCGAAGAGGGATGGAAGTATTGCTGCAACGTAAAATCCAGTGCTCTTTAAAAATATTCCACCCTTCAGATATCCGTTCTGATCCTTTGTGCAAGTCATTGCAGCCACCGGGCAGCATTGGGCTGAGGGCAGTTTTGGAGCCCTGTTTATGCTAGGGAAGTATTCTCGGTGTACCCATGCACATCACTGTCTCCTTGAGTCCCTGTCTTACTGAGGAAGCACTGATGTTTGCAATTGGAAAACCGATAAAGGGAAAGAAATTATTTACAATGCCTGAAAATGACGGTTTGGGTACAGATACAACTGAGTCATTATTTGCAACTGGGTTTTTTTCGTAAAAAGGAGCTGGTACAAGAAACCACACGAAAGGGTGTTGGCTTTTTATTTGAAAAAGACAAAGACCTCTCCGAGGGTGGAGCTCCTGGGAGAGGGGTTGCCCAACTCCTGGACCTGCCGCAGGGCAGGGGAGGCAGCTGCCTGCAGGAAGCCTGCCTGATGCTGCCTCCGCTGCAGCTGCAGCAGGGTACCCATTCGCTTCCCAGCCTCTCGCAGCATAACCACGCTCCTGGGCTTGTGCTGTTGGCTTGCGACGGGCAGGGGACTGTGGCATATTCCATATGAAAAACTGGCCAGGTAAATTTGCCCGCTCCTTGACAGGGCGACAGACAGCGGTCACCCAGCAGTTCTGCTGAAAGGAGGTCAGTAGACTGAGTTGCAGAGTACTGGAAAGTTTGGAGTAGTGAAACCCAGCGTCACGTTGACCATGGCGATGGGTGTGCTGATCCAGCACCTCATTCTCTCCACTCAGACCGTAGCAAGCGGCTGGGGTTCAGGCCTTTGCTGCTCTGCTCTGATCTAGGCATAAAGTGATGCTAAGGGTGGAATTCAAGAGGGAGACCATTGATCTATCCCATTCCTTTGGGATCCATGCACAGGAGGAGATAGGAGACCAGAGAGAGGTGTGAGGATGACAAGAGGTCCACAGACGCTTCAGTACTGTCTACTGTTGCCTGAGGTTTGGTGGATAAGCTCTTTGAGACTGTGGACAGCCATGCCTTGATCCTGCTCACCTTACTGAGGAGGACAGTCCCCACAAAGCAGGTGGCACTGGCCTCTTACAGTGAGCCAAGCAAGCCCTGGCTCCCAGCGAAGACCGGAGTGGGGGATTATTCATCACCTTATTATCTACTCAACAACGTTTGCCAATCTGCCTTCCCCTCACTGAATTTAGACGTTTCCTTGTCGGTCCCGAACACGAAAAAGCACACAGAGAGCACAGCGAGCCTTATCGGCCCTCTGCCTTCTGCTGAACTCTGGGTTGGATTCAAAATTTGGCTGTTTCTCCTCCAACTCTTCTCCTTGCTGGCCTAAGTCTCTGCACGGCTGGAGCCGTGCAACTATCGCTTTCAGGAGTGATGCCCAAATACAGCAGATTTTTTTTTTCCTGTAAAACCCACTTTCGGAGACTTTTCTAGAGCTCAAATGCCCTCAGAGAAAAATCCAAACCTCACTTCTTTTCCCAGTTTTTCCACAATAACTTCAGCTAGAAAAAAGAAAGCAACCCACCAGAAAAGCACTTACAAAACAAAAAGTTCAATCCCTCCAGGCTGAAGGGAAGTGCAATAAAAAAAGAAATGAAATTTATATACGTAGGCTTTATATTTTGGGGAAGTGCCTGTTGACAAAGGTCAGGGAGGAACACGCTGCTGGGACGGCTGTCTCTTAAATTTTGCTGCTGATATCAAATGATGAAACTCGGCAAAATATTTGCATTGAGAATTTTCTATCGTTCTTCAGAAATAGCTGTGGGATATATAACCAGGGTTTTTTGCAGAAGTAAAATTGAACCACAAGGTAAATGAGGAGAAATAAAAGCCTTCTGCCTCCCAAATATCTTCCTTTTATCCCTCATTCATGCCTCAGCTTTTCCACAAAGTGCTCTTTCTTCTACCATCTCATCCCCTCCCAGAATATCATGTGGTATTGGAGTATGATTTCTTCTTGAAGAAGAAAAGCCACATCGTTTAACGTCTTCCTCCACTGGGTTATGCCAGAGTGGCACCTATTTTGGCAGAGTCTTCAGAGTTTCCTCATATCTGACTAATAAGAGATGATGAAAAATATGATTCATTAAAAAAACACAGGTAATCATCTGAGAAAATTAAACATGCATCTTTAAATGTGGCTTAATTTTCTTAAATAACAATCAAACCTCAAACAAATGGTTTAATCTCAAGGCTCCATCTTGTGGCAAAGTAAAGCAAATTCACTTATTGTGAAATTAGTATTTGCCCTTCCTTAATTTCCACCAGTTCTTCTGTAATAACCTCACGATGCTGTAACGCTGCAGACAGGTACGTAGAGCTTCGCCCGAGTGGGAGCAGAAGGGCAGGCGGTGCTGGGCAGAGAGAGAGTGTTTCTTGCTGTTTGAGTAATATTTGAGCTGTCTGCGGTAACGCTGGGCACACATGCATTTCCTAACCAACTCCCACAATCAGCTCACTCATGTACACTGCAAATTCCATTTAATACCCTTGAAAGCCTAGAGCAGTAGACAGAGCTGTGATAGTTGTGGCGTATCCCGAGTATCCTGACCTCCTGATTATTTGTGTCTAATATGATAGTTCTTCAGTGCATTTGTATGAAAAATCTCTTGCAAAAATGTAGGATTTGGCATTCAGTTTTGGCTGGCATCTGTCATCTAGCCTCGTTAAGTCCTTCATTTAGAATTGCATCAGCGGTGCAAAGCATGGCAAAATTGCTATTATTACCATGAATGATTTTTTATCAGTTAGCAAAAATTTGGATTATTATTATTATGACGATGAATTATTTTTGATCAGTTAGCAGAAATTCTGCTTAAAAAGCTGGTTTACAAGTGGGAAGGTGTAAGCAGCCAGCAAAGCACTGCAGCCCGTCTGGGCTGGTCATCGCCTTGCTCACACCCAGGGCCATTTGGCCACTCTTTCTGCTGTTAAACTGCTGCATTATTTCTTAAAAAACCCTGTCCCTGGCGCCGTGCCCCCTCACTTGGGAGCAGGATTTGGGCAGCCCTGCCTTCACCAGATAAAGCATGGACATTCTGTTGGGCGGCCGGGGAGGAAGGAGGACTGCTGCCTTATCTTCCTTCCTCCAGCACCGTGCGAGACTGCGTCATCTGGGTTTTTTTTTTTTTCTAAATATAAAGTGAGGCTGGTTTTTAGCATGCAGGAGCTGGCAAGCTTCCCGGAGAATGTCCTGGGCAGGAGTGACAGGCAGCCGTGGGTGCTCCCTGCCTGCTCTCCACCCCAGCCAGCCACGAGCTCCGGGACCTCCTGGCTGTGCCTTGTGGGAGGTGAAGGTGCAGCTCCTGGATTGGGCTGTCCTGGCTGCTAGTTTTATCCTGGTAAAATTATTATTTCTCTTTCATGATGCAAGGAGCAAGACATCATCTCCCAAATCGTATCTTGGGGATCCATGTTGGATATCTCTTTCGTAACAGCTTCTGGCATGGTTATGAGCTGAGCACAAACTCTCAGACCCTCCTGCCTTCCTGTGCCCACCCAAAAGGGTATCAGCGAGTGCACAGGCAGCAGCAGCTGCTGCCTTTGCTAAACATGTGGACAACTATTGCGATTTGGGGGGTGGGGGTGGTAATTGTAGTGATTCAGAAGCATTTAACAAACTGAAATATCATTCTGCTCCATGCCTTTTTATTTTTTCCTGTTCCAGCTACAATGTCAAGAAACTAATGAATGCAACATGATGTGGTATTAGGTTTAAAGCAGTATTTTCCTGTTGCTGTTCCTTACATCTTGGTTGCACCCTTAATGATCTTCATAGGAAATATTTACTTTGAGGAGTTTGGTTCTAAGTATGCCAAGTGATCAAAACCAGGCAAGGCAGGGTTTGCTCTCATATGACTTCAGCTTTTCCTGGAAAGAAACAAGAACAAAAAAAAAATCTTGCTTTCAAAATTAATGCAAATCAGCTTGAAAATCATCTTGTCCCGATAAATGAACACTCCGTTCTTTCTCAGGCAATCTAATATTAACTTTTACGGGAATAGGAACTCAAGGGAGAATAAACACTGGGGAAAAGTGAGGTCTGTAATGGTGGTGCTGGTAGTGTCTGAATGCAAGTGTTAATGTATAGCGTACACACGGCTGTTGTAGATATATCCTTGCAGCTGCCCATTTTGGGCTATCTGAAACTGGGGTCTTGGCATGGAGAAAGGGGAAATAGCTATCTGTGCAAAGCTTTCTTCTTAGGGCGCTCTCCAGGTTTAATATCCTCGAGTCTGTTGAGTAAGCAAGGAAGCAGCAGCCTCATAAATTGGATATTGCTTAAGGTGAAAAATTGCCCCACCGCTTGTTATTACTTCTGTTGCTTCACCCAGATTTCTTACAGACCGAATTGCAAAGAAAACCGTGCCCACGTGAAGGTGTATGTGTAATACAAATTTCCATTGCTGTGTGATGTAGCCTCTTCATGTGCCAAAGGAATACGGTTTTGTCAGGCCAGAAGCTTCTACCCTTTGCAAACCCTTGACGCAGCACGGCCTGGGAAGTGGGGGTGACTCCTTCATCACCCTGTCATCAGTCTGGGGCTAAACAATGTTAGAAATGCTTGGACAATTTTCTGTTACTTCATTTGGATGTTTTTCTTTGCAGGTCTGGGTTTATTAAGCCGAATACCTTGGTAACCCTAAGTCAAACATGCAGGAGCAGGGGTTGACATAAGAAATCTCTTAGAAATGACCCACAATGACTTTTGTATGTTAAAAAATGTCACATGTAAAGGTCTAATAACAGGAACGAGGAGTGGGGGAGATGCACAGCTCACATTACCGACACAGCTCAGCTGGCACCGCTCTCCAGATCCGCTGGCCTTGCCAAGTGTCCTGGCGCGGGCTGGGAAGGGGTGGCACAGGGCTGCTTATCATCATCATCATCATGTGGGTTGGTTTTTTTCTTTTTTCTCACTTCTTTGCAGCCCCCTTTGCCCCAGATCCCAGGTCTTTCCTTTGGAGCCCATCCCGCTGTTGCACACCACGTATGCAGTTACACATTCAGGCGGAGCACGGTACCTCTCCTGGCTCAGCTGCCATCACCAAGAAACACAGTTTTTGGCAATATGAGGAAAAACCCTGTTTGGGTCATTGCTCAGCTTCTGTGCATAAATGTTTAATGACATTTTTAAAAACGAAGGAAATTGTTATGCAAAAAAGCCTACATTAGCGTGGACTTATGTTTGAGAGAAGGTATTAGTAAAGAAAAATAAACTATAAAGCAGGGATATTTTAATTACTCCAACCTAAGAGCTATGAATTGAAACTGCAGAGTTAAGGTTAGACATGACAAAGTAAGGAACAGCTGAGTTGCCAGAAAATCCCTCGCATGCTTCGTGATGCTGTCATAAGCAGGGAAAACAGCTTGTGTATCTTCAGGGTCATCTTAACAGATTTAGAGCCATGCAACTAAAAAGGACGGGAGGGATGAAACAGCTGGCATGGTCTCATGCGGTTTTGGGGTGCTCTCGGAGCACCCAGGGTGCTCGGAGCCCGGCTTGCTCCGGCCAGGCAGATCACATTGCACCATCAGGGGAGGCGGAGAGGAAACCCTCCCTACTCTTCCAGCTAACCTTCAGGTACCATTACAAATGATTTAATGTTATTACTTCGTGGTGGTTTTGGAGCGGAGCTCTCAGCCCTCAGAGTTCTGCTCTGTCAGCCTGCTCTGTCTTGTGCTTTCCTGTGGCAATTGCAGATAAAACACTTTTTAGCTAACCTGCGGCACTGCAGCCTCTCTCCTTCCTGTTAGCACAGCCTCCTGCACCCGCACATTTGTCCCCTACAGGTGCGCCAAGCAGGACTCACGGTCTTGTCCAGATGACCGCCCTAAAGACAGGCGAGCATACCGTGCACATACACTTCCAAAATTATTGTTTGCATCGCTTTTTGCAGCTTTTTAGCAGTCATGGCAGTGGCTCAGCTCTCTGGAGCAGCTGCTTGGAGGGATGAACTCGACATGGTGTGTGTGTGCCAAGGAAGCGTGGGTACCTCTGGCCTTTCCCAGCCCGTAAAATATATGGCCTATTGCTTAAAAACCTTTAAAGATGCTTAATTTCCTTTTAAACTCCCAATATCTAATTCAGATGCTGCTGTTTCTTTGCTCTCACAATATCTGGTAACAGATGAAGCATGGATGAATCCCATCTGGAGTTGGTTCAGGTGATGCTGGGTGCGAGAGGAGAGGGCTTGGAGGGAGCCAGAGGAGCAACCACGGTGCCCTCGCAGTGTGCGGGTGGCTGTTGCCTGTCCTGGGAGGTGATAATTTGGGATTCCTCTTGGATTCATTGGCACTAATCTCATTCCGCCTCCAGCCCGGTAGGAAAACTCATTGAACAAGGAGTCACAGTATTGACTCTTTACTTTGGGGAACGAGCAAGCTTTAAATGGCACTTCTCAGTTACAACCGTGCACTTATTTATAAATGATTGATAAACCCATGCAGTTAAACATGATAATAGGAACTGCGTAAGGACAGCAAGCATTGAATTTGGTTTCCACCAGTGTCCTGGAGCGTGCTCTCCCAGCGAGTTGCAGCGGCTCGCGGAGAACTTTGCTCCTTTTGTCTCCGCAACACGTCGGCTTGTCTGAGACAGGTTGACCTCCAGCTTCGCTGCTGAATAACGAGACAAGGAATGTGTTCAAGCTGTTGAGTAAACCACCGTCATCTGTAAGAGATTTCCCATCCTTGTGCCTTAACGGTCAGGACAAGTCTTTGCGGGCTCGTCTCATGCTTGTTGGGAATGTGCCGCCCTTCATCTTTGTCTGCTGAGCCGGTTTTTTAGAAATGAGGTTGAGTTTCTCTCACATGTTTTTTCTTCTTTTATTTGTAACTGATTAATTATTCATCAGTCTCATGTAAATTGGAATTTTATATGCATTTTGCCCGTTTACTGATCCTTGAATTCCTGTGACGCCATGTACTATGTTTTGTTTGTCGCTGGGCCATGCTACAGTGATGGAGGCTCCAGGGACGCAGCTCCAGGGACGCTTTGACATATACCAACACTTCACGTGCCTACTCCATCACTTTGGCCCTGGAATCAATTCACAAAACACTCTGGTTTGATGCTGGCAACAGGCAGAGTTTTTCCGAAGGGATGTCTTTCTTGTTAGGGCAGGGGGTCCCATAGCTGGAGGAAATCCACCACCCCCAACCTTGCTCAAGCTGTCTTCTGCAACTGTCGCTGTCCCCGTCTTGGTGTCACAGCATCACCAAATTGCTGGTAAGTCTCCAGGCAGTGCCTGGGAGCTGCTGAAATCCCTGAATAACTGCCACGTCTGCATTTATTTTGAAGTACCACACTAGTGGCCCTTCCCAGAAGAAAACTTGCTGGCAGGATGGCCCTTTGGTGAGTAGCACCTGCAACAAATTCCAGCCATGGGTGCAAGGATCACTTTGGAGTCTGAAGCTTGGGAAGCAGCTTGAAGAAATCCCAACCACCTTACGGCTCAGCAGCCTGACAGTTGCTGATTGAGATACTGACAGCTCCATTTTATTTGCAGTCCCACTCTGAAGCTTCATGGTTCCTATTTCATACAGATTAGGGAGCGCTCTGAATGCTGTTTTCACCCCCTGCAATTTCCTTGCTCAGCTGCACCTTGCCAGACTTTGAACCCCCCCGGGGAACATGCTCGTCCCCGGGCTGCCCTGTCCCCACCGTCCTGCCTCCCCTTGGGGCTGTCATTATACCAGCTGCCTTCACATTTGTCTGTCTTAAATCCTCAGAGCTCTTTGCAATCTCAAATGAGTTGGCAAAGTGTTGGCGTACCATCATTTTCTGGTAGCACCATGGGCAGCTGTAGCAGGGAGCCGGGCGCGCGGGTGCCGTGGTGCTGGACCATGCTGCAGCATCCTCAGGCGAGAGCCGAAGGTGAACGTGAGCACCCTCCTCTTGGGTCTGTGTCTGAGTGAGCTTCCAAGCTCTGGCCTGCCTCTCTCAACCTTTATGGCCCTAAGTTCATCTTTCAGTGAGTTTTCTGCCCTGCGACTTACCTGGCTTCTTTACCTGCTGCTCCCCGGGTAGAGACATCTGCTATTTCTCTGTGCTGCTTGGAGCCGTTCGAGAGATCCCCATGCTATTTGCAAAATAGTTTGCAGTTTAATTTTATTAGACTGTCAATAAACCAGCAGGGCATAATTACACACCAAAATTATCTGGACTTGAAAGCACAGCGATCACTCCCTTGTTCTCCCTGAGCTGTAACTTAATGCAAAACCCTCTGTCGTTTTCCATTTTCTAGTTCTTTCATTCATTCCTGCTGAGTAATTAAAAATGGCTTATAAATAAACACTGGGGATGATTTCCGAAATGTTCTGTATTTACTTGCAAGGCTGGTACTTCTGTCGTTGGCCCACTTAAGTGATTTTGAAAGCTTGTATACAGGTTCCTTTTACAATGTATTTGAAGTTTGGAATCCTGCTTAAATACACAAAAATAGGAAGGATTAAGAAACTGCCACACTGAGGCCAAAAGAAGACAGAGCTAAAAGCAATCAAGGAGCAGCCTATCGGATACATGAAATAAATTGGGAGAAAAGTGGAAAACTGTCAACAAAAATAATATGTTATGGATCCTCAAGCCTTTGTGTTTATGCTAGAGGAAGCCTAAAATAATCTGTGGTTTCTGATGCTTGATTTAGTTTTCCACAAGCCTAATTAACACCAGATTAAGTTTGCTGCCACTATAGTTTATTGCTGAGATTGACAAATGCTTGCTGTTTATTTGTTTTCTAAAAAAATGACTGGAGGCAATAACAGTATGACACAGTTAATAAGCTTGAAAACAATGCTATAATATTCATTTTTATAAACTTAGTCTTTAGAAGAAACCCCTGTGACTTTCCGTATTAAATTCTGGCCCTACAGTCCTTACAAAGGAAAAAATCCCATTGATTGAATGTCCCATTGATTTAAGATATAGCCCTGTGAATTTAAGCTGAAAGTTAAGCATGTGCTTAAGTGCTTTGCTGAGCAGAGATGGACTGTACCATATGTTTGAAATAACTCATGCGCTCAGGGGCTTGGCCAGGTGTGGGCCGGTGGCTCTGCAGAACGGAGCTGTGCAAAGCAATGACTTACAGATAGAAAATCCATCACCATGTCCATCAACCCGTAATATGGATGTTTTCTATGAAAAACATACCGGAGTGGCATCAGCCGTTATACGACTCTGTCGATACAAATGTCATGACATCAGGACTGAACGTGATTCCCAGAAATCCCAGAATACCAGGTACCACCTAGGTGAAATGTCAAATCTGCAATCATTTATTTATGCAGGCAACTTTGCTCGTGCAGGATGACGCACTAAAGTCACCGGGATTTCTGATGCAAGTAAAATTCCTTGCATGGTAAATGTGTGCAGAAGGAGACCTTGCCATGTGAGAGCCGAGGGTGCAGCTCCTCCGCCTGCAGATACGGGCTATTTATGCCAAAAGCTGGCAAACAATCTTTCAGCCACCTCCTTTCGCGATCATCCTTGGAAACAGATACTCCATCCAATGGCTGCATTGTGGCTCCTTCTGGACTCGAGCCAAGCCAAAAGACACAGAGGCTGGCAAAACCAGACCTCAAAAAGTTCCCTAAATCCTTGCAAACGTCATAGCAAGTCTGGATTGGTCATAGATCGAGATCCGGGCAGAAAGCTGGTGTTTTACAGGTGTTTTACATCTCCTTGATTCATATTTTTCATTCATTACATGTCAGCAGAACCAGAATATTTCATGAAAATATAGAAGCAAAGAGCCAGTTCATACTTTTTCTTTCCTTTCTCTCTCCGAAGTTGTGGAGGAAAGCTGTTACTGAAGCCCTGGTGCTCAGGCCTGGGATTCACACCTCTGCCACCTTGGGTAAGTCACTCCATCTCTCTGTGTCCCACTTCTTCATTAAAAGAATGTGGATAACCTTTCTGTGTGTCAGAGAGGTGGCATGGGGTAGTCAAATCCATGGCCGGGATGTGCTCTGTTTCTCCGGCAATTAGGTATATAATGAATCTGAGCTCTGTATCCTGTTGAATGCATTTTATTAAGTTCCTTAATGTGTGGTGTTACCCGACCTGGCTCGAGGAGTTGTTTCCATTCCCTCCGTGCCGATGGAGAAACACAGTGCCGGTGTCCCATGTCCTCACCAAATCTGTTCTCAACATAAGCGTTGGCCTGGGACCGGGAAGGTGGAAAAGCTCAGGTTCTGCCTCGTGAGAAGCCAGTGCTCTACGACACCAGTCACAAATCCTGTGGCTTCCCTTACCCAAAGCAATCCAGCTGACACCTGACTTTCTGCACGTGATATTCACGTTCACAAAAGAAACTCCAAGCAAACAGATAAACAAATCCAATTTTTCCCTGTGCAGGCTTCACCCGTTGTACAGCAGCTCCCCAGCATCGCCTCCATCCTCCTTGTTTTTGCACCTTTGAGAAACTCCAACTGGTGTTTTCTCACTTTTTTTTTTTTGCCCAAAGCACTGCTGTCCTGCTGAGGGAATCAGGCAGTCGCCAAAATGACACAGCAGCTAACACCCAAAGTGCAAATTAAAAAAAATGTCTGTGGTTTGCTGTATAGTAGTGCTCCCAGATTTTCCATGATTCAAAGAAAGTTTCTATGAAATAAGACTTGGGATGCTTCTCCTAAAGCTACAGCACGTGGAGGCCAATGACCATGTACCATCACCTCTTGCTAAGACAAATCCACTCGGAAATGGGTACCCAGTATGGGAGTAAGGAGACAAGTGGGGAACAGGGAGCCTAAGGAGGGAGAAGGGAATGGCAAGTTGGCAGACCCCAGGCACTGGGCATCACTTAAGGATTCCCTGGGGATGCTGAGCTCCGGGTGCGAGTTGGTGGTACCCCGTCAGGAGCTCTGATGCTTTCTGGGAGGTGCACTGGGCTCCTGGCAGACCCTCAGCCTCTAAAGAAGTCATCCAGGTTGAGGGAACAGATTATATCTGTATGAATAAAATGTAGGCATAGATGAGGACGAACAGGTCAGACAAACATGCATTTTCACTGCAAGTCGGAGCCGACATAGTCACCGAGTCTTCATCCTTGAGTCTTCATCTCCCCCCGAAGCAAAGGCCAAAATCATCTTCTTTGCGCTGACCTGAACCCAGCCTATTTTTGGAAAGGCTGAACAGATAATGTTGCTGTTTAGTGATACAGCCGGCAGCTCAGCTGGGAGGTAAACCGAAAGTCATAAGCCAGTGCAAATGCCTGATGATAAGGGGCAAATGTCAGGATTTAGTGGCTTTCTGCTGTTTTCCACTCTGTATTATAAATCGCTGATGGCAGCAGCTCACTTGAGTGTGACGCTGGCTGAGAGGAACCCACCCACCAAGGGATGGCTCACACCTTTCTTCCTGGCCGTGCGAAACCGAGGCGACACCTCTGAGCATCCTGCATCTGGATGCGCAGGCACCCGCGGTCCCACCTGCACGATGCCTGTCAAGTGTATCTTAAAGCTAGTGCTGCTGTCTGAAATTCACCTTTTAAAGGATTTCTTTTGCAATGGGCATTGCAGCCCCCTACTCCAAATTGCTCTGCAAAGCTCTGATTCATGCCGGTGTCAAGGGCAGCCCCAGGTTCGCTCTGAAGCCACCATCCTGCCACCAGCCACCCTCATTTGAAAAGGACAGGACTTAAAGGAATTGCACTGAAATGGAAGAAAAATACCGAAGATTTCTTTTCTTCTAACATTCAGTTAACGTCAGGCTAAAAACCTCACTGAAAAAGCTATCACTTCATTTAAGGTGTACTTGGGGAACAGCTATTACAGCGCCGCGCTTTGTCGTGCCCCATAATATTGTTAATTTTCCTAAGAAGTGAGTAAGACAGGCTTGGGCTGCAGAGCCATTTGGATTTAATAATGCACTTCCATACCTTCTTAGCCCAGATTTCTCAACCAACTGTGCAAGGATTTATCGTTTGCTAACTGTAAGTGAATTACTACAGGGTAACACAATCCCGGGTTGAATGCAGAGGAGGGATGATGTCTTTCATATGGCTGGGGAGAGCCCATGACGGGCTGGGGCTGGGGCTGCATCCGCAGGTGGCTCCTGCTGCAGGGGACACCATTTCCTTCAAGACCAGAAAAAAAAGCCACGAGAAGCCTTTTCTGGGCGTTTAAATCATATTTTACTTAAAGGAGATGTGTCAGAGCCCAGTGCTGCTGGTCATGTTGCGGGAGAGCTGGGGCTGCGTGGTGCTGGGTGTGCTGGCCCTGCCTGCCTGCTCGCTGCCTGCAGCAATCCCTCCCCTCTCCCCAAGCCCCATTTGGGGCAGTAAACGGGGCAGGCGGCATCACCCAGGGGTCGGAGGGTACAATCAGCCTGAGTAGCTTCCTGCGTCGCCGAAGACTGCTGCAAAGGCAAACACCGTGATGCAAAAGGCAACTGTAACTTGCATTAAAAGAGGAAAGTGATTATTTTGAAATGTCTTTCAGAAAGAAAATGCCTGATGTCCTGAGCGGGTGGCTACGGAGCTTTTTTCTTGAATATATTTTCTAATAGAGTGGTAGATGCTGAGTTATTCTGCTATTTGCCCTCCCTGCTGGCTCCTGAGCTGCTCTCTGTGGCTCACTCACCACGTAATAGCAATTCTCCTCCTTTCCAGATGCTGCATCACATAACAGAGCAAGAGAATCGCTCGGTCTCCTCCTGCTTCTTGCATAAGCAGCTGCAAAGCTGGCGCAGCTCTGCCGCTGCTGCAGACCGCAGGAGGATACAAGCAGGACCCAAGCCTCACCGAAGCACCACGTGTTTTGAAAACCCAAGCTCCTATAGCTGCCTCTGCTAAATATTTTTGTTGTGTTTATTCATCAGCTTCAGAAATGAGTAGCTGAGCCATATAGCAGAATTAGAGGGTGTTTCCCTGGGCTTTGGATACATGTTTTAAATCCCATCCCCATCTGCCACGGAGGTCAGGGCTGCTCGGGGCAGGGGTCAGTCCCTGCCAGTGTTGGAGGGGGATTCGGTTTTGGGGGCACGGCATTTGGACACGGGCTGGTGCGGTGGTGTTGCTTTCCTGGGCCATCACTGGCAATTTTAAGCACTCAGCATCCCCGCCTGCTCCCCGGGGCGGAGTGGGAAGGGGTGTCATGTTTGAGTTATTGGTAGGTACCTCTTTGGGCTGCCTTGTCCTCCTTCCTAACCTGATGTGTGCATTATTTATGGGCAAATGCCTCCCTGCTATCACTTCATCAGCTGCACAGCTGCAGCGGCTGCAGCCCCAGCAAAGCCTCCCCTTTCCTCCCCTCCCCGCTATCCCACAGACACCTCTGCCACTCAACAGGATTTGCTGAAATAGGGATGGCTTAAGTCCTGTTCTAAAGCAGGCAGAGAAGCAGAGAACGTAACTGGGGTGTTCTCAGGCTCGGCAGGGACAGAGCCCGGCAGGGAGAGGAAACGGCCCTGCTGATCCATTAGCTATATTTTAATATACATCACGGGGTCTGCAGCAGGACCGCAGCTGACCAAAGCTGCTCCTCCTTCCTGCGCCCGGACCCTGCAAACGGCCTCTGGTTTCAGGCCAACACCTCGGAGCTGCCCTTCTCCCGTGCTGCTTTGGCTTTGTCTCCCCTCCAGGCAAAGCAAAGCCCGGAGAAGCCCGACCTCGTCTTCTCCCACGTGGGGCTCTGGCTTGTAACTACGGAGTGGCGACTCTTCGCTTTTCTCCCACATTTTCTGAAAACAGCCATCGAGATGTGACCTGACACCGGGATCCCAAACGCATCTGTTACTTCCAAGCACGAGTCAATCATCAGACCCGATGGCAGTTTTATCAGTCAGTTAGATTATTCTGTGTCGTCGCTGGTCAGCTGCACCATGCCATTGCTTCTGCCTCCTCAGCCTGACCAAAACTTTTAAAAATGGAGTGGATAATCCGTAGCATTTTGGGGGTCACATTTCCAGGTGGCGCATGAGCTTCCTGGGGTTCCTGAGCTGTTTCACAACCCCCGGGACTCTCCACGTTCTCACAAACAATAATTACACCCAAGAACTGCAAAGCACAGAACTGAAAAGTCTCTTTTGCTTTGGTGCAAGCCTCTGCAAATTTCTACGCTTGCTAAGCAGCTTTTCTTTCCTTTACTCCTTTCCCCACTTCCCTCAGTCCCCCGTTCCCTCTCCCCGCTGCTGCAGAGCTCGGTGTGCTCTCCCTCGGGGAGTACATGGCAGATGATCCACCTTTTTGGGTGCTCCCGGGAGGGACATTCAGCCACCGAGTCAGCAGAGAGGTCTCTCTGAGCTCGGCACCCGGCAGCCCCGCAGCAGTGGGCTGCAGCCCCACATCTCCGAGCACCCGCTCTGACCTTGAGGAGACCATCGCGGCTGCGGCTGAGGTCGGGGTGTGCACCTTGGCTGCTCCCCCATCACCTGCAAAGCTCACCCCACGCTGGTGGCTTGCACCAGGGCTTTGCTATGAGGTGGCTTTAAGGTAAAGGAGATTGGTGGATATTCAGCTAAAGCCTAAATCCAGGTCAAAGTTGCCTTCTTCTGCTAATCCTTCTCAGTCTAATTGATGGACCACAGAGTCTGAGAGCAGGACTCAGATTTGCACGAGCATCAGGAGGTCAGCAACGCCTCGGATAAAAATTGCGTGTTGCAGAGTGAGACATTTTATGGGACAACGTCACATAGAGATCCTTCATACAGATCTTCCAACCTAATGTCACTTGTTCCCTGCCATCCATTGTACAGAATGATCCTTATGGTCAAACTTTCTCCGTTAATTGCCATGGAAATTTGATAATTTCATCCTAAAGGAGAGTTGAGGAAAACTCAGGAAGAGCTCCGATTACTGAAAACTGGAAAAAATTAATCTTGATTAAAGCACTTCCCCCATGAAAATAAGGACCTCCTGAACTTTGCAGAGAGCTGATTGCTCAGAAGCTGTTCTTCAGGCAATGTCGAACTGTACTTCTGCGAGTTTTTCCTGCAACTTTATAATAAAAGAATCTAGCCATCACAAGACAGGAAAAAAATATATTTAGAGGTGTAATTTAGTGGGCTATTGGCAAGACCTTGCTTCGGTTCCCTTCTAAGGGGAAGTGCCAAAATATGCATATGGCCCTCCAAATGCATAATGGCTGTAAAAATGCCTGTCAGCTGTCAGCGCCCGTAGAGTTTCTCAGATGCAAAAATAGGAGTTGAGCATCAAAGATTTTTTGCCAGCACCAACAGAAGGAGCAAAAGAGAAAACGGACCCTGTTTATTTGGCATTTTTAAGATGGGGAGGCAGAAGTCCTTTTCAAAAGATCAGCGTAGTACGGCTTTCTGTGTTTTCTGGCAGGTCGGTTCCCTCTAAGGTAGGAGAGGATTGGGATAGGAAGTGCTACAAGTCTGCTTCATAGCATTTAAGCACACCTGGATTTTGCATTTAAAACCAAACTCTTTATTTCATTTTATTTTTATTTTCATTTTATTTAATTTATTTTCTTAATTTCACTTCATTACTTACTTTAATTAAGTATTTTTCTTATTTCCTTTGAGGCATACATTTGCCTAGCACTTTACAGAGTACGTGCGATGGTGGCTCTTCCCCGGCACACGCAGTGGCCCTGCAGTGTCCAAACTTTTACACCTCACATGACGATCCGGAGCAGCATGCCCATGTATTTTTACCTTTGCCTACCTCGTCCCCACCCTCTCTCATACTTGGGACTACAGATGCTTACAATTATCTGCAGATGCAGAATGTGAACGCAGATTTTGTGGTTACAATTTGTACCCCCTAAAATTGTCCTTTTGAAGACTTGTCTCCGAATTTCTCCAGGCTTTCAACACTCTATTTATTTAGCAATTGACTCGCAGCGTAGGAGAGCGAACATCACCCTTGCTCCCAATCCCCCTCAGCAAAGAAGATTTATTGCATTATCATGCAGAAATGTGCCAGATTTGCTGGGAAGGTGAGGACGTGCCTGGCTGGAGCAACCTCAAGGTCAGTTTGCCCTCGGATTAGGGATGGACCTGCCCTGGTCCTCCCGACCCGCAGAGAGGACCTGAAGACACAGCGGAGCAGTAGCTGCTTTTCTCAGCTGGCCTAGGGATCTCTCCCAAGCCAGGGCAGTTAAACCAGCAAATTATTCCATCTCTTTGGGAGCTGTTTCTGCAGAGAGCTCCACGCTGCTGCGGGGTCTCTCCATGTGGATTTTGCTGCAAGACCCCGTTGCTTCTCCTCCTTCCAGCTGCTTTGGAGACCAGAACAAAACGATGGAGAAAAGTGTGTACAAAGCAACAAGAGCCCACTTCCATAGCGGAAATTGCTACTGGAAGTGAGCATCGATGTAAAACCCAGCACCCCATGTGCTCCAGACCCCGGCCGGACAGGTGATGGCGTTCATTTCTGTCTGTTCTGGGTGGGAGGCGAATTTTGTTGCCAGGTCATTGTCTGCATTGCTTCACAGGAGACATGCTTGCATCCTGCTGCTCAGCAGAGCCCCACGTTTCTCAAGAATGTGTTACAGCTTACGGTATGGATCTTTACAGCACAACCCTGCTTTTAGCTGCAGGGGCTTGGGAAGGGTTTGAAAAAGCCTGTGCATTGCCTCTGATGTGGACGAAGCACCAGCAGAAAACCACACAAAGCTCCCAATGAAACGACCCCGTCAGCCAGGACTGCTCAGATGGTGTCAAATCGCTGCTGCAGAAAAAGGAAATAACTGAAAAAGTGAAGGATTAGCCCAAGGAGGCGCATGTCCAGAGTGGGAAACACTATATGAGGTCTTGGCAGCACCAGCTCGCGCTCACGGCAGCCCTTCCTCCAGCGACTTAATTCAATGAGCTGGTTCCTATTAAACAGATGTTTAAAAGACAAGATACAACCCAACTGCTACCTACCCCAGGCGGTTCCCGTTATCCAGCTCATCCTTCACCTCTACAGCTTGCATCCCTCTGGGTTGGGCTGGTTTCCCATGGGACCATTTGTGGTGGAGCGTGGAGGAACAGAGAGAAACCTCGAGCTCTCTGGGGCTCACCTGCCCCACAAGCAGAGCACAGCCTCCTTTAGGACTGCGGCCAGGATTTCGGGTGGATGGGTGAGCGGCACCATTCAACCTCAGCTACTTCAGTCGAAGTCCAAGCTGCTTTCATTTGTATTTTCCAATTGTGCCACAAGAAGGCAAACACAGACCCCAGGGTGATGGGGAACTGAGGCACGCCGGGAACTGGGAGCAGCTTTTGTTTAAATGTGGTGTTCATAGTCATCAAAACTGATCATAAAACATGAAAAGCTAGAATAACTGCCGACCTTTCCTGCCCCGTCAGACCTTGGTCTGAAGCTGTTGGAGAGTGAGTGGAAAGAAAACCACACTTCAACAGTTACTTGCCCCGCAAAGAGCTGCCATTTTCTTGTCAATCACAAAATATTTGCACTTTAAAAGTTTTGCCCTGATTCAGCTGGGATCCATCCTCTGCCCTGGCTGTTGGGGCAGGTCCAGCCCCCAGTCTGAAACCATTCCTCAGTCCCAGCCCAAAGGAGGTTTTGTGGCACCTTTAGCTCATCGTTAAACGAAGCAATGAAAATAGAAGGAAAGCAGAAATCCGTTGTCCATCTGGCCAAGATCCGTACCCGAGATGCACAACTGTCAGAGGATCCTCATGGATCTCCTTGCCCCAGGGCAAACTTGATGCCATGAGTCTGTATTTTCCTTTGCGTAACATTCTGCTGAGAGATACCCAAAGTGGGTGCCAGCAGGCTGGATCTCCGCCAAAGTGGGGTGCATAGATGCATGTTTGTGTCCATGTCTGCACTTGGACAAGGTCCACGTTAGATAAAGACCCCGTGCACCAAAATGCAATGGCTGAAAAGTAATTTCCTGCAGCATCCGGTCTTCTTGCATGAGGTTTGATACATCTAAGTGCAATTTTTTACCCTCCTTTAGCACGCTCTTGAACAAGGTGGGGCTGAAACAGCAGGGGTGAAGGGGACATGTCTGCATGGGAAGGCTGGGACCTTCTACACCCCCTCTGCAGGAGCTCTGTGTCTCCCTTTCAACTACCTCTTTCAATATATTTCCCCCCAGATACCACAAATCACAAACATAGTCAAGTCCATCCCCCCTTCATGTCCATGACATTGCTCGTGGTCCACACTACGGTCCTCAGTGGTGGCTCAAGATGTCCCATCCTGCTGGGCAGCCCCTCCTTTCCACCCGTGTCCCGCACTGTGCCGGGGCTCCACCGGTCCCACTGCACCCCAGAAGGACGTCTCCGAGGGGCCGGTGCTCCAGCCACGACCGCTTCCGCTGGACTTCATTATTTCATTGACAGCAGTCAATATCTCCCTGCCTAGGAATGTATTTACTTATAGGCACATAAGTAATTCATTTATAAAATTGAATTATCTGACTAGGGAGATTGTGTGTTTTGATTGTGTAGCAGTACTTCTGAAACCGACTTAAAATTGATAAAAGCCAGATGGAAAGCGGAAACAGTCCATTTCATGACTCTTTAAACGTTTAAGTTGGTTAACCCTTGTACTGCACAATTTTTGAAGTCGGGGTGTAGTGTGGAAGCAATTTGTTGGTGAGTTCTCAGGATGCAAAGTGGGCTGTAAGTGCTCACCGGGTTGTGTGCCGGGGGGGAAAAATGAGTCTCTGCAAGGGCTCTTAGTAGGAAAAAATGCTTACGAGAGAGATGTTTCATCCTGGGAGTTGTGACAACCAGAAGAATTTCTAAGAGAATGGGCAAAATCCCAACGGAAGGGGGTTAGGGTCCTGGGAAGTGTCCCAGGGGTGCATGACGAGCAGTAATTCACCCAGGCAGCCCCAGCCGGGGCTTGCGCGGGGAGATGGGGACTGCAAAGCCCATCCTGACCCTCCCGGCTCTGCTGCAGCTCCCTCCTGCGTTCCAGACATCCAAGAGGTGGCATGGAAATAAAATTGCCGAGAAGCCAACCAGAAACAGGAACGAAGTCAGCCCGTCTGCATCCCTCTCCATGCAAATGAAGAGCAGAGGTGGTGAAGGAGTTTATTTTGCTTTAACTATGTTTTGATCATCAGAGAAACAAGGAGGAGAGGAGGCACACAAGGAATAACTTTGAGGGCTGCTTGCTAGCTGGGGAGCACGAGTCCAGCCCCGGTGGTTTGTGCTGTGAAGACACACCAGTGCATATGAATGGAGCAAACCCACAAACTCACTTTATTTCTCTGTTCTGTCCTTTTTATTGGGTTTTTAAATACTCTATCCCCGTTTGCCATTGCAGCGGATTCCCCCGTGCCGGGCTGGATGCTGCCGTGGGGTGGTGCAGGGACGGCGTGTGGCATAAATTCCCGGCTTGGCCGAGCAGGTCTCAGCCCCAAACCCAAACCTCTCCAAAATATCTACCAGTGCAATTAAAAACCTGCCTCAAATTCCCTAATAATTCAGGAAGAGCATGACACAACCGGCCCATCTTTTGTATCTGCAGCTGAAGGGAGGGAGGCGGATGCCGGGGCACATCTGCATCGAATCCCCGCTCCGTCTCTGTTAGCAATAACCTCCGCAGGTGCTGGGGGTTGTGTTGTCTTCGCCGCTTACTGCATCACCATATACACGCCAGATCTCTTCCCTCCGTGAGAAGCCTCTTAAATTAAATTGCCTTTAATTGGTTTACAGTTCTGCTTCTGCCGCGTTCGCATATTGGAAAATCGAAAGCTCTCCAGACCAAAATACTTTACGATCTTGGTTTCCATTGCGTTAATATTTTCCAAGCTGGTTTCCTGTTTTCCTGTTGCCAAAAACACACATTGGCAAAGAGTAAAATAATTCACATACCAAGTGTTTGAAACAATTGTTTCTGCCCAGAAATTAGTGAAAACCTGATACTTTTTTTATCAGCAGACCCCGCTGTGATCCTTGCTCTCCCAGCAAATGGATTTTTATCACCATTTATTGGCGCAGGGAGGAAGCCCGACGCTTGCGTGCCTCCTCGGTTTTTGGGTCCGTAACTCAAATACCAGGGTCTGCCTCACTTTGTGAAGCAATATTTTTCAGATCCCGGCAGAAGTGGATGTTCTGTTCTCACCAGTTCAAAAATATTCCGTCGTAGGGCAAAAATAATAGGGAAGCTGTTAAAGGGCAGGCAAAGGGCTCCGGGATTGGAAAATTTCGCTCTGTCTAGAGTTACTCCTTTCAGGGCTCAATTCAGTAGAAAAAAATTTGTGGTATTGTGAAAGGCCATGAAAGCAAAAACCTTTTTACTGGGGCACAAAGCCAAGGCAACTTAGCAGGCTCCATATCTTGCACGTCCTGACAATTTTCTATGTGCTTAAGCTATTAAGCTGCCCGTGCCCTGACCGTTCCTTCCCCACAGCTCCGCACATGCAAACGTGGGAGTTAAGAGCTCGAAGTTTTGAAGAGCTGATGATTAAAACCTAGGGGAAATCTTGCAATAGTCCCGTTGGGATTTTTTCCTGTGGCGTGAACCCCAGGGAGATGCTGGTGGAGCATCCCCGGCTGGTGTGGGCTGCCGGGACGAGTGGCTTATGGGGTGCCCGGCGGGGTTGAGTACCTAGTAAATAAATAATAGAAAAAATTCCTCCAAATCAGTCTGATTCACTTCAGGGATTTGATAGATTGCAACATTTTCTGTTACTTTAATTTTTTTTTAAATATAGGAGAAAATTGTTTAAATTTCCTCGGGAATGGCCATTTTATTATGAAATTATTTTATGAAATTGTGAAATTATTTTATGAAATAAGAAGCAGCTTTTGAAGGAAAACGCAAAAAAAGGGAGAGGGCAAATTTTGACAGTACATGGAAGTAGTGTATTTTGTCAGTTGAGCTTGGGGTTGAGTGTTCCGGGGGGGCAGAGGTAGATTCCCATCTCCTGCCCTCGACCACAGCCCTGCCTGCCCTGCCCTCGGCACGGGGAGTTGGATCGACAAAGAAAACAAAAAAGAGGAAACTATACGTTTGCAGACCCGTGTTTCTCATATCGCCTTTCCCTGCACAGCTCCGATTGGTGTTGAAGTGTTTTTGCACTGGGTGAAGCAAGCCCTCCCAGGGCAGGAGGAGAACCAGCTGCAGCGTAAGGAAAATAATAAAATAAAATAAGTAAATGCATTAAATTAAAAAATCAAGGAGCAAGTGATGGGGTTTGCTGGTCACTGGCCACCTCTGACAGAGCCTCAAAATGTAATATAGGTGGCTGATTTGGGACAAATATGACCCAAAACTGATGTGGCTTCACCTCCTCCAGCCTATTGCAATAATCAATACAGCTTTAGAGGGAAAGGCAGAGAAAATCCAGGCTGCTCCTATGGTGTTTTCATGGTAATTTTTGTTTGAGTGATGAAATTTAATGGAGTTAATTCTAATTTACATTGGCAAACCCAGAATCAGGAAGAAAAAGACATAAAATAAGGATGGGGGAGAGAGAAAAGAGGAATAATTTTAATTAAAAAGAGAAGAACTGGCCAAAAAGCTCCTACAACATGAATGTATTTTTAGGAAAAATCTGGGAAATAATGATAACCATTTTTATCACTTGATGCTTCAAGCACTTATTGTTAATATAATTTGATGAACAAGTCACTTTATCCAAATGTTGCAGTTTAACATAAAAAAACAATGAAAGTTGCCGATGTTTAAAAAAAGAACAGGCAATTAAAACCCAAACATATCACTAAATTTTGATTGAGGGAATGAGAGAGGAGGAGGGGGAGAAACGAGGCGCCCGCTCTCCCAGCCTCATCCAAGCTCCCTTGGCCGGTTCCGGATCAGGCCCTCGGTCACTGACCCCACATTCCCTCCCTTTGCCTTATGTTAAACCAAATAGTGTAAATAGTACCGAATGTGAAATAATGTATTGGAGTATGTTAATGTACAGCAGAAGGCGTGATACAAATCCGGCCCTAGGAGCTGAGAGCAGCAGCACTCCGGCAAGCATCGCTCGCAGTCGCTGTGATTTAACTCGCTCTCCCATTACCGTCATTCTCTTGATGCACCTACCTCCCTTTGCTTGCAAAAGTACTAAATCGCTCACTTTGGAAGTTAAATCGGGAATATTTTCTTTTCCCTGTGATTTTCTATTACATGGCTTAAAATACATGATTTAAGAGAGGTATCTTATTATTGATCGTTTTATAAAATGTGAATTAAATAATAACCGGAGTTAAATAAGCCTAGGTAGTCACCAGCTCGTAGAGGGAAACATTTCACCTTCATACTTCAGGAACATTAATTCATTTTCTATATTTTCCAGTAAAACTTTCCAGCATAGAAACTGCAAAGAAGCACGCCCAGCCCCAGGTCTGTCCCTGCTGCCTGTCACCGTGAGAGCTTCTCTTCCTCTGCAGAACTGAACTGACAGTTGTGGTCACATCCCAACCCCGTGCCAGCGATGGCAATGGCACTGCTGAGAGTCGTTTTGTTTAAATGTAAAACTTGCAAGTCTACTTATTAAGGCACTTTGTCTCAGGCATTTAAAATAATGTCTATATAGAAAAAAAAGAGAGAAAATTAATTTCCTTCACCCTGCTCGAGTTTCAGAGGAAATTCCATGTTATCACTCTAGAGAGCACCCGCAAAAGAAAACAGGGAGAAAGAAATCTTTTTTCCCGATCATAAAAATAACCCGACTGCGGCATTGCTTCCTCTCGGCTGAGCAGGATGGACTACACATGCTGTCTTTGGGATTCACTAGAAAATAGTAGTCGCTAGAAAAGAGTAAAAGAGAGTATTTTGTATTTACATCCACTGCGCTCTCTCCGATCCCCTGCCCGAGTGCCTGTGCCGGGGAGCACTCATGTTAAACTTCACAAGCAATGAGCATCACAAGAAAAGAGGGCCACAGACCAAGTTTCAGATCCAGCAAAATGTATGTGATGCTGCGGGGAAATTGTCTTCTTGCAGGATTTGGAGGCTAAAGAAAAGCACGGTCTTGCCTCAAGATGGCAGACAGGAGACTTGGATCTCAGCTGCGATGTTTTACGAGGTGTGCGATAAAACCTCGACAGTCCCAAAGTACGCGTGGTGCTGGCACCACCCAACAGCCTCGTGTCAGCACCCCCAAACCCCTGTGTTAGCATCCCCAAACTCCGGCATCAGCATCCCCAGTCCCATGCTAGCATCCCACCAACCCGGAGCCGGTGCTCCTGGCACCGTGGCCGTCACCGGTCCCACGCGGCAGCGGGTGGTGCCGGCACCCATTGCCACCCCTGGCAGCATTAACGAACGTGAGGGGTGAGCTGGAGGGACCGAGCTCACAGCAAAGACCTGCTGGAAGCAGGACTGTCCGGGGGGGATCTCGGGCACGTCCCGCTCCCTGTCCTGTGGCTGTATGGACACACGGAGCAGCTTCGGCCACTGCTTCTCATTAAAGATGAAAGAAGCAATTACTGCAGCGAGGATGCATTTCCCGGGGACAGCTTGTAGGCGGCTGCAGCCGTCGGGCATTTCAGCGGCTGCACCGTGGCCCTGTTTTTTGTTCCCAGCTGTGCACAGGAGGCAAATAAATGGCAGCAGCAGCCTGTGCCTTTCAGGATGTTTTAATTCAGCCCCACAGCAAAACCAGTATTGACCACGGTGCAGACACAGCACGCAAGGACCCGGCGTGGGTGAAGCAGCCTCTGCCCCCGCAGGGGCACCGTGGTCGTGGCAAGAGGCCGCATCCATCCCGCACCCGTCCCGGGCGCAGGGAGATGGCACCAGCCTTGCCACATCCTCTGTTACGGCAGAGAGCAACACCAAGCGGCGTGGAGAGCCCTGAGCCCGGCCGGCGATTCACTTTATATCAAAGATAAATATTATCTCGATGAAGCAACGAGCTTATTTAGTGGAGTAATATGCAGGGTTGAATTCCTGGTTCGAAAGATTATCAAGAATTAAAATAAGCTGATTTCAGCCCAAATGAGAGCAAGTCTCTTCTTTCCCCCCTCACCTGCCTGCCACCCACCCTCCCCTCCCCAAAATGTTATTTGTGCAGGAAAACACTCAATCAAGAAGAATCACGTTGAGTCATTCACACTGCTTCGTTTTGACCATGCACAAATTGCCTGCTTTTGCTTCAGTTTAACCATATATGCTTTATATTTTTGTTATCAAAAAAGCAAGTTTCCACCCAGCTTGCCTGGACACGAGCCACCGGCTCGGAGGACCCTTGACACGTTGCACGGCTTCGGCACAGTTTTCCCCCAAGTTTCCGCCCCTGCAACACTGCCCACAGAAGGGTGATTGCATGTGGATGTGTGCACGGCGCTTTACATTAGCATTTTAGCATTTTTTTATGTTTCCATAGTTTTGTTTATTGTTGCCAGCTCGTTATAGATACTTATCGTGTTATAAAGTGTATTCAGAAAGCCTTATGGGCTCAACACTAAAGCCGCAGGGTGAGCATGTTGGAGGGATGGGTTAAATTCAACCTCTAAATGCAAGTCAGAAGAGAACAAAGGTGCAGCTTATCCCCTCGCACGGACCGCGCTGATGTATTGCACACCTCATCCTTCCCTACCTGCAAGTTCAAAAGAGGTGACATTGCGAGATGCAAAGGAAAACTCACTGGTGTATTGCTTGCTATTTGCAACTGAAGTTCTCTTTTATGGTTTAAAACACTGAAGTGCAGCTTTAGTTTCACCTGCCCACGAGCGTTTTCTCCCCTCTTCCAGGAAACCAGGACCTGGGTGCTGGCATTCGACATCAAGCTGTGAGAGGAAGAGGTCTTTGGAAGTGAATGAATTAATATTGGATCGGGGGACCCCATTATTAGCCCTTAAAAGCACCTTTCACTCGGGTCCTGGTGTCAAATGAAGGAGGCAGAGCTGCTTTTCGTGGGGCGGCTCATGCAGGAGGGTATCTCGGAGGTGCCACTGCTGGGAGCGGAGCCTGGTGCCCAGGCAAAACTCGGTCACGTTTGCAGAACTACTTCCCAAGGAAGCAAATTGCATGTGACAAGTATTCAATTACAGTTTATAGCTGAGAAAAAAATGACAAAATAAACATCTACTCTGCACGAAGGGCTCTCTTTGAGTCTCAGAAAGTGTAAATGGAGCAGGATGACGAGCGCTGGCGCACCGAAACCTAATGTTGAGCTCTTCGGGAGTCGATTTGGTGACGGAGGATGGAGGAATTGCTAATCCGCACTCATCCCACGTCTCCTTGCATTTGAAGATACAGCCTCGGAGTGTTATATCATTTGTTATTAATAACATCCATCGTATGCACCCAAACTGAGTCTCATTTCATGCGTCTGACAGTTGGGGCATCGTGTGCCACGGGCCATATGGGCCTCGTTTGAAACCCCTCCAAATCGCAGGGGTCCATGTGCAACTGATAAAGGCCAGTTTGGGGTGAATGGGGGGGGGGGCACCGCTCTCCAGGCAAATCCAAGAAGAACGCCCTATATGTTTTCTAAGTGCTAAACCCAAGGGAAATTACTTCATCAAAACCCGATCCAGACCACAGTAATGAAGACTGTGATGTAGCCAGTGTTCAACCATGTTGACTTTACAGTACTGGAATTAATCCATCTGCATTGCAGCTCGGTGAAATCATTTCCAGCCCGTAGCAGCTCCGGGGCTGACTTCATCCTTGCAGACCCAGATGCAGAGCCCTCGGAGTCGGGGGAATTACGGAGAGGACCGAAAGGCTGTTCTCTGTGCACGGTGACGGCTGTCTGTCTTCATGGGGGGGATGGCAAATTCGTCTTAGGGACAATCGGGACCCCACAGCTCTGCGAGGCTTTTCGGTGGCTGTGCACAGCATTACGCTCATCTGCTCCCATCGCAGTGCTTCCCGCAGGGCTGGAGACAGGGGGATTTGCTGCTTTGCTCTCCCTCTATGAGATTATTCAATTTTAACCCCTATAAAAATCCCCAGTAATCTTACCGTGACTGCGGGTTATTCAGGGTGCAAATTCAGGCTGATGCTATCAGCCGTATCTCGTGCTGCCTTGGAAAGGTGCTGTGCAAGCATGGGGGCTTTCCCTGCTGCAATAAATCCCAGCTGCCGTCATCGCGGCAATCATTTCATCCTTTAAAGATAGACACTCTGGATATTTTTGTGCTATTCGCACCAGAAAAATGCAAGCGATGGGATGCCCCGGCTGTGAGTGCCCTCCCGGGAGCTTCTCCCAGCTCACAGAGCATGTCTCTGGGATGCGCGCTCGGGGGAACTGAGAAAAGCAGAAGTCCCTCCAGATCTGCACATGCAATCCGCTGCGCACCACCATTTCGCTTCCTTTTTTCCTTTGTCACGTACTTTTTTATTAACATTTTCTCCGTAAAAATGCAATCGCCTTTTTCTTGGTGGTTGCTACAGAGCACGAGCGCCTTTGCTTTCTGTGAAAACAAGGAGCTTCTGCAAAGCGCACACCACCACAAAGCCCCTGATTTTGATGGGGTTTCTTCAATCAAATAAACCCGAAACCCCACAGGGACGCATTCTGACTCCCAGGGAAGGCGGTTGAAATCCCCAAGCTCTCCCTTGCGCTGAGGCTGGGGGGTGACACCCCAGGGACCCCCAGGAGCTCCCACCGCCGGGACGAGAGGCTCCCCAAGTCAGGCAGGTCTTCACCTAAGCCTGATGCACTGCTCATGCCTCTACAACACAGGGAAATTAATGGAAATTCATTGATGCTTAGCTTTCTGAGGAGCTTCCTGAGCTGTTTAAACTCTCTGTGAAAGCAGGATTTTAAAACACATATAAGGGTAAATGCCGTATATAAGTGAGATGGCTCTGGACACCACCGTGCGTGTGCGGTGCTGCGGGTGCTGCGGGCACGGGCGGGGGTTGCCACCTTCGTCAGGCTGTCTGGAAGGCTACAGGGTTTAGGAAAAGTGCAAAATGTGAGTATATCCAAAAGGATTTATTAGTCCTTGTATTCTTGCTGGGCTTTTTACTGTCTTACCTAACCCCTGTCATGTAATTTAATTAAGTTTGTTTAATTTATTTTTTAAAAAAATGCATGTGGGACTAGTAAACTTAATTAAAAAGAAACATTGTTAAGCAGCCTGATACAGCTATAATTTGATTTAAAGTACTGGATGATACCAACATTATAAATGTAAACTGATATGCCTTTTCTTAAAAAAAAAAAGATCTAAATGGAATTTAAAATACTTCTTCGTTTGCAGCGGGCTTTTTGAGCTGGGGTTAATTGTGAAGGCTTTCTTCCTCCTGTTCTGTTGCTGTAGGGCTTTTTTCAAGTCGGGTAAGAAATATTTCGTCCTCAAATTACTGCTGGATCACTTGTGCTTTGTGTTCTGCATACGAGCCAGGTTTCGATACCTTTGTTCGTGTAATGCAAAATCCTGACTGCCCAGAAACCAGTGCCAGAGCTCCCATTGATTTCAAAGGTACCGGGACGTTAGGGATAATTTAGATCTGTTTCTGGAGTAGTCTCCTGGATTTCAGAGGAGAAGCTTCCATCCGGCATGAGTCAGAGAGGTAGAAGTTGTCATCAGAACCTGTTTATAATGCTATTATAAACGTGTTACACGTAATGCAACATGATATAACACGCAGTATTGCGTGATGAGCCTTGGCTTCATGTCTCTTTCTGATGCTTTTTGCTACTCAAATCTAAGCAACTCCATCTCCTGGCGTTCAGCAGCCCTCAGAAGCAGATGCTGGATTCGGTGGATGCCTCAGTCAATTTGTGTATCCCACTCCACAAAGTCCGGATATCCTCTATTGCCCCCATCAAATCCTTCCTAAATCGCCCTGCTGGGGTTGGGCCATGCAGTGGCCAGGGGTTCACACTCTAAGAGAGAAAAAGTGCTTAGGACGTCTGAAAACTGTCCCCAGAGTCATGGCAGGCACCGCTGGGCTCGGGTACCGGTTTCCTTTGCTGCCTCTAAGCCTCTGCCGAAGGACGGAGCTGGGTGTAAGGGCTGATGCTGAACGACACCGACTTTCCTACCCACCTATCAGCCGTTTGCAAAACTATTTGCTAATGCAACATGAAAGCAAAAAGGCTTTTTTTCCCGGCAGCGAGGTTATTTTGTACGAGTTGCTGGTTTTAGCCTTTTCTCTGAACTATTTGCAGAAACATTCGAGGCAGGACAGGAGGTGGCTGGATGATGGGAACCACGACTTTCCCTTGCAGAGCTAGTGGAAACCCCCTCCCTTAATGATACATAATCACTGGAACTGGTTATTGGCTTTGCCATCCACATCTTTCCAGAGCTGGACAAATCTACGGGTGCAAGGGTTGCACCGCTGCAAGTTTTGCACGAACTGCAACCAGACCAGAACCAACCGAAGGCAAAAAATTGAACAAATGATAAATAGTGGGACTATCACTAAGCATATTTTGTTGTTTGTTTTCACAAGCTGCGGATGTAACTGTTCTGATGACACGAGGCAGTAGACTCACAGGCAGGCTTAATTCAATCCCGCTTGTTTTAATTTATAAAATTAATACATAGGAAAATCTTAATTGAAAAGATTGCAGTCGTTATACTTTCCCCTTGATTTTTTTGCCAGTTTCTTTTGCCTTTAATAATAAATAACAATAGTGTTTTCCCCTCCTTGCTTGTAAACCTCCAGCGGGAGGGGAGGAGGACCTGGCCGACAGACGCAGAGGAAAAGCCGAGATACAAGAGAAGGGAAACAAACGGCTGAAAGTAAAAAATATCATTTTCCTTCAACCACACTTGATTGCAGTGTTCTGAGATGCAATTGGAGGCACAGAGGCCAAGCCAGAAAGGGTTACAGGCTTTTAATTTAACTTTCTTCCTTTAAACTTAAAACTTGACATGACTTTATGACTGAGAAAGTGTCCGAGAGCTCCCTGCAGCAGCGTCGGCTCCGGCACGTGTGAAATCCCAGCGTGAGGTTTGCAGGCTTCCCGGTAGTAGAAGGTATTTAATATTATTTGTTGAATTGAGTCCTTGATAAATTAAGGCTTTTCTTTTTGTCTCGCAAATAATTCCCAATGTGTTCCTGATTTTTGTGAAAGTAAACAAACTGAGATAGTTTTCAAAGTGGGGTTTGTTCGCGCATACAATAACCGCCAGAAATTTGCAGGCTGGTTTGTGAGAGCAGCCGCCTTCCCCAGAACAGGCAATAAACCCCGCGGTCCCACGGCCGAGCCCAGTGACCGAGTCACAGATCTCATACCCCCTTTCCTATCGTTCAACTATATTTACCAGCCATGGAGACAGGATTTTTTTTGGTATTAATTTTCTACGAACCTTCTTGCTTGTATTTTATTGTTCGTATAAATTACAGGGGGAAAAAAATCCCAGTGCTGTCTTTTGAATATTTATTCCCTACGATTCGGTGGAGTACAGATTCACTCCTTATCTCATGGCTGTATCCTGCATTATAGCAATTAGAGGATAACATATTTTTCAGTCCTCTTACCTCCAAACTCCAGCTGCCCGGACAGGATAATGCAAACCACATTGAGCTGGGCCAGGCAGTGCCACGGCAGGGATGGCTGCGCGTCTGCAAGCGGCCTCAAAGCCGTGGCTGGTCTTTCAGACGGGGAAACGATCTCTCCGAGGCAACTGGGATTCATCACCCGCAGCTAATTGAGCCCTGGTGAGCAGGAGGGTTCCCGTCTGCTGGCTTTCTCCGTCGGGCAGAGAGCACCGGCAGCATCCCCTGATCCCATCTCCAGACGGGACGCTCCTGCTCTGAGCATCGCTCGCCCCCGAGATGCTCGGAGGACGGCAGTGGCTCTCGTGCAGCTCCCCGCCGGTCCCCACCCAGCCCAAGGGCTGCACAGTGCCAGGTGAGAGATGCTAACAAGACCTGTCGTGAAAGTACCTTCAATAAAAGACTTTTGAGTTCCTCCCTGCCCTCCAACAGCGAAGCAGTGCTGTAACTGAAGCTTCCCCGACTCCTCAGTGGTTCACTGAATTTGCCATTTCTGAGGGTCAGGAACTGGAGGATGTGCAGAGCGGAAGCGTTTGGTATCACCAGCTTCACTGTGATTTTCAATGAACTGGATTAATTCTGTTATATATGGAAGTGCTTTAAGTTTGGGGAATGTGGGACAATAAAAGCGAGCAGATGCAAGAACATAGGCAGAAATCCAGAAAAAAATATATAGTCCGTCTCCCTACAGCTTATAGAAACTCCCCTGCCCCTACACGTGCTGCTGCTATGGGGTCCGCCGGTCCCAGGAGGAAGGGAAAGCCGAGTGAAGAGCGAAGTCAAAGTGCATGGGAGCCCACGGGGTGTCCCCTGAGGGGCTGCAGCTTTGGGCCGGGGCTGGTGCAGCTCCTGCCACACTGCCCTGGGCACCGGAGCTTCTCCTGGGGAACGTCTGGCTTTGGTACTCCGACAAAAATAGGAGAGGTTTCAAGGCCGCTCATCTTCGGTGGCATGGGGCGTGTTTATGTTCTGGGATAAGATGCATTTTTAAAAAGGTTTTTTTCAACCCAAACTACTTTTCCTGGCAGCGTAGGAGCCCTCTGACCTTCTGCCTTCGGTGGCACTATCGCAGGAGAAGCGAAACCTGCCCTGTCGCTTGGTTTAATGCCATGCTCAGTCCTAAGCCTTCAAACGTGGGATTGCTAATGAATTACCAATTATATTTCAATGTAAAATGGCCACCAGGTTCCCCACAGTGCACTGCTGCAGATGGAGGGGCTATTTACTCCGGTAACTAATGGGCACAGACAGACTTGAGCAGCACTGAAAGGTAATATCGCCCCCAAATACAACCAGATGTGCAAAAAATACACAACTTTTCGATGGATAAAACTCGCCGCAGAGCCAAAATCAGACTCAGCTGCTAGTTCCAGATCTTGAGGGTTAGGAAGAGGCAAATTTTTTGTGCGTGAGCTATAATCATAACTCAGCCTTCTGGCCAGGACTGGCAGGGCAGAGCATTAATGAAGGCAGATGTGCCAGATCAAGGGCCTGATTCGAGTTCCCAGGGCCGCGGTGCCCAGAGGCACAGTGGTTATGAGGATTTCAGGGCTCTACCAGTACCCCTTCTGCCTGCTGACAAGGCTGCTCAGGGATATTACCTCCATACTCCTAATTTTAAATTGCAGCTTATCTAAAAAAATATGCAAGGAAATCAGCTGAGATCAACGTGTTGCACATAACAAGGAAACCTATTTTGTTCCCTCCAAATCTTCCTATTCTGCAGCGTGGGCTCCAACCAAGGACGGAAAAACTCTTTGCAGATCACAGCAACCCCGGCCGGAGCAGGGGATTTTACGTTTCAGATAGGAAGATCTCTCCTCTAGTACCTACACGCTTGACTCGCTTTGGTCCTGGAGACCTTAGAAAGAAAACTATAGCTGGTAAGCACTGGTCCGTGTCCATGATGGCTCTGGTGAACCCCAAGAATGTGCACGGAGTCTCAGAGCTGGGACAGAGCAGGCTGATGGGGAAACGCCGCGGGGACGGTGCTGGGTAGGGGTGGCAGATGCCGGGGGAAGGGCTCGGGGACCCCAGCCATGGGATGGGGCACTGAGAGTCAAGAAGGGGATGCTCCTTGCAAGCCAAGAGCCCCGTTCCCTGCCGAAAGCCAACAGATGCTCGGCCGGAGCCAGCTCCAACCCCAGCCACGGCTCTCCCACGAGCCTTCCCCATCTCACCTTGTTTTTACATTACTCGAGGACAGAGCTTGTTTTTCAGGGCAAATCCCCTGCTAATGCTGCTGGGATTTGAATTTATGGCCACAGGAGGTGTTGAGCCACCAGGCCAGATGGTTATTTGCTAATTCTGATGGTTTGGAGTGGTTTTTGGATCTCAGCAGAACTGTCCACATTTGCAAACAAGAGAAAGCCATAGGCTGAACTGTTTCATATATTAAATCATTGCATGGTTTTCTTCTTCCCTGATTGAAAAAGATGGTTTGATTTTTGGCTGTATAATTTACAGTCCGCAGCCTGTGACCCAGTGCAGCCAGAAGGAAGCTTTGGAAAGGGAGATAATACCGTGGAGACAGATTTTCCTCTTCTCTGAGCTGAAATTCCTTGTGAAGCTGAAGCTTGTTGACCAGTTCAGCTAACACCGATTTTCTTCTGCTCCAGCAACACTAGCCATAGATCGACTTCTTTGACAGACTTTATATAGCAACTACCTGTACATCAACATGCAGGGATTGCATTTACTTATTTTGCACAACAACTCGGTGCTGTTGGGTGGCAAGTCAATCACATTTATTTATTACTTTAAAAATTAAAACCAGAAAATAATATCCATCATCCCTAAGGGGGTACTTGAAAAAGCAGTTTCACCCGGCTTTGCACGGAGAGTTCACGCGGTTTTAATTTCAAATACAAAGAATAGATAGCTTGGTTGGGGGGTGACATCACCCTCCTTAGAAGATTTCATGTGATTCTTCTTCTTGTTTTAAAGGCTATTATTTTACATATCTGCCAACAGATATTTGTATTGGCAGATCTCATGAAATATTAAGATTGTATCTTTTCTGTTTAGTTTCAAAAGTCGTTTCCTTAACCAAAGGGCAAGCTAACCACACAAAAAAATCGGTGCTTCGGAGATGAGTGAAAGCTTCCTTGCAAACCTTTTGATTTATTGTCCTTCTCCCCAATGCATCACTCCTTCCAGGCTTTTATTCTCATCCCTCTATATTTGCATCTACAGCAATAATTAGCCGCAATAACTGTGGACAGCAAATAGCAAAACAAAGCTGCGTTTCTCCGCAGCTGGTGGATCTCTCCCAGGCGTGGGCTCAGTTTAAGGCCAGAGTTTGCGTTTATCTTTCCAGACAGGGATGGAAAAATCTCAAACCGGTCTTGGGGCCGACTCCTCCAGCAACGTGCTGGTGATGCAGAGATGGCGGCGGTGGAAAGAAATCAGGCAAAACCAAACAGTTGGAAAAGCACTCTGCACCAGAACTAGTGGGACCAGGGATAAATCATCACATCTTGTTTGGACCCACCTTCTCTAAGCCCAGTGAAGGAGGGAGCAAAGCGTACTGCAGACATCGGGATTTGGTGGGATAGAAGAGCAAGCCCCAATAACCTGCAATTTCTGCATGAACAATAAATAAACCTGAATGTCCCTGACAGGACTGATTTTCTAAGCCATCCTCCAGAGCAGGCTCTCGGCCACACCATGAAAGGCACCGCTTGAGACCTGGGGACTGCCCTGGGTCCCTGGCCTGGCCCGGCCCAGCGCCGCAGACATCGCCGGCCACGGGGTGTTGCTTCCCTACGGAGTGAGCCCCAAGGCTGTCCAGACACAGCCTCCCCGGGGATTTTGGCAGCCGGTGCACGGGCAGGTGGGTCTGGGACGCCGCTGGGGCAGCAATGGTAAGGGAAAGGCAGCTATTGCAGCCTGTTAAAGGAGGTGCAGTATTGACCCCATAGCAATGACCGTTCATTCGGGTGGGCTTTGCGAGCCCGACCCTCTTTGGGACATGTGTCGGTGTTGTGGACCCTCGTCCTCCCTGGCCCCAAATCTTGGCGATCACAGGAGACCTTGGCCCATTTTTGCTTTCAGAGCAGACGATGTGATCGAAGACATCAACGGACCTTCCCCCTATGCACCAGCACCGAGGGGATGTCTCAAGGTATCCAGTTATTATCTGAAGAAGTGAAGCAAACCAGAATATAGGCTGTATTTTGTAAAAATAATGTCACCTTCCTCTTTAAAAAGGCTTTTTGCCCTCAGATTGCTGCCTGTGAAAGGGCTCGCTGCTGGTAAGACCCCAGTTGGGCTTCCCAAGACCCCGGGATGCTCCATGGCCGGACCCTGCCTGGCCCCGGCGCCAAGCGGGGAGCACAGGAAAGGCGGCCCCGGGTCTGCCCGGCTTCACTCCTGCCCGGGAATATAGAATAACTCAGTATCAACTTCCCCATAACTATTTTAATTTCACTTCTCCTGTGTGGTTTCCCTGGCAGCTAAACCGAGAACTCTGGCTTTTCCCTCCCTATGCTCCACCGGTGAGAAGAGCAGGGGTGGCCCTGGGGACAGGGGGTCCTGCAGCTCGCAGGGCTCACCTTGGGTCACCCTCTCTCCCCCTGGAGCTTTTCCCCGTGGTAAAGCTGGACGGGATACATTTCAGTGCCATTCGAAAGGTTTTCTGCTTCGTCCATGTGGTTAATTTTGCTCTCTCTAAATCCCCTATTATTACACATTCTTTAAGTATTTTCTTTAAGTATTATGAGAAAAGTTCAACACGGCAGGAATTTTTCCCCTTACTTAGAGGGGGAAGGGACTGGGTCTTGGTCTTCTTTCTCGGCCCGGAGAAGTCACGATGAAGGAAAGGTGGTGGGAAAGCTGCTCGGTGGGATGGCCAGGCTGGCTGGGGCTTCTCGGGTGGAGGTGGTTGGAGAAGGGATGGAGCAGCTTCCCCTCGCTCTCACGCCTCGCCCACAACCACCAGCCAAAAGCCAGGAGCCAGGCTAGGAAAGGCGACCCTAAAAATGTTCTTCGCAGCACAGAGCCAAGAAATCTTGCTTTTCCAGAAAACATTTTGAGGTGGCAGTGAGATATCTGACAGAAACCCCCGTTACACAGCCCCAGCCACGTTGGCGGTCCCGGGAAAGCACTCAACGGGGCATGCAACTGCAGCCAGAGGTGCTGGATAACAGTTCTTGGGGTGGCATGTCACGTCTTGGTACTGGAGATGCGCACGGTGGTCTCATCCTCACCCCACCGGCAAGCGGACATTACTGACCCTTCCTCGACTTCCCTGGCTGTGGTGGGGAACACCACCAACCCTTCTCTCATCATTAAGTGATCCGAGTCCTCTAATTTGATTTAACTCTCCCCAAATGCTGTATATATTGTTTTTACTTCACTGAATAATTTCCTTAAAGTTTAATCCTATTCCCTGTGCAGCCGTTTTTTGGGCTTATGTATAAAATAACATAACAGAGATTTATTTTAACATATCTTTAACTAATGCAGTGCACGTGGTGGTGAAGAACCTCCATAGGAGGTCAACCAACCGAGAGGTTTCAACGCTGGCTGTCCACCGCTGTAAGCTGGCTATTTCTTCCCCAGACCTGCCGGTTTTGCCCTGAAATTAACTCGGGGTGTTCCTGGGAGCAAGGTCGGGCTGAACCGTGCCATCACCTCCTGCTTCAGGCATTGCAGGGATGGCCCGGAGGTGCCGCAGCCCGACCGGGGATGGAGAGCGCACGCTATCGCCCTGCGCCTGGATATAAGAGCAGAGGTTTTTCAAAGTTCATTATGGGCAAAATAAGGTGGAGAATGAAATTAAAGCTTTGCTGGGGGACTGGGCATTTGAGAACGTAAGGGAAAACAATCTCCTGAGCGCTGTTATAAGCTACTACGGGTGTTTTCTGCCAAGATTTACTTAGACTTCAGGAGTTTCTGTTTAAAAGATTGGGTTTTAGGAAAAAGAAATATTTGTCAATCCATTAATAAGTAATTAGTTAATGACTCATATGAAGTGGTAGTTACACTTACAAAAATTAAAGTTGAATATCTGCGGGAAATTCCAGTTCCCGTAGAACCCAAACCGGCGTTATTTCAGCCCACAGAAGGGTTATTCAGCTGACGGTCACATCCACTCCAGTTGCAGCCTGCGTATGTGCCAGAGCATTTAGAAACTGTTTTATTATAGCTTTAATGTACTCCCATAGCAAACCTTCCACCCCTTTCCTGTGTTGATAGTGGCAGCCGCTTGCGGCACACTGTACCATCCGTAAGTTTATTTTTTTTTCTTCCAAGAAAATGACATTATTTGCGCAAGGGAATATTAGCTATTAGCTTGCATTTCTTCAGTGTCAGGTTTGTCCCTATTAGATTTGAGGCAGCACGTACACTTATGTTTACAACATGACAAGCAAATAGGCTGGGAGCTGAGAAAAATAGATTAATTATTTACTAGTAACAGTAAGGTTGGGAAACTGGAAAAACACAAACTGGACGACGAGTCCTAGAACGAAAAATTAGTAGCATGTGCAAACACGGTTAAATCAATCCTACAGTACATTTTTAAAGGAGAGGAAAGATTTTGAAAAGGGAAGATGTGCGGGCAGACGTGGTTGGTGCCACCGAGGCCGGGGAGGGGAGAGCCCACGGGGGCAAGGGACCAGCCTGGGGTTCGCTGCTTCGCTGGCTCCGGCTGCATCTCTGCGAGAGAAGAGGAGTTACACCACCCGAAAAGATTGCTCAGAGTGCAGCCCAGCGGGGAAAGGAGATGTGCCCACACCCATTTCTAGCCTTGAGAGCGCATCGCCCAGCTAAACGCTGGTGAAGCAATCGCTGAGGCTGTGTTACGGGAGTCAGGGCTTGTCTGATGATACACGACGATGCAGTGCCGCATCTCTCTGATTAGAAACTGCAGGTTTGGAAACCGTCTTTTTTCCAAATGCTAAAAAAGAAAAGATTTTCTTGCTAACAATTTGTGAAGCAGAGAACAAACAACCCCTCGAGTTTATCCGTTAGAACTGAAAATGCCCTAGCACCAAGTTTATAACTGCAGCTTTATATAAATCTACGACATATCAAGTGGAGGTATAAAAGATACAAGTATTAGATGCATAATGGAGTGCAGGTGATATTAAAATATTACCCCTAAGCCACAAGTCAGGTTTGGTTTGCTTTGGGGTTTTTTTTGTTTTGTTTTGTTTTGGTAAATGCAAAGCAAATCTTGGCAAAATGGAGCGCAGCTTGAACACAATTAAATCTCCTAAAGTCTGCTCCTAAAGTGGTCGGAAAAGGCTGTGTCTGGAATTTACCTGTGTGCTTTAACAGATTAATGGACAGTATTAAAAGATCATTTTCAAGTTAAGCAAACATTTCTGGTATATCTTATAACACTTGCTTTAAAACTAAGTTAGTTATTCTGAACTTTATGCCAAACGATTATTTGCTCGGTTTTCTGATGACGGTAATACATGACATACCATCACATAATTTGGTAAAGACAATAAGATTACAAAGCCCAAGAAGGGTCTGAGTCAGTCTTTGACAGATTAAAGCGCTCCAAGTCCCCTGAAAACCCTTCTCTGACATATTAATTTGACCTAAACCCTCAAAATGTTCCTGATTATATCATCTCAATTGGGCTTTATTTTTGTTTTATTTTTCATTGTAGGAAATTAAAAAGGGTTGGTTGATCCCTGGCCAAGTTCTTGAAATGTGTTGCAATGCTAAGGAAATAAAAGATTACTCGAAATACTTTTTAATAATATGCCATGTCAGCAGAGATAAAGGTTCACACTTAATGCCCTCAGCTGGCTTCTATCAGCGCTGGGGAGCGCAGCGTCGGTCCCGTCCGGGCTCCGGGAAGGACCCGTGGTTCACCTTGCTTTTAAATCATGAGCTTATGCTGTTATAATTATGAACATGTTTATGAAATTTGTTTCATTTCTCTTTGTAAGAAGAAATAAAGATCTGCATAGGTGGAGCTGATCCTGCCTGGGGGCGAGGGCAGAGCAAGATAACCTCCCAAAGTCTCTTTCCCTGCCCGGTTCCCCATCCATTTCTTGCCCCACAGAAATGGATGGGGATGGCCGTGGGCGACGAGCCAGAAGACCCCCCCGAAGCGGGTCAGACGCCCGTCCCGCAGAGGTGTCGGCAGGGTGCATCCGAACATGCCTTGTACGAAGGAAAAGCACGTCAGGGGGCTTTGGGGCTTTGCAGGGCCAGCGCTGATGGACATCAGCGGAAGGGCAGAGTAACACGGGGACAAAACCACCGTATACTCCAGATTACGACACGGCGTAGCTGGTCTGCGGATTTTGAGACACTTTGTGGGGGAAGATTAAGTATCATTACCCTCAATAAAAGTTAAATCAAAAGTTAATCGGCATCAGCCTCTCTGAAGGCTGTGCTGGGAGGTGCCCGCACTCCTTCCAGGGTCGGGGCTAGCTCCTCTCCCGTGTAACCCCAGGTACACGCAGCTCTACAAAAGCCTGGGGAAGCAAATTCAAGAAACATCCTGCCATGTGCTTACTTTACAGCTCACGTGCATCTGTCCCAACTGCTATTATAAACGGCATTGTTAGTTTTCCGCCACGAGTTCAAGAGGAGCTCAGCTGGATCCTTCCGAGCCCCATTTGCAGACGGGGACGCTAACTTTCCACTCCCGACTCAGGCTGCAGGTACGGTCTGAACCGGAGCTGGCACCGGGACCGTGCGCACGGAGAAAAGTCGGCAGCCGGAAAAGCGGGCAGCTTTCAGCCAGGTGGCCCAGGCTGGATGTTGAGCTCCGGCGTTCAGCACCTGCGTCTGCACCCGTTCACTTCCTCCAAGGCCTTTTCCTTAGATAAACTCCTGTCCCAGCGAGATACGCCAGGGGTTTGTTGTATAAATGTGTGTTAAAAGGTATAAATGAATATGTATGTGTATAAACATATAAATAAGTATCGACGTGCAAACCCCACCATAAACGGAGTAACAAGCGTGCTTGGAATGGGGATCTGAGGATAACGATGTGAGTCTGGGGCATTTAAAACGTGCATTTGTACGAGAGTTCTGCCAGATAGCGGCTGTCTGACGTTTGCTTTTGGTGGTCTCCACAAAGACAACGCAGTTTTCACTCTGCTGCCAGCCCAAGGCTTGGAAGAAATGCGTGCGTCAGGGCGCAGACCCTAACAAATACGGCAAGAAATCCTGAAAGGTGAAACATTTTCATAAACCAGTGCTCCCCTGAGACTCTGGGAGCCCTTGGAAGTGGGGCACGGAGTGCTGCACCCTGTCCCCTGCCCGCCTCGAAGCCACAGCTCCCGCACCCCCCAACCTGCTTTCTCAGCTGGCCCGTGAATTTTATCCCTTTCCATGTTTTTTTTCCGTTAAGGCTCATCTATCCCGGCTGACCTCCCCAGTGCAGGGAGAGGCGGCGAGGCGAGGGGTGCGCTGGGGATGGGTGGGGGAGGCGGACACCCACCTTGCTCAGTGTGAATGCCATTGCTTTCACCCCCCCAAAAAAAGACCGAGCCCCAGAATCCCCTTTGGTGCCGGCGCTGGGGAGGGCGCCTGGGTGGAAAATAAATCAGCGCTGGTGCGTTCAAGCCTTTGCAGGGTGGGGAGGTCCCGGGGGACCGAAAATAGCCGCGCAAATCCAGCGCAGCCCTTTCCCTGCGCACCTGCGGGTCCCAGCCAGAGCCCCCCCGGCCCCAGCCCCGTGCAGGGGCTCCCAGGAACCACCCGAGTGGAAAACTGGGATTTCTGCCCCTAATTCAGGGCAGCTGCCCCTGCGGGGCCGCGCTTTGAAGCGGAGCTGTGGAAACCCCCCGGCGGTGATGCCAGAGCGGGTGGGCGGGGGGGGCTTTGTTGCCTTTAAAAAAAACCAAAACCACCAAAACCCCCAACAAACAAACAAACCAAAACCGGGGGACGAGGCGGAATCCCTGTCCGGCGTTGTCACACAGCCCGGGGGTGACACCGCGGTCTGTCCTGCCAGGGACACTGGCGGGGGCCGGCTGTCACCGTCCCGTCGGGGCAGCCCGGCTTGGGGAAAGCCCCGTCGCACCCAGGCCTGGAGCTCAACACGCTCGGCCACGGCTCTCCCTTTCC
>WAAD01008824.1:398269-435130 GCA_013389945.1 Fregata magnificens
CGGCCGCCCGCCCGGAGGGCTCCGCGGGGGCGCGTCGGGGGTCTGAAACCGTTGGGGTAACGAGGTGGGTCCAGAAAAGGAACTGGCGGCCAGCGTAACGTTTTGGGAAGCCAATTCCACGGGGTTTCGGCAAAAACTCCCGTTAAAATCGATTTGGGGAGCGGAGCCCTCGCCCCAGGAGGAGGAGGGTAACGGCGCAGTCTGCCTTCGTCTCCTGCCAGGAGCTGCAGTCGGGTTTAGATGCCAGAAAAAAATGATCTGAGTATGCGGGAGGCTGATTTAGGGTCGGGTTGTTGCAGCTTTGATCCTGTTACACTAATTGTTTCCAACCCGTTTGAGAATATTAGCTAGAAACGTGATAATAATGCCCGCCGGTGTCTTCTGTAGCCCGCCTCTTCTGTGCCAGCAAATGCGTTATGCAACGGAAAGTAAAATTATCTCTTATTCGGGATGTAGCAGTCCCACGGTGCATTAATGCCGCAGAAATACAGGGAAGAGGGAAAAGTTTTTCAGGGAAAACGATCCCCCCTCCGCCCGACAAGCGCACATCGGCCTCTTACAGCCCTTCTCCAGAAAAACGGCTTTTGGAAATAGTATTTGAAAACCGATTATTCGTAGAGCCGAAGGGAAAAACTAACAGATCGTTTGCACGCCGGAGCGCTCCAGTTTGGGGTTAAAGTCGCCAGTTTAACTCTCATTTGTGTTAGGAACTCTTCAATGTTGGGGCGCACCAAATCGTTCCTGTCTCTGCAGGGAAATACTGCAAAAATCGGCAAAAATTCACGCTGTACAGGCATAGAAATGTGGAGACGTAAAAAATCAGACTCGGGAGAAATTAAGAGGTTTACCGGGTTGTAAAGAGAACTAGATTTTTATTTATTTATTTATTTGGAAAAGACCTCATGCAAAAAGTCGCTTTTGAACCCGTTTTGCAGGCTGCAATGCGGTAGCGGGGAGAGGAGCTGGTGGATGGGCTGTGATGGGGAATGAGAGAACAGCAATTGCAGTGGTTATTGTACAGGCGCTCAAATATTAGGGCTTCCTGGGATTTTTTTTTTTGCTAGTCTTAATGTAATTGCTATTTTTCTTCAGGGTTAATTTCCCAGACTAATGTAAAGATAACTAAATCTCCATTTCCACTAATAATAATACTGTATTTCTGAAGAAAAGCTGAAAAATAGAAATACTGAAGCCCTAAAACCAGAAGGTAAATTAAAAGAAAGCATGAACAACATGCTGAAGAAAGAATTGGCCAGAAACTTGGGATTTTTAAGCCTCATAGAACTGGCAGAAAGAATCTGCTCTTCGAGCGGCTCTGTCCTCCCCGCTGTGATCCCCCTTCCCAAACCTGTACTGGAAGTCGTGTGCTGTTATTGCTTAGGATACCTTGAAGCAAATACTAACGCTCGTTTGCTCTGCTACAGCCAGCTGCGTAGGGATTCATTCGCTGCCTCGCACTCACAAATATCGGCTCAATCACATCATTTTACACGACCAAAAGTCCCTGAGTCCTGGGAGGACGTCAGGACGTGTACATCGGGAGAGGACCGGATCCCTGCCCTGCATCCACTCCTGCTGATGTCAGTACTGAAACAGCCGCTGACATCAGCGGGGAAGGGTGAGACGTTCAAGCCATAAAGCATTCCCGGATTATTGCAAATAGGTGCCGCCGGCGCGTTACCCGACCTGTAAGATGCTCTGGTTGCTGGGAGTTTGCAAAATTAATTTGCACCATGTCCAAAACCTTTGTGTTTTTTAAGGTTTGCTATACCAGCAGATGTGGCTTGGTTAGACGGTTGATTCCGTGTTGCTGATTGCATGTAAAGTCTGACCAGATCACATCCAGACAGTGTATCACTTGGAATTAAGTGTAAATAGAGAAAAACACAGGGCAAAAATGGATTCACGTTCCCTTCCGTCCTTTTCCAGTGACTTTGGTAAACAATGAAAATCAGGGGCGGGGGGAACCTCTAGAAGAATGTGATAATGAATGTGCAGCAGAGACGTACGGCTCTTAAATGGTATTAGATGAAACCAGCACCTGTTTAGCACCAGGGACGGCCGCTCCAGAGCATCATCCCATGCCAGAGCAGCCGCCGCCTCACAGTTTTTGCTCTTGACGTTGCTCCGGAGGAGCAGCGAGCCGGTGCTGAACAGCGATGTTATACAGCAGTGGCCTCGGCAGCGCTCACACGTGTGAAATGAGCCGGTGTTGCTTTTCTACCAAATTATGAAAGTGTTCATTGATTCATTTCAGAAAGGAGAATGTTAAAATGACACGTGCATTTAAAGTTTCTGGAGACACCTATAGTATTCAAGTATATGTTTCAAATTGCATGGGAAGCCAAGTAAAATTAGTCAATTCCTGTGAGCAGGAAGGTACAAAAAAAATTCTCCATCAGGCTGAATACGTTTTTTTGTTCTTATATACAAGGGGAAAAATCTGCCTGTAATTTGCACGAAAAATAGGGAACCTGAAATAGCAATGGTGTGTGTAAGACAGGAGAAGGTTATCGGTCGTATAGCGAGGCACAGACCCGGCAGGTACCTGTACGTGTGGAGCTGAGCTTCAGAGTTGTCCCGGTCAAATGAATGGGATTCGACATGTGTGAATATCGTTCTTAGGCAAGTGCCAAGTGGCAACAACAAATAATTTACGGACAGATCTTCCTGTTTTCCAGGAGCTGATTTTTGCAGTGGGTTTGTACTTGGACGGACACCGGCAGCACGGAGATGCAGAGTGGGAGCAGGAGTCCTCCAAGGGTTCCTTGGCTGTGAACATCAGCTAGCCCAGCCTGGATGATTTCTGTTTTCGGTTTCAGGTGGGAGCTCCAGTTCTTCACCGGTGACCTCCAGCGGCGGGACGCCCTCTCCTCTCAACCCCCTGCTCTCTCCATCGTGCTCACCTCCTACGTTTCACTTGTCGGCAAGCAACATTGGCGTGTCGTGCCCCGAGACCTACCTACACAACCTCAGCGTGCCCCTCTACTACAAGATTTGTCCTACGAGCTTCTTAAGACAACAGTCTCTCATCTTTCCAAGCCACGAAAAACTGGGAGGCACCAACCCGCATCTTGTACCCCACTTCATGGTGGATATGCCAAAGCTAGCTTCCCTTGGCATAACCAATCTGAAAAATGCTAAAGCTGAAGACTTAAATGGGCAGTGTCTACAAGTACCCAATTCTGCTGGTCAAATGCTGTACGGATTACATGCATCTGGAAACATTTTCCCATCAAGTCCCATTGCTCGGGAAGCACTTAATTGTTCTTTACATCCTCCATATGGCTTGTACGGTTATAACTTCTCTGTGCCATCCAGACTGATGAATGCAGCAAGCCATTTCAAAGTGAGTGACAGCATTCCAGCTTCTTTGAGAGATGGCAGATGTAATCACTCTAACTGGCACTCGACAATTAACCATTGCCTTTAGTGGAATTATATGATATTTCTAAGCATTGCTATGTAGAGCAAGCCTTTCCTTCCTTTATACCCACGGGCTTGCTAGTTATTGACTATGAAATACTGCATGGTACAGGAGCGGTATGTCTAGGCATTTAACTTTTTTTGTGGGCGAACGTGTCCTGTTGCTGGGAGGGTGGAGGATCTGGGAGCGTGGAGGGTCTGGGATGATCCACAGCAAGGTGATACCTTTTGGTAATATTTATGTCATGGTTGTAGGTTAAGAGCAAACTGTACAGTCACCTTTTTAATATTTGCACTCTGAAGTGGGAACGTAGGCGTATACATTTCTACAAATATGTTTTCCTGAAACTCACTATCTAGCTTGCCTTTAGTTAGCTCAAAGCCCTAGTGAGCTTCTGCTCACCCTACTTGAGTTTTTCCACTAATTTCAAAGGGACTATTTGAGACCTTGAGTCAGCAAAGGAGCCATATTTGGCCAAGTGCTCGAGCATGTTCTCAAGTTCCCTTGGCTTTAATGGGTCCTAATTAATGACACGAAAGTGCCTTGTTGCTCCAGGACCCAGATGACTCAGTTATCGGGGTGGGGATGTAAATTCAAGTATCTGCTGCCGAGGTAAAGAAAGCCGGGATAAAAGATGGATGTGTTCCTACCTTGTGGGGATGAGACAGTGGAGCCTGATGCACGGGTGCCCCAAGTGGCATCCTCTCCATGCTCCTGCTTCTAGAGGTCTCCGGGAGGTGGTAGTGCAGAGCGGCACCAGCACTGACCGGTGTGGTGGGAAGGAACAGCGGACGGGGGGTCACACATCTCCCCCACGGCAGCCAGATCCACGCTGGGGGACCTGGGAGATACATCCCAGGTGTGGGATGAAGCACCTCCGGGAGCCCGGCAGGACACTCCTCCTACCCAGCACTTTCAGCCCCAGGGGACACTGAAGATCCACCTGGGATCGCAGCGGCCAGCCTGTGCCCGAGGGAAGGAGGAGGGATGCTCCTGGCTCGGTCCCGTGGAGAACGCAGACCCCTTCCAGAGAGTTACGACTCTACGGGCCCCAAAACATCAGATCTTCAATTCCTTCCGAAAGTCCTGTTTGTTTTATTATAACCTGTGGATATTCTTGTTATTCCTGTAAATAATCTCTGGCTCCCAAGGGCACAATATAACTCGCAATAAATTGGGGCACGGATTTTATTCTGTATTTGATCAATGCTCAGCCCCTGCCTGAAGCCAATTTTATCACTTGATATATGACAGAGATTTGAAAATCATGCTTGACTGGACCCGGCCACATTTTGGGATTAAGATAAGAGAATCCTGTATTTACAAACATAACACAGCACTATAGAGGGATTAAGCGCAGGTTTGAGAATCAAAACCGGTATCAGAGTCCTGGTTTTATTTTCATCCATAACAGACAATAAATTGAGAACAGCACGAGCAATATCAAAAGCTGTTAAAATAGCAAAAAGTCACACTTTCACACTTCCACTTTCATGAGACTTTGCTAAAAACCAGCCAGCGTTGGTTTACCTAATTTATCTGCTTTGAGTGTTCACAGAGCCCCCGGCGATACCAGTATGAAACGGTGGGCCGTGCTTGCCTTGCTAAATGGTCTGTACAACTGTAAAAATGAACGAACCTGCTTTCTCGTGCTGTTTCTTAGCAGTTTATCTCGCTATTTTTATTAAAAAAAAAAGAAACTTTTTTTTCATTTGGGAGTCCTTATTTCCAAGCCATACCTCGTCATCGGTGGTGACCGAGTTCCTGCGGGCAAGCCCACCGCAGGCGCTGGGACGGGCTCTGCAAAGCGCTGCAGATCTCCGCTCCCCGGGACGAATCCCATGGGCTGAGTGAGTGAGTACCGGCCCCCACATGTGGTTATGCTTTTGGGGAGCTGGAAGTCATGGATTCGTGGGTGGATGCAATGGGTAACTTCCAAATTTCCAAATATCTGCGGTTGCATGAGATATTCCAGAGTTGCTGGTCATGAGCTGGTGATCCAACACATCAGTGTCTGTCTAGTTAAAAACGTGACTGATAATGAGTAGAATCGGTATTTTCAGTACGGACAATTTTACAGCGATAGATATTTAAATTTGGATCAGATAAATTCCGTCTACTACAGCTGAGCAAACGCTCTCTTTGACAGGACCCACCTCATTCATGCATGTTTGCAAACGGGCACGGGGCTTCCCGGAGCTGCTTGTTTATTCTGTGCTGTTTGGTATGAAACTACAAACCCAGCGTTGGGGTGATACCCTCCAACAGTGGTTGCTCAGCTAATTCCGGTGGAATTGGGTGGGGTTTCGATGCGCTTGGTTCTGTAGGAGCCGGGTTTTTGCCACCCTCCCCGATCACAGCCACACGGAAAACACGTCCAGAGCCCGGTCCCCGCAAGGGATGTGCGACACCGGCACCCGTGTCCCTTGGGTGCTGGCACCGAGCTGCGGGGAGGATGCGGTGCTCGTCAGCACGGGTGAGGCAGACGTAGAAATACCAAATAGCTCCGTATGAGAGGTCAGCACGGCATGAGAGACGCTGTCAGATCTGGGTTATCCGAGGTTACTTTCTATTTCCTTCACCTTTATCTCCTGATTTACCCTTTCAAATATCACGGTAACAAATAAAAGAGATGGTGGCGGTTCTTTACGAAACAAACCAGTATTTTCAGGCAGTCATAGGGCCCTGTCCCGATGCCCACGTTGTCACCCCAGGCCCGGCCAAGGCTCCCTGACCATCCCAGCATGGGAGTATTTTTCACACCCGCAATGGTAATTCAGCTGAATCGCTCACACTATAACGTAAATGGTTCTGCTTATACGAGAACAACCGTGCCCAAAATAGCAGATAACCTGCACGCTACTTTCTAGGGGTGCTTTGTAAAACGGCTGCTGGTGAGAGGCGAGTGGCAGAACTCGAGGGAGTCAGTCTGTATAATAAATCGTTTGTTATTAAATGCGCAGCTGGGGGAATCGAGGTCAATATTTCAAGCGGGACCACGCGCCTGTAAATACAAATACGTGACATGCTGTGTGGTACTTCCTCCCGTTAACATTATTTGGAAACCTGTAGCAATCGCAAAAGTTCACAGTTCTTCAGACTTAGTGGGTGAACACAAATATAAACGCAGATTGATGGTGCTATTTTTAAATGGGAACGGGGAGAAAATAATCAAAGATTTTTTTAAAGATTAAACTTGCTGAAGAATCTTAGCTATTAGTCATTTGACCTTTCCCAAGAGGAGTTTGAAGTTACTCGGGAATATCTGATCCCATTTATAGCACTCAGCAAATAAAACTGGCCGTACCAAGGGCGCCGCGTCCGTACTCGACACTGGGACAGGGGACGGGCTCGGCGCTCAGGCACCGGGAGGTTGATTTGAAAACCAAGGAGACAAAAACCCCCAGCGATAATGTTTTTAATCAAAGTGCAGTTTACTATTCAGTTTCACCCGAATTTAATACATCTATTGGAGAAGCCAAACGTGTAGAGGGAGTGTCGGATGTAGCTTTTTCTGATCGAAGTGCCTTGGTTTACATTTGATCTTCTGAGGTTTGGTCTGTAATTAGATGATAATTTGTATCACAATTATGCAAAACAAACGAGGATCGGGTAGCAAGATAGACCAGAACAAATAAGCACCCAGAACATTTGAAACGCATCCAGTATTAAAATGATGTACATGTGTGGCTGGGGCCAGGGGGGACATGCTGTTCCAATAAAGCTGCAGAAAGGGAAAAGGCCGGTATCGGTTCCTACAAAAGTTTCAAATGCTCATGTTTACAAATTTGTATTGCACATTAATATGTAAACACACGCTATTGGAAACAGATGACTCCGCAATATTTACGTGTTCTTTCTTCTTAGTTTTGTGTGTCTGTTTGTCTCCCAGAATACACAAAATATGCGGTGACTCTTTTAAAACATGGCTCAGAAAGCTAAATAAGAGGTACAGCATCTGAAGGCATAATTTTAAAATCGCTGGCGCCGCGGTGGCTCTCCGGCCCCTGGATGTATTTTGGGTACCGGGTGCAGGGGGATGCGTCCCCTGACTCCTTCCGGCGCTGTGCTACGAGCACTCGATGGCTGGAGCCGCGCTTTGCAGTGCTGCAAGTGATACCTCATCCCTTGGCGTTTACACACGGAATGTATTTCACAATTTTCTTTATCGCTGTGTCGCTTGGAGGCACCGGAGCCGTGGCAGGCGGCCGCGGCATCGCCCGGCCACTGCAGCAGCCCCATCCACGCCGGCTCAGCAGCCTCTGAGCTCCGCCGATACCGCAGCCACGGAACGCTGGAAAAAAACAGCTTTTAAAACATCGTTATTTTTGATAAAGTAATTTTGAAAAGGAAAAGAAAAAAGACCCTCCTTGCGATGTGAATAAAAGCTTGCAACCTGTTAACCACCTTTTCTTTAACCCGTTGGTTTGTATTTTAGGATGCAAGCTCTGGGCACCCCTTTCTGTGCTGGGCTGTGTCTGTGCAAATCGCAGCCTCCCAGCCCCCGTGGAATTAAAGCCGGTGTCAGACAGCCTGGGCGCAGCAGTCGAGGCTGTTGGGAATTATACTGGCTGCAAGGACTTTTGCAGATGTTGGGTATTGCACTGCAAGCTCTCTGTGCTTAACAGAGCTCTGCTCTCACCGAGCTCTTGTAGTTTCTGAATTTTATAGTGATTTATAAACCCACCTCTCCTCCGTGTCCCTTTGGTGACATTCACAAGAAGGACCTACCGTCTGCCTCCATAGATCAAACAATTTCCTCCCAGATTGCTTATCCTAAAGCACCAAGCTTTAAGTTTATTGTAGCAATTAAGTACAAGAAGTAGTCCAGGTTTTGTGAAGGACCCCTTGAGCTTATAAATCAAATGACAAACCAGCAAGTAAAATTCAAGACCTTTCTGGAGAGGAAAACACCGGCGATAAGGGAGAACCCCCAGGAAAAGCAATATTGGCTGTCTAAGGAGGCAGATCCTGAACAAAACCAGAGATGGAGGCAAGGGCTCAGGACGGTTTCTAGCCCTCTGAAGTCTGAAGATATATTAGATGCACTGAAGAGGCTTTCAGATATCTTCTCTTATTTTAAAAGCCTCGCTTTCAGGTTTCCAGAGACTGGCTTTTTGGAGAAATTCACTTTTTCCTTCTTGGCGCTGGCTCCAGATCTCATCTCTGAGCTGGGTCCCAGCTCCAACAATTTCCTCCGGGCCCTGCCCAGCAGCTGGGAGCACTTAGCAGCTCATCCACCCCGTTGGGCTCACCCGTGCAAGCGAGCCCTGACAGGTCCATCTGCTTCCAGTCAGGCCTGCAAATAAAACAGGGCCTCGACTCCAAAAGACAGAAAAGAGTAATGGACTTGCATGGTTACTTAGAGTTACTCTTGCTGTTGCTCAGATGATGCTCTGGGGATGGATGCTGCCTTCTGTTCCGGCTGCTAGTCCATCGGAGCGAGCCGCTGCATCCCTTCCCCATGGACCTGCAGCCTGAAACCGGCAGAAATACCCTTTGTTATTCAGGTTTGGGAGAAGATGCTCGCTGCTGTTGGACTCAGCAGGCAGGTTTCAAATACACGATATTAAACACCACTGTGGGAAGGACCATGATATCTGTTTGCACAGTCGGATGCTGCCCACCTCGCCCCAAGCGCTCAGTGGTTTGAACCATCATCTTCTGTCATATGTTACTTTAAATGCCTTGGAGATTCTGCTTTTGATGGGATGCTAAATGCACTGCAAAAAAAGCCCTGTATATTTAAGGCAGTTTGATAAATTTTGGGGGTGGGATTGCGTTTGATGGGTGTCTTCAATACCAGGTCAAAACGGAGTGATCCAGGAGGCTGGACTCCTTTATCTTCAACCGGCACCGCGACACCCTCCACGCAGACTGCCATTCTAATCTTACAACACAAAAAAAACCAAAAAGAAGCATAAATCCAGATACAGAGAAACATTTCAAGTGCTAAACTGTTAATAGTATGGTAATACAGTGTCAAAACTAAGACTTAGTATCAGACGATGGAGTGCAAGGAGGGAAGGCTGGCAGCTCAGAAAGCTCCTGTGAGCCCCAAAGCTGCGGGAGCTCTCGAAGGCAAAACCTCCCCGTCCCAAAGGCGCCTTCGAGTGAGTCAAGTAAGACCTGATCCCCTCGCAGGACTTGAGGTTTAGGTGCTGGAATTAGGGGTTTTCTCCCTACAAAGAGAGCGTTTCATCCAAGTCTGTGAATATTTCCCCGGGCTTTAAAAGCAGGAGCATGAGCTACAGGCACCACTGCCTGTGCACGACGAAGAGGTTCAATTTAGGTTCACGCCAATACCTTCATTCCTACAGTCTTGCAGCAAATCATCAGGTATTAAAGTGTTAATAATCTTAAAGTAGAGAATTAACTGTCTTAAAAACATCGACTACCAACTACTATTCTTTCATGGAGTAAAAACCACGCTGACTACCCAGCTGCCCCGCTCAGGACGTGCGGGTACTGCCCAGCTTCTCTCTGCCCGCTTCCCTCTCCACTTACCGACCACACTTTTAGCTTCAGCCCTTTGCCGAATTCTTCTTTTATCTTCATTAAAAATCTTACCATAAAATTAATCGAAGTTGATAAGCTATTTCCTGTATCGTATTTCTTCTAACGTTATCAATATTGCTAATAAAAATATAGATTGAAACAATATGTTGTAATGTCCAGGATATAAGCCAGATTCTGCTGCAGCTCAAATAAATATGAATTCGGCCTTTGGCTTTCATAAAAGCAGGATAATGTCTCTATTTGGGCTATTCTAACGGATAACATCAGCCCCCTTTGCTTCGCTTCTCAGCACTACCAGAATTTAAGAATTGAGACTGGTAGAAGAAATATAACTCTATTTCCTGGAGATTTTTGAGATTAAACGAAATCAAAGTAAAGCGAAGCCCCAGACTTCATTTCCAACTGAAATGAAACCCAACATTTCAAAGCCTTCGTGCTTTGAAAGCGCTGACACTTACTATGTTGGACGGTGGAGCTGCAATGAGAAGCCCTTGAAGGAAGGGATGTCAAGGAGAGGACAGGGAAGAGCTCCTCTGGATCTGGCCAGGTCCGGGTGCTTCATCCCCTCTGCCCTTCCTCCTTCCCAAGCCGACGTCCTCACTTGCTGAGATGGGTTTTGGTCAAATGGGGTTGGGTGGTGTTTGAGAGCCGCGTGTGCCAGCGTGGACCTCTCCCCCTTGACCGGCTCTTCTCACCACTTTGAAGACCTTTTGAAGAGCCAGGATTTCTTCAATCCGGTGCATATAAAAGGTCCATCTGTGAGCGCATCCTGTTAACTGCTGATCCGAGGAGCGTGGCTGCCAGGTCTGGCTGGTGAGACAGCCGCAGCACCCTGCTCCGAACTCGAGCTTCCCAAACGACCGAAAGATCACTTATTCTTACACTGTTTTCGAGTATCATTCGTGTGGCTGGCATCACGGGCCATAAAAAGGAGGAATTTCACTGGGTAGGTCTCCTGGACACAGAACAGAGCAGAGGATGGAAATGAGATCCAGCTCTGCTCAAGCCATAATTTTTCGGAGGAGATGGCGAGTCCCTCTGCCAGCCATCGTGCGTCGGGCTCGCGGGGCAGGGATGCTCCCGCATCCGCCGATGGCTCCCATCACCCCGCGTTGGATCCAGACCCTGCTCAGGCTCCTGGTTGGAAAATTATCTCCAAAATTTGGAGGCTTCTGGGTTTCCTTGGGGATGCATCCCTCACCAGCCAGAGCCACGGTTTGGAGGTAGCAGGGACCGGGTCAGCGTCCCCAGAGCTCTCCCCATGGATTTGCTTTGCAGCAGGTGAAAACACAGATGAGTGATTTTCAGAGAATTTGTCAATTTAAAAAAAAATAATCAAACATCCCTGGGGCAGGGGAAAGCATTCTGAGCGGTTTATTTGCAGTAATTGGGCTTCGTCAGTTTGGATCTCAGCGTTTCTGCCCTGACAGCCACGCTCGCCCCAGCGCCAGCCCCCGTGCTTGAATTCTCCTTTTTTTTTTTTTTTTTTTTTTTAAAATAGGACACNGGACACACCTGTGAGGAAGGCAAGTTTCTTCAAGACATTCCTGATCTGGAGCGTATTACACTGATATTTTTGTTTTGTATTTTTGATGATTTGCTCCAGTGATAACATAATAGCATGATATTTTGCCTGGGACTGATTAAAACATTTCTTTTGATCAGCACAGCAGATTGAAACAGTTGTTTATTACTGGACAAAGCTTTGAGAAAAAGAAGAAGAAAAAAAAAAGCAGAAAAAAGAAACAGCTCTGGGTGGCTGTTGGGTCTGCTTTTCGCCAGGGGTATTTCCTTCACTTTGGGAAAATTCTCCGTTCCAGCCGGGACTGGGGTTTGGGAAGTGAGAGAAGGGAAGGGCGATCCATCACACTGACGGACAACGGCTGAAAACCCGGGCACTGGTTGTTAAAACTACACGTGCGCTGAATAAAACTCATTTCTCCCTCTAAGGACGCACCAGTCACCCAAGTCATAACTAATGAATTTCTAGAACCAAATTTAATGTTTCCTGGAAAGGTTGTCCTTTTAAGCTATATCAATCACCGCACGTTTCAAAGCTACCTGAATTTTAAAACATAAGAATTAAGTGAAACCCCCCTTTTTTTTTTTTTGCTTTATTAACCGAAGGCGGCGGCGTATTTTACAAACCTACAACATCTGAATGTAAATGTGTTATTTTGGTTTAACTCCAGTTCCTGTAAAGGCTTTCAAGACTATGGATTTTAATTACATGAATATTTTTAATAAAATCCCCTATTTAACTGCTGGCAATACTGTAAGGGAAAAAACAATAATATCTGGCTCTGTCTCTTTGACAGAATAATTCTTCAAGTTACATTTGCCACATTCACGCAGCTGCGACCAATAACCCTGCTGTCTTTATTATTCTCCTACGATATGAAATTAAAATGAACTGGAAATGTTTATGCCGCAAATGGCGTGCAACACATTAAACAGATAACGCCGGCTAAGGTTTTGCTTAAAACAGGGGGGTTCTCCTCCAGCAGAGCCGGTCTGTAACTTAATCCCCTCTTTTCCCAGGCAGCGGAGATTGCTGCTCTGCCGAAAGCCTCAGACACATAACAATATCTTCATTAAAGAGGAATTACTTCCATCTCGCCATCCCCAGGTGCCACTGAAAGCAGAGCTTTGTTTCATGTGGCCAGTTTCAATTCCTGTGTTTATATCAGCGGATTCCTTGGCTTCACGGGACATTTGGAGATAAATCTATTTTGGGTCTTGTTTGCTTCCCCTTGACTTTTCCCTGCAGCGTGTTTATAAGTTGTATATTAATTCCTCGGTCATGCCTTTGGTAGACCCCATCGCATTTAATCATCTCAACCCAACGTATTTTTTGCTTGTTTGCGCCGATCGATAAATTGAGCTCAATCAAACTCTCTCAGGTTGTTAATTCTGAAGGGCTCTATTCCCAACACGTGCACCTGCCCCGTGTTTTCCTTGCAAGGGGATACCTCTCCCCCAGCAGACACACGCCGCTCAGGCGGCTTCGCCGGGAAATGCCGGGGCTGCGCGGAGGCGACTCGCTGACATGTGTCTGCAAATCGATCTTCAGGACGCAGAGAGCCCTGGGGCGAAGCCGGGGGGAAACGAGGGAGGCAGAGCTGCAATTTGGTAATTTATTTCATGTGTCCCTCCACGTCCCCGTGGCATAGTCTGAGCGCCGTGTTGGTGCATCAGTGTTAAGAAATGGCACGTGCTTAATTTGTGCGTGTTCCCAAATGATGTGATTTGTGCCCCGTGCTGCTCCCTGGACGCCGACGCCACCACCACGTCCCGGCGGTGGATCCCCATCCTTGCCGTCCCGCTCCTCCTCTCCCATCTGGCGAGTGCTGCTCTCCCCTTCCCTGTGCTGCGATGCAGGTCCTGTGCTCCGACATTTTACAATTAATCATGTATAAAGTACTTTAGTGTCCTTGGTAGCATTTTGTTTCACGCACGACGCACTGAGCGCTGTGTCCCCCTGAGATGATGGAAAACTTTAACTCAACATCTTCTCTAGGGCCAGATCAGCTCTGCCGGTCGCTTCGGTTTTCACAATAGTGTCATCGCTTCGTTAACAGCCTTCGATGACATGACTAAATCCATCAACCATTTCATTAATTTGTTAGTATTTATTATCTGTCAATTTAGTGTACTTCTGCTTCCAGCTCTGTGCCCTCTTCCCTCACTCCCGGCATCCTGACCCCACCATACTAACACACCTCTTCACTGACATAACGGAACCGATTAATTATTAAGATACTGTTTTGCACTGATTGTATTATAAGATAATTGTCCACAGTTCTAGCAAATAAAAGACAAAATTGATTTGTTCGTTCAGAGGGTTAAAGCAAGACAGGTTTTCTTTGGTTTTGAAATACAATCTTGAAGTTAAAGTTCATTGATTTTAGCTTACAGCATTTATTTTTCATCGAGGATATTTGCCTTCTGTGACACAGGAACCTAGAGATGAGTATTTCTCTGATTTACATGCTTTACCACTGCAGATTTTGAGGGATTTTGCAACAAAAATAATAGTCTTGAGTGACCATCAAGGTGAGAGCAAGGACTGCTGAAAGCAGCCGGGGCCGGCTCGCACCCTACCTCCCTTGGGCTTCCAGCCCTCACACGAGCAATTTTAGTTTCAAAAGAAAAAAAGATCAGAAAAATAGCAGCCATTGCCCAGAAAAGCAAAAGCCGGGGGGGAGCGGAGCGGCTTCCTTGCCCGGCCGCTCTGCACGGAGGCCGGGAGCATCCATCGTGCTGCCAGGGCACCTTCGTGGGGAGCTCCCAAATCTGGAATAGAGATTTAAGGAGGAATTTTACTCCCTCCCGGGCAGCGCCGGGGCCACCGCTGCTCGCAGCCTTTAGCAAACAGCCCTGCTCCGGCAAGGGGCTGCCATCTGGCCCCTTTGTTTTTCCAGTAACCCGTAGACACCGATAGCATTTAACAATGAGATGCGGGTTATCACAGACCATTTGCCTTTTTTCTTTTTTTCCATTCATTTTGGTTTTTTTAATCTCACTTTGTATTTTGCTTTGCTCCCGGTGCAAACCAAGGAGCTCGCAGGGGAGAAGTGACCTGCCCCGGGCTCCTCCAGGAAATCCCACACCATCTCGTTTCCTTTTTGCCTCCTTTTGGCTTGGATTTGAATCATTTTGATGCTGAAGGATTGTAGCAAAAGGCAGAAGCAGGACCAGCTTCCTCCTCATCTTTCCATGATTTTTTTCCATCGCACTTGCAGGCGTGGACGGATGACAGCCACCGTGGGCCAAGGTGACATCCCAACTCGCAAGTGTCACCCCACCGCTGCTCCTGGGCTGCGGATGGTCAGCACCGCCCCAAATCAAGCCTGGTGCGAGCAGAACCGGGCTAAACCGCAGTGATATCGGCATTTCCTTCGGCGTGGAAGTATAGATCACCTGGAGCGGGTTTGGAGGAAACCCTGCCTTGGTTTCTGCGACAGCAGGGTAAAGGCAGACCTGCCCAGGGCACGGCTGATGGTTTGCATTTGCAGCCTGGCCAGGATACGGCCAAAAACCCAATAACTTTAACAGAAGCGTACAGGATTGAAGCGGTAAAGGGTTTTTTTCAATGATCTCAGCTCTTCCTTTCTTCCTGGAGTCGGAGGCGAGAGTGGGAGCTCAGCGCGCTCCGTTCAGAGGTGGTCCGTCATGGAGAGGGGTGACGGATCCGTGCCACCGGTGCACTGAGCCTTATTTTGGCCGCCCTCCGTGCTCTGCCCCTTTTTGCTGTAAAGTTGCTATTTCACAACATATCATACTATTTGAGCTTTTAATACACCGAATTAGTAGAAGATTAAAAAGTTGGACCGCTGTGGGTTATTCATTTAATATTAACTTCTTGTTTGATTCTTGCTGCTAACGGCAGGGCAGTCCCAAAGACAGCAGCTCCCATTAACCATTAATCCGCTGATTAATCCGGTTTGGGTAGCTCTCCTGTCCTTTCCACTGTAGCATATAGGCACCATACCATCTGTAATACACCCATGGAGCATATTCCCGGGGGGTTTCTGCTGCTGTGGAAGAGCCTGGAGGGCGTGCACAGCGTCCGTGTCCTTTTGGCACTCTCTAAATTGCACTTGGACGAGAAACCAAGGGCTCCTCGTAGCATGGCTCTGCCTCAGCCAGCCCAGGAGCTGCAGAAGACCCATCCCACAGCAGGCATGTCCAGATACTGCCTGTCCCAGTCAACGAGCAGCTTTCCGAGCTGATTGCTAATCATCTGCTGAGAAACACCGTGTGCTGCTATATGGTGCTGGCTTGAGGAATGCAAACTTGCATCAACTTTGATTTAATATTTTAAAGCCTTAGGAAGCGTCGCTACTTATTCCTCCACGGAAACACAACCACCTCTAGATAGCACTTGCAGAACAAAAGCTTAGATTTAAAGGAGCACATTGTAATTTGGGGGTGGGTTTTTTTCCAGGCTGTTCTAAGCAAAGCAGAGTTTAATTAGCACCTTCTGAATCGCAGCATAAATCTCGCCGGCGGGGAAAGTGCACCGCGGCACGAGCTGTCAGCAGCTCCCTATGATCTGACAGGGTCCAGCAAATGCTTCCCCCATCCTGACCCCTCCTGTCAATCAGCTTTCGGGGGAGAAGACCCTTCTCACCCGCCTCTCGTCTCTTTGGCGAGGAGCAACAGCCAGCTACAATTTTGACTAGCTGTCATTTATCATTATTTCGGAGAGGAAGGAGCCAGGGAGGCACTCTTCACCCCAAAGGTGCGGGCGGAGCAGAATTTGAGATGATGGGTGGGGATTTCCACCAGCACAAATGGGAATAAGACTTGGAGCTTTCCAGGTTGTACCAAAAATAGCGGACCAATTTCAATCTCAATTACAGCTCGGTTAACCCGCAGTATAATTCAGAAGTCAGCTTCTAATATTTCAATTCAGGATAAAGAATAATATTTCACTTCCCTCTCCGCACCCCAAGCGATTTTCATTTTATAGGGGCTAATCTCGACTGGAACATGTGTTTTGGTGAGATACTAAAGGATATGAGTGTGCTAAAGAAAATATGCGAAAAAGTTATGTAGAAATGCCTGTGCTAAGATCTGCAGAGGAGTCAGCTTAATAATACGGTTCCTTGCGACAAAATGTTCCATTTATCACAGTAAAATGTGATAAAGAACTTAGTTCACGTCTGCTGCGCTCAGGACAGCAGGAACCGCTTTCCCCCGCTGGAGCAAACACGTTTTCGGGTTTACAATTCCTGCAAACACCAACACGTGCAACACGTGTCCCATTAAAGTCTGCCGTCACCCGTTAGGGACTCGGTCCTCTCGATGGGCTGTGCCAGCAGCGCCTGTGCTGCGGTGGGCCTGGTGAAATCTCTTCTGGTTGTAGCTAGCATTTTTAAAATACACCAGCAAAACTAATAGTAGACAATGGTTTTATCTCCCTTACATATACGTTAGGGTCCTAGGACAGCAAATAATTGGTATTTTTGTATGTAAGCGTAAGTGGGGTTGTAAGTGCTTTGTTGGAGCCAAGCTTTTGGGAAGATGTCCAGGCTGTCCCCAGTGACCAGAGCTCTTTGGCTTCACTGAAACCTCGTACACTGAGCTTCGCTGAATGTGCATGTTTAACCTGCACAGACGTCCACAGAAGATCAACGGTGCTGCCGGGGTTTACAAGAAGATACAGGTAAGCATCATACCCTCATCGCCGGATATGAGCTGACCTGTGGAAACCTTGCAAAAGTGTTAGGGAGAGAGGCGAAGGGTGATGGCTTCTTGGTTAAAAGTCTATCATGTACAGTGCTCTTCTGCAAATACCCACCCCAGTGGGCTGTCACCCCCGTAAGAGTGAGCCCGGCACCAGGATAGGGCCCGAAACACGGCCCCTCCGTGCTCCTCGCTCCCCCGACAAGCAGGTCGTCTTATAGGTGACGATAAAGTTCACTTGTGACTAACAAGGGCCTTTTTGTTCTCATTACGATCCCATGCTTTGCAAATGGTGCCTTTCATCTATTTATATCTGTCAGCCTTTTGGATATCTCTATCACCACGAAGCTCTTACCAACGGACCTTGTGGAGAAGGAAATAAATGCAAAAAACCCCCCACATTTATTCTTTATTTTGGAAAACACTCCCTTTCTTAGGCTTCTAGTCGATATTATTGTTCTAAAAATAAATTTCTTTAAGAATGCATGTTTAAAAAAGGCTACCTGAAGAAAATTTTCCATTTTAGAAGACGAGTCTTAATCTGCTCTCATTCTGATGATAAAGGAAATCAGCTTTAAATTTTAAATTAACATTGTTATTTAGAAACATATCATATTTATCACTCACGTGGTTCACCTGGGAGGACTTCTATGCCACGCTTTGCATTTAAAAGGACAAATTTGAACGAAGAGATTGATCCCTTGCGTGGGAAGAGGGGGTCGCTGGAGGTACAATGTAGGCACGTGCTCTTCCAACAGCGAAATACTGATTTTCCAGCCCTTTTTTAGTCTGTCACTGAAGACTCCCGGGGTATGAAGGCTCCTTTGGGGTTTCTACCCACCCATAGGCCTTCCTGCAGCTTCGGCTCATCCCTCCAAGAGAAAGAGACGGCTCACGAAGACGTGCCCCTTCCCTGCACCGTGGGCTTTACCCCTTTGCTGTAGGAATTATTTCTTTGTTACTTAATCATCTGTAATTATCTCCTGGAGTAAATTCTGTTGGTGCATCAATTTTCAAACACAACAGTCATTTTTATCAGTCATGTTTATTTAATTTTAGCTGATTAGCACAGAACCTAACAAGTGGCTTAGACTAACAGTGTGTCACTGCCCAAGTATTTTGTAGGTAACAAGAAGACATGGAATAGCGCACATGTTGCTTTGTCTGCATTAATCTATTTACATTGTAATTCTTCAACTGTTTTTAATGGCTGGTTCAGCTGGAAGCGATTAGTTGTCTAAATTAAAGCCACATTTCTCACTTTGTGCACCGGGAAGTTTTTTAGCTGTTGTCTGTTCCTTGCTTTTTGTTTTCCAAATCAAGACGGATACCATTTGAAAATGCATGAAATCTTATTGAGGGGATTGATCCGGGTGTTTGGAGCCGTGTTCCCACGTATTCGTCTTGAAGCCAAATACTTGGATGGGCCACAAAATGGTGCGTTTGAAGTTGAACTCTGCAGCACGGCTGTCAGCGCGGCGCTGTCTGGGGCTGCGCAGGAGCCGACCCAGCAGCCAGGCTTCGGAGGGAAACCTCCGGGCGGCTCCGAAAGGAGGAAAGCAAGGAGAAGAGAAAGCCCTGCAGACATGGCACAGGAGTTTCTGGGCAGTTCTGCATGGGCAGTAGCCACTTGTTTATAAATCAATTAAATGAACAAGTGTGTGTTATGCACAACGTAATTTATATAGAACTTCAGACCAGAGTGTCAGCGCATGTTGGATCTTGCCCTCTTTTTTTCAGCGCTTTACAGGAAAAAAAATGTCACATTTGCAAAGCAGTCATGAAACACTTGGAGTCAGCCTGGCCTTTCTCCAGGACTTGCACCTGAGCAGCGCGACGGTGCTCATCCCATCTCCTCCCTGATATTCCAGGTCTGGCCCAAACACCCCACTCTTCTCCCAGCACTACAGCCAGACCTAAGATGTGCCAAGTCTCACAAGACTCAGCTGTAGAGACTCAGAAGGCACCCACAGCTGCGGGATACTGCAGTCGAACGTCTCCCACAAGACCAGGAGCCTCCGTGCAAGGTGAGGATGGATCACTTCCCACCCCAGCATCTCTGCTGGGAATTATTTCTCTGTACTAAGTCAGCGTGGTGGCCATGCCCACATTCATTCGCAGTGGCAATGGCACTGCACCTTCTTGCTGCACAACTCCGGGGCTTTAGATGAGTTTTTGCCTGTTAGGAGCTGACGGGAACCCTCCAGCTGGCTTCAATCCAACCTGCATTAACACCAGGCTGAGGCTGCTGGGAATTACAGTCTCGGGTGAGATGTATTCCTGACACGCAGACCTGGGACTGCCCAAGAAGACCTTCAGCCAGAACTGTGTCCTGATGGCACGGCCATGGTCTCTCTTGGTAGGTATCAAGTGAGACCTGTTGGCTTTGTCCTTTCCCAAGCAACGTGTCGGTGCTGCAAGGTGACGTCTACCTTGAGGGAAGGGATGACTTTAACTCTGCAAAAAGCTGACAACCTTAGACAGGCTCCCAGATCCTGTGGGAAACGTGGGGTGAGTAGATGAAGATTTGGCTGAGGACACAGCACCAGCTGAGCACTCCTATTTACCTGCAACGACTGCATGGAGTCGCCTCCACCAGCACTGCCTGGTGGGTGTGAGAGCCATGCTCACCGCAGAGCCCTTGAGCAGAGCTCCCTTGAGAATTTTTCCTTAAAAAGTGCTATTTAATAGCATTTTGCTTAAAAATAAAAATACGGTCTCCATGCTATCCACTTACGAGGGCAAGGAAAGCAAAGCCCCACTGTGCCCTATGCCAACTTCAGGACATGCCGTGAGGTGGTACCCAGGGCACCAGCCTGGGAAAGTGGATACAGGGAGGAACCCCTGGCAAAGCGGGGTTTTGAATCCCAGTCTCCCACACCAGTGCCTGCAAGGGCTGTCGGACAGGTTTCAGTATGGGCGTCATTGAACTCAACGCATTTGCTTTTCACTTCAGCAATTAAAAAAAAAAAATTCACATATGGTATATTCCAAACTGAGTCTTCACTTAAGTCAATGTTCAAACCAAACAAATCAAGCCTTTGCAGAGATTTACTCCTGAGGAAGCACTTATCTGGTCGTCCGGCAAAACAGGGGGAAAGAAAGGAAGGCTAATGCGCCATTTGCTCCTCTTCCTCCCCTCTTTCCACCCACCCCCCAACCCAAAGACAGCAGCCCCAATCAAGAGTTTTCTGCCTTCATCGGTTTGTCACAACCTGAAAGTCTCTCAAATATTTGTGTGTATTTAATTATCCTATCTGTCGCATCTGTACCTCATTACATGCTCTAGCTGAGCGGTGCACGGAGTCGGGTTGCGACGAGGCAAAGGTCAGAGGAACCTCCAGCCTGCATTTTGCCATCAGTTGATTATTCAGATAACAAACAACCATCTAAAAGACTGAGGGCTTCTCTGTGGCTACAGACAGGACCCTATCACTGCAGCGAAAGAACAGAAGATCGTTCATTCCTCATGACTACCCACTACCTTGAACATCTGAAAAATAATAGAGCAACCAGACGGTATTTCTTACAGCTTGGTGCATCGATGCAGAGCTGGTACTTGGCAGTAGTCTTCCTGCTCCACTGCGTCTTGCTTTTAATATACTGCCCTGCATTAATCAAGCGGTTTAGAAGCATCCTATATCAGTTCTGCAAAACAGAGCTTAAATGATTTACTGTCAGATTCTTTCAGCTCCTGTTAGACTCCTGTTTTTCTTTCATGTGGGTAGCAGAGGTCAGCAGCGGCAGGAGATGCATGCTTTCACTTTGTCTCACATTTGCTGCTGTCATTCTGATCCCGCTCCGGTCCCTGCGGAGCAAAAGGATGTGTTCATGCTCACAGCCCTAGATGCTAATTGATTTTAGGGAGCCCATTCATCAGTTAAATTTAGTAGATCACCCACCAGGTTTGCTGTTCACTGTCAAAGGTAATTCAATTAAAACTCCAGAAGTGTGACTAACTATTCGGTGGTAAATATGTTTAGCAGCTGTGTTGCTGTACCTTCTCCATCCTATTGTGTCTGTGAACCAGCCCCGGCGCAGCATGTGACCGAGCCATATACCTTGGCTGATTAATGTATACAACGGTTTTGCAGCAGTGCCAAAAATTAAGTCCAAATGCCTTCCTTGGTATGCAATGTCATGCAAACGTCTAAACGTAATAGCTTCGGTAAGAAAAAAGCCTCAAAAGTGTTGAAAGGCAGCAGTGGCTACGACGGTTGAATTAACTCCGTGCATCTATAGGGTTTGGGGTTTTTTTTTAGCAACTTTCAAAAGAATCATATTTGGATTTTCAAATCCATTGATAGTTTGGGATCTCCTCATTCCTACTTGTAAATACCTAGTTTCCCCTTAAGCCATCAAAGTTCATGTGAAAGCCATCCAACACGACTTTCTCCCATGGCTGAAGCTGTGTGTAAATCAGGCAGATGTTGCAGCACTCTTGTGGAAGGATGTTTCTATTAAACACGGGAGGTGGGGGAAGCCTGGCCAAATTCCTCCAGGCTGACAACCGGGCTTTGACTCTTCTTGTCTGCCGGCATCGGTCACTCATACGTGGTTTGGTAGTAATTAAGTGCATCGTTAGCGATCCCATTGTACGCCATGGGACAAAATGGTGTGTCTGCTTAATAGATTAAAGGAAAACATCATCTGAAAAGCACAGGTAAACAAGACACGCATCCCTCAACCTTTCACCCTTGAAGACCAAGGTTCACATCCCACTAGAGCACAAACAAATAGGAGACTGAACTCTCTTGAGTCGCTGCTGGCGAGTTGATATTCAGGGTGAGACTACTGCGGAGCCCAACAGGCTTGTCGGTCACGGGGATGGGAGAAGGGTGGGATGCAGGCTTGGAAGGGGCTGGGAGCAGAGGTGCACAAAGAAACTCCCCAAATCACTGCCTCTACAGAAAGCGGCATGTATTTACTTACAGTGACAGCCTAAAATTATTCTTCTAAAACTAACTAGGCACTGAAATGCAGAGTTTCTAACAGCTACCATCGCACAGGTCCCATTTCATCAACTTACTCTGCAAGAGTCGAACGCCACACAAACACCGAGATGTTCTGATTTCCTTGTGGTTGTAGAAAATAAATGAGATCCAGCGACCCCGCAAACCACCCATCTTCCTGCACGTCTGTTACAAGCAGGAGGAGGAATATTTGTGCGGTTTGGTAAATAGTAGACTGAGAAAACATCCAGATTTCCCAAACGTCACCATAAACCTTTATGAAGAGCTTGGGAATACCTGGTCTATTTAATGCTCTAACCACAGGCTAACTGAAGTTGTAAAACTTTGACAAAAGCATTACATTTGAAAGAGAACCCAGGATATTCTGTATTTGCCACTTTAAACATGCTGTACACAAGACAACCCGGGGTTTGGTAAGTATTAATCTTTACCATACAGTGTATTTTTTAAATGTTTGGATGAAAAGCAGTGCCACTGTTAAATGTAATGATTACCACTAATATACATCGATGCTTCTGCTACCTTTACAAATAGAATTCTCTCTGCAGAAGAGGTTGTTAGAAGTATACGCTTTATATAGAGATATCAAGTTTTTAAGCGATGGCCAAATACTTACAGCTTTGTAACTGGATAAGCAACAACTTTGATATACGGTTGCTGCCAGGAATCTTTTCTTTGTTGTTGCTGTTGAATCTCTCCCTTCTTCTGGCATTAATAAATTCAGGCACCTGCTATACAAATCAGCAGAAATCTGGAAAATCATTATCACTTCAATGCGGAAACGACGCCCATCACAACAGAACAAATGGGGTATGTAGCCTACACGGGACTTTAAAAAAAGGTTCTATTTGTCAAATTACTAGAGGAAAAGTTGAGCTTACTGTTATGGACTTTATCCACTTCCAGGTCATATCAATTAGTTACAGCAGTCTCTTGGAGACTGGAACTAATTTACAACACTGAAGGGGACTGCCTGCCTCTCCTACGCATTTCAAGTCAAATGTTGGGGCTTCATACTGGTACCTGGAACTGAAAAATCACCAGCAACAGTAACAGGGCTTAGTGGTTCCAATATTAACCCGTTTTGCAGCAAGAGACAAGAAACAAAGTCCTGACTGCGATAAGAACAAAGTGAAATACCTTGCATAGAGACTCCAGGATTACGTGAAATTAATCTTTGAAAAAAAGAGTTAAAAAGTATATATAGAGGGTGTCTTTAAATGAAGTTTTGAAATGTTTTACTACCCCTGACAGCTCATTTTGACAGAAATTGATTGTAATAAAGAATTATGAATCAGATAGTAGGGAAATTTTATTAAGCTGATTATTATCTTGTCAGATACATATATTTGTTGGTATGAAACATTTACTGCTTTATACTTTTGCAAAAAGATTGTTTCACTCGGAGTTAACAAGTTTAGAATATCCCAAGCAATGTGCACAGGTCGTCGCAACAGTAAGCCATCTCGTAGATTAGAAATATGTGATTCTTAAGCACTTTTATCCTCTGAAATCACCCTTGTCTAGATAAGAGCTTGAAAGCAGCCTGTCTGCTGCGAGATGGTCTGGTACTGGCTGCTTCTCATGGCAAGCGGCACCGCTGGAAGACATTTGGAAAGCTTTCCAAAGAACTGGAAAGAGCTGGGATCCTACGGCCCATTGATTTTCTATCTTGAACTGTGTATCACAGCTGATTCAGCATGACTTTCTTAATAAAGAGTAGCAAAGGTCAAGCGAAAGCCTGTAAGACTCACTTACTGCGCCTTCTTCCAAGTTAAAAAGGCTCAATTGGCACTTGAAATTAGTTACAGATTGTTCGCATTGGTCTTTTCCTTTATTTGAATGGTAATGAAGAGAGCTGCTTCCGATACAAGTAAGGCCACTGACCCTTCTTGGGATTTCATTGAAAAAATATTGTTTGACAAAAAAAGAGAGCACTGAGCAGTATGCTGCCGTTAGTTCAAACCAGGCCTCTGCAACAGATGAATGCTAAAAAGCCAAAAAAAAAAATGCAATGCACTATAGGGACAGAGAGAATCCTGAAACCAAAGTAAATACTTCATCAAATCAAATCTCAACGTGGGCAACACCGCTAATAAGAAAATGAAATTTTCTATTAAAATACATTTTCCATCAGCATGCAGCGTGTGTTTCCTTCTGTATAAAACAGAATTATCATCACAGGACAAAAAAAAAAAAAAAAAGACACAACCGCTAAAGAAACCCAGGAGGACTTAACTAAAAATTAAACAATTTACAACAAGTTTTAAGCACAAAGTTATTCACTATTGCCCTCCCAGCAGTAGATCTCCAAGTCCCAAATTAATGCCTAAAGACAGCAAAGAAACATTTTGAAGTGCATTTAGCGAGGATGGCTGGATGTTGACACCAATTAGCTGATGGCCCTGTGCAATGTCTTTCCAGGTTGTATTTTGTGCAACAGAGCGGCTTTTAGGCAAGGATCAAAGCTCCGCCACAGGCACGTCCTACCAAGCTTCGATCCTGTCCAGAAACAGAGGTTCCACAGGAGAGAGAGTTCCCTAAACCAGCTAGTGATGACTCTGAAAGTCCTTTGTTTTAAGAAGTCAAAAAAACCAACAATTTATGTAGGGCCCACGCAGAAACAAAGCTCGCGGCTCCCTCTGCCGGTGCCCAAACACCGGTGGGCGTGGAAAAGGAAAATGGAAGGTTTTTAGCTCTGGGGAAGACAAACTCAAAACCGCACCACCTCCTGCCAGTTTTCCACATGGTAAGGACAGAAAACCCGCTTAGATGTTTAAGCATGAGGGATACACTCCATACCAGACTGAACATTTTAAAAAAAAATCATAAATTTTTAAATAGATTGTATTTTATGTTGTTACACTTAATTACTCCCTAAACTGCTGTCCCAAATCTTTCTCACTAGTACCCACTTTACTTTCTTCTTATTTTGTCTCCATAGAGATTTAATTTTCTGGTTATCTTCTCACAGGAAAACATTGATGACGTTATCACACCTGCTTGTTTATTAATGTACTGAGCCCTGCCAGCAAGCAACCACATAACCTAGGAACACAGCTGAAATAATTTGACTGTACAATTTTATTTACCACTTGCAGTTACATTTACAAATTGTCCCATACAAGTGAAGCATTTTTCAAAGTGAACTCTACCAGAGCTATAAAAATTATTCTCTTCTCTATAGGTCACCAGCTTCAGAATTTCTGTATACAGTTGCTGATTGTATTTAACAAAATTTCACTACTTTTTGGCTTTGAGAATCTCCACAAAGGCAACTTGATCATTTTACCTCACTGCAATCAAGAAAGTTAAAGTTCTTGTTCTTCCTTTCCTTCCCTCTCCTTTCATCTGAAGTTCTTCATGGCTTTCAGTTTTGGAATTCAAATGAAGACTAATGCTACCCTACACTAGCAGTTTTAGTAACCAAGGAAAAAAAACGCCAAGCAAAACCATCCTGCAACACTCCAAGCAATGTTTCACTTTAGATGTGTCTGCTCATAAGCATAAATATTGAAATATTATCTGGTAACAAGGTACATAAAAGCACATGCAATTTATTTAACGTGAAATGAACTTCTACAAACACATACAGTCAACTTAGAAGAAACACTAGCAAGGTAGGAGTGAGGAGCCAGAGTTGTTCAGAAAAGAGCAAATGTTTTGAGGAGAGCCTGAATGGAGGAAGGATATGAAACTCAAATATTGCTCTAAGAGTAACTTTCAGTTTTAAGCATCTCCAAAAGACTTGAGAAAAATATATACATTCAAAATGTAACTGTTAAAACTTTCTGAATGCCAGCTCTCATACACAAGTGCTTCTAAAGAGAAAAGAAATCATCTTCCCCAGGAGAGGGCAGGAGATCTATACACCGAAGTAACCAGTACAAAATCCTGGCCCCGTTGAAACACGCAGCAATTCTCAGGGTGAAGTCAGCAGGGCAAAAATTCGTTGTTTCAAACACGTATTTCTTCCCCAAGCCTGCCTACCTCTTTGCATCACACTCCCGTAGAGGTAACATGAATTATGTCAATCAAGCCTTTATGTTTACTTTAAAAAAAGTGATACTGGAAATCTATTCTGGTACTGGAGTTAGCAAGCCTAGGATAAGATCAAAACTATGAAACAGGCTGTGTATAGGCAGTAAGATAAGCTTATTTATCATTTACCTTGCAGCAACCTTATCAGTCTCATCTCCCTTTATTTTTAAATTCCTCCAAAGCCCCAAGGCTCATGGCAAGGCAACCTACTCAGAAAAATCAAATACGTGGGATCTCAGAATTGCTGTCTGCCCCCTCAAATAGTTTAAGAATGGCCAGGAACAGTCTAAAAGCAGCATAATCTTCAACATTAACATAAGCCAGGCAAGCTAGCTGGTTGTCTGATATCAGACACTGAAAACCTCAGTACTTTATGGTACAGCTCCACCAACAAGCAACTGCACCGTAAACTCAGATGTGGATTTATTCCACAAGAGTAAGTTTCCAATCCTATCATGATATGAAGTAACGGAATATCAAAAAAATGAAGTTCAGCAAGGCAAAGGCACACACACAAGCAGTTACCACAGCTGTGGGTAACCTGGTTGCATAGATTTACCATTATGTTTTTCTTATATTGTTCAGAAGGAGCTAGGGGGGGAAAAACCCCTAGTATATAGCCCCTTTCCCAAGATGTTTTATTAATAATTTGAAAGGATTGTACCAAGACTACAGATGTGAGTACATGGTTTTTAAACATCTTCCAATTTCTCCTATTTACAGGAGGAAAACATTCAAGATGTTTAAAAGAAAGCTGCATCGAAAATAAATGTGAACAAGTAAAAAGACCACATTTTAAACAAATCGGTTTAGTTTAGGCTGCCAGTGCGAGATACACGATTCCACAACATTTTACGTTGTTTTGTCTGTCTTATTTTCCATATCTTATTTTAACAGTAGCCTTGAATACTTCAGTACATAACATCCTGCTAAACCTTCAAAGTGACTTAAATAACACATTCAAAATATAGTTTGAAACTGCTCTGGAATATTTCAACATTTTTGCATGTTTTCACTGAAAAAAGCCCTGCCTGACTAAAAAAGCAAAGTATTTTTTTTCTTAAATATTTCCCCAACACTGGAAAACCCATGTGATCCTGCACACCAGCGAATTAAGAAGTAATTCCAAGTCTAGTGCTTCACACCTTCCCTCACCCCTGCAAAGATAAGACAAAAAACAAGCCCAAAAAGTCAGGACGAGAAGTTTAACATCACTGTTTATCACAACACGTCACAAGTAGTCTCAGCTACAAACTTCTACAACCATTTCTTTACTTCACAACTGCAGCCAGAGTTTGAAGCTACGGCAAACAGCCAGTAGATTCTCTTACTATGCAGAAATATAAAGGGGTTAAAGGGATCACTAAAACAAACTAGCTTCTCCATACGACTGCAATATTACAAATCATGTTATTTTATCTGCAGGGAGCGACACCACACCTTACAAATAAAGTAGCTGTTCTTAATCCAATGTAACTGATGTAAACATCTAGCAGCCTGCCCCTTTGACTGAGCTGGGCTATTCTACTCGTCTGCTACTTGCCTGTTGTGAGGGAGGAGGAAAAGCTGATCTAAGGGAGTGCCTGGTTGGAGAAGAGAGGGTTACGACCTTGCCTCATGAAGGAGGACTGTGAAGATCTGAACCTGAGGAAGAGCACTTCTGTGTTTTTCATATATGGAAGGACACTGAAGTGTGGAATATGATCAGAAGACTTGCCCTTACGTATAAAAAAGGGACTAGATTAAAAGCAAAGTCAGGGTAAGAAGGAATGGAGAAAAGCAGGCTTCAGTTACTTCATATAAGGCTTCTCAGCCTGAACCTTAAAAAAAAATCGATAGCATGAGTTCCCTATTAACAGGAACTAGATGTTATGTTGGTAGAAATAGAGGTGAGTAGCTTTAACTGGCTGCACCCCAGGATACTAAGAAAGCAAAATGGAGAAGCTACAGCACTTGACATCACACAACAAGCAAGCTGCAACATTCAACAGAATTGACAGAGTTGAAAAATATATTTTATTCCTCCTGTACTAAAGTGATGACACCGTACAAGTTCCCAATTATATGAAAACAGCTTTTGGTAACTCATGTTTTTAACTGAACAACTAGTTTCAGCACAATTACAATTCAGCTTTAAAAGACTAAAAAACCCAGACTGAAGTCCACTTATTGGTTTTAACAAGCGTATTTTCCATGAAGTCCACGCTGTCCACCGTTGCGTGTTCCAGGAGTTTGGCTGTGTAAGAAAGTTATCTACAACAGTCATCTGAACTGAATACATCAGTTCTCCAACCATAAACAGTTCTCAATTTAAAAAAAATCACTTCATAATTTAAAATATATATCAATGACACTCTGCTTTTCTTTTAGCTAGAATGTACCAACATTACTAGCTGATTTAGAATATCAACTTGATTTTGTGAAAAAAGCTTGCGAAAAATATATCAACTTCAAAATGTACAGAAAAGGACATTAGAGAGCTGATATTTTTGGGTTACTTAATGTATTTAGAAAGAGCAGCAAGCTAGGAGCGAAACACCCTATATTACAAATATTCAAACACCTAAGCCATACCGTATACACCTTTCTAGTGTAGTGAAGGGTTAGTTACAGAAAGGGTATTTTGAAAGCATGTACAAAGAACTGCAGCTTTGTTTAAGTTAAACTTGATCACGTAGGCGGGCCAGTCTCTGTGACAGCTCATCCTGCAGAATTGTAAAACACAAAGAAACCAGCTATCAGTAATATGAAAATTAATTTTTGCAAAGTTCTGCAATGGTCAAGCAATCTCATGTACAAGTCTTAACAAGATTTGCTTAAGACCTCAAGAATGGCTGTACCAGCTGAGACCAGAGGTCCATACAGCTACCTTATCTCCAGCAGTGGATACCTAGGAAGGAGTTTCAGAACACAGCAAGTAGAGATAGGGTTGGGTTTGGGGGTTTTTTTCATGTATCATCTTTGCAAGCGCAAATCCGCTCTTACAGAACTGCGTCCTTATTCGGATGCAGCCTTGACTGACCAAGGCTGGTATCCAACTGAACTGCTACAGCGAGATAGCAGTAGGTCTATTTGTTTCAGAGGGCCTAGTACAAGGTGAAACTGAACTTTTTTAAGAACGTGGAATACTTGGGGCTTCCCAAACATTGTTCAGTTAAGACAAGGCTCCCTAAAGCCTTCTCGACAAAGACAGGAAGACAGAAATAAACTGTTCTCTTTCCATTCCCTCAAATATATTCCCCTAGAATGGGAAAACCAATCACCAAAAGATCCGCGCAACCTTGACATCAGGATCTGCCCATGCACAAGAAACGCTAAGCTATCCATCTAGAGCAAACGTGGAATCCTTTGCACTAGTCCCGTAAGATTTTTCACACATTAAAGGGAAAAAACCCAAAGGCCTCATATATGCCATGGGAGATGGCTGGACTCATTAAATTTGGAGTAGGCAGTAAAATCAACTGGTTGGAACTCTATGAAATAACTATGCAAAAATACATCTGAAACTAGATTCTAAACTTTCTGGATTTACCAAGCAGACAATGTATTGTCAAAATTATTTTGATTGCAAGACTGTTTTAACTACACACTATTTTTTTTGGACAGCTAAAATTTAATTACAATTTAGCAAGCCTGTTTTGACCAAGTGAAGCATTAATTCTCGTATCACATTTCTCTAGAAACATTGATTTCAATTGAACCTAACGTTTACCTGTTCTCCTGAGGCAACGCTTGCACCAACAGAACCTGTCTGTCCTTGAGGTAGTTCCATGTTCAGATCAAGACTAATAGGAGAAAACGAAACAAAAAACCCTAAGTCAGGCATATATGGCTAAAGGAAGAAGCACAATAATTGACAAGCAGAGCAATACTGAGATAGCATGAGGCCACCAGCATCCCATGAATGCTGCACTCCAGCTAATTAGCCAACCTGATCAGTAAATTTGACTCATTACCAAGAAGACAAGTCATACAGTATAACTAGCAATAGCTAAATAAATCCTGCTTAATCAGGACTGAACAAGATTTCTGTTTAACAGATGTATATCAGAAATGGCACACCTCTGAATGACAAAAAGTTCACTCATAAAAAAAGTTTTACTAAAAAATTTTTCAAAAGTATTTATCCTCAAGCCAACAGAGCAACACTTCCAACTTAAGCATCACCAAGAAGGCAAGTAAAATTCTCTGAAATATTTCAGTATACCCCAAAGGCTTAAATACATCATGATGACCTGTTTCGCAATGTCTAGCTTGTGAGAGCAGAACTACAGGAAGTTTTAATATGGCAAGAGAAGAAAAAAAGGAGGAGAAGTGTGGAGAAACATAGCAAGGATTGCTAATGCTAAAGTCAATCCAAGTAAATAACACACTACCCTGACATGACAAGTGACATATGATTTTAGGCTTTTGCACAACCACCCCTGCATCCTGATGTTTACAGTAGCTTTGAGTAAAAACAGACTGAAACACTGGCAACTGAACTATTAGGAGAATGGTGCCCAGAGGTGAAAGGAAAATGGTGATTCTTCTCTGCTTCCAAGAGACAGACACGTATAAAACAAGGGTATCTGACCTTCAGGTTAACCAGGAAGGGTTGCTGGAACCAAGATTTATTCAAGAAATAGTCACTCAAAATTTTACCTACCCTGCTTCATCTGCCATTTCCTGTAGAAGCATATCCACTTGGTTCTAGGGTAAGGAAAACAAAACTGGTTGCTGCATATTGTAGTTTATGACAAGCTCTTCTCTTAAATCTTGAGAGAACAGAAATTATTTTAACAAAACAGACTTAAAGGTAAATGTCTGTCCCGGAACATTTCTGTGCTTAACCACCAGAGGGCCCTGTATGAACTCAAAAATAACGAGGTGCTCAGCCCGCTAAACTCCCATTAATTGAACTCTAGCTTCTGAAATAATGCTTCTAAAGAATTAAACTTATCTGTAAAAAATCCAAACATATGCTTGAATATTTTAAGCGTTACCAACTGCTGATTATTAGCTACTAAAACACTGCTTTGCACAACATGGAAAAAAGCCCATCTCCAATAGATTTGGTTTATTGGATTGGGTTTAGGTTTATTTTATTTACAAAGCACTATCTCCAGCATATTACTCTCTGAGAAAACTTCTGTTGGAATAGCACCTTTAGCCCCTGCGGAACAGCACACGGGGATAGGTGCTAGGAATTCTTAACTATGTAAAGCACTGTTTAAGAATTTATTTTAGTAAACACATGTCCGTAAATTAAAAGTAGGTAATTACGACCTTTCCATTGCACGTACTACTACTAGTTTGGTGGTGACTAATGTAATTTTGTTAATATCAGAGAGTAAGAACTATTGATTTTCTCACAGCATATTCTGCTTTGATAATTAATGCTGCAGTGTCGTCTGGTTCAGAAGGTCATGAAGAACTCATCAAAACATTGCTTATTCAGCAGGAGGGTTAAAGTTTTCAAGATATAATATGAAATAAAGCCTGCTATATAACAGTGAAATAGACTAAAATACATATACGTGATCTTCTGTACTTCGGACTATTTGAAATAGTCTTTTCCTTGCAAAGAAGCACAAAGTGAAAAGGCTCCAGTTGCTGCTATGTCTCAAAGTAGGCAGAAAGAAGAGAATCATTTCCACACAGTTTAGATACATAATTTAAGATCACCTTTTTTTAAAAAAAAAAAAAAATTACTATTCTTACTTGTGGCGTTGTTAGCGTAGTAGTGTTGCTCATTGTGTCTTCCATCTGTTGTGTCTGAACATCTAGTGTTTCAAACTGATGCTCAAATTTATCCATTAGTGCAGATATCTATTAAAAATATGAATCAAATCAATGACCTGCAGATAACGGAAGAGAAATACATCTGAACTGGCAAAAACAGAATCACACTACAATGAAGGCTGCAAGCAGCTTCTGGAGATCAGAACTTTGAAGTTGATCTAGCACTGCAGTTCAAGCAGGTTGGTCAGGGCCCCGTCCAGTCAAGTTCTGAGCATCTCCATTTATGAGGACTTCACAACCACATTGGGCAACCTGTTCCAGGATCTACCAACCTCACTGCAAAACCTTTTCCCTTGATTGGAATTTCCCTTTTAAGACATGTGTCCATTGCCCTTTCTGCTTTTGATGTGTACCTCCAAGAACAGTAAGTCTATTTACCTTTTCCAAGTTCATGCTCTTCAGCGTGGCATCCATAGACTTAACTACCCCTGCCATCGACTTCGTTACCTGACAAAGAAAGAAAAACAAGCAGTTTCTTATCAAACTCTCTTATCTCTAGCCATAGAGTTTCTACAGTACCAAATAGCAGGGCACACGCTATTGCCATCTAGAACGCCACTTTTTTCATAGCTCCCACCATTTCAAATTCTATAAATTAACTCATTCACTTGAAACACGCATTCTGAGCTGGAATTCACTAAAAACTGAGGTCTATATGGCATTAACTTTTGCGGGTCTTGAGACCTGTCAAACGTTAAGGGATATATTTGGTATACATATCACATGGCAGAATAAACTCTCTGGCTGGTTGAAGAGCAGTACAGTAGAGCTAAAAAAAGATTTCTGGAATCACACATCCTACATCATGACTTTATGTATTTGGAAGTGGAGCAATATCTTTGCAAAATAATCTTAACAGCGTAACCAGCAAACCACGCTGCATCCTTAGGAGAATGAATAGTAACAGCTAGCAGAAGTTACCAGCCACAAAAAATAGTGGATAGCAATCTATTTCTAAAGATCACCTGCCAGGGGGATTCCAGTACCTGATTTAGAATCACAGAATCATTAAGGCTGGAAAAGACCTCTAAGATCATCAAGTCCAGCCATCAACCCAACACCACCATGCCTCCTAAACCAGGCCCTGGAGTGCCACGTCTACACCTGTTTTGAACACCTCCAGGGATGAGGACTCCACCACCTCTCTGGGCAGCCTGTTCCAATGTTTAGCCACTCTTTTGGTAAAGAAATTTTTCCTGCTATCCAATCTAAACCTCCCCTGACGCAACTTGAGGCCATTTCCTCTTGTCCTATTGCTAGTTACTTGGGAGAAGAGTCCAAGACCCACTTCACTACAACCTCCTTTCAGGTAGCTGTAGAGAGCGGTAAGGTCTCCCCTCAGCCTCCTCTTCTCCAGACTAAACAATCCCAGTTCCCTCAGCCGCTCCTCATAAGACTTGTTCTCTAGACCCTTCACCAGCTTCGCTGCCCTTCTCTCTTTACTGTTGGCTACATATGAAACCAAAACCGAAACTTCTCAGCTCATTATAGATAGAATTAAATCACTTCTAGAGAAGATCAGAGGTCTCATCCTTGCAACAGATTTGTGAAAACAGACTTACCTTGCCCATTGTCACTGCAGTCTGAACTCTTGCTGCTACAGCGTCTACCCTGGCACTCATGCGCAAGAAATTGATGGCTTGATTCTTCTGGCGGATTGCATTTTCCGCATGTATTCGTGCGACTTCCATGTTACCCTTCTGAATTGCCTGTTGAAAAAAGGAAATTAGAAAAAAAGCAAAAAAAAAAAAAAGCATTTTAACCTTCCCTGCTCTTGTAAACATGATTTCTGAATAGCCTATCTCATTTTTGAAATAAGCCTCAATTCACCACAATATCTTTTCTATTAAAAGAGAAAATAAAACCCTTCCTCCTCCCCCAATATTTCTCAAACTTTCCCAGGATGTGACCCCCTAAATTCTTTCCAAGGAAGGTGTCTAGCACGCACTTCAGGTAGGAGGTTTTACAGAGCTACAGAAACATAGTCTTCTCATTCCTAAAAGCGTTTTCAGTATCAAGACCCGAACACAGATACAGTTGGTATGGTCATATTTCATGGACAAAAATACAGTCAAATAAATTTAGTCTCTCTTTTTACTACTTCAAGGACTCAAAAACTATTTTAGAATTCCTCTTCGTAAGCCCTTTTAATACAAGATGATAAACATTAAGATTAAATATTTTTAACTTTGAGAACAGCAGTCTCTAACAAAACACATACAAGACTACTTTGTCAGGAAGCAAATGCCACAAGCTGTACAAGAGGATACACAAGAATGTAGCCTCACATTTATTAATAAGTATGGGAAGATTTAGAGTAATATATTTTAAATCACAAGCATCTGTCGCAATATTATTAGCATGCATACCAGGAAAATGGTAAAAACACCAGATATTTTCCTGCTATAATACGTAAATGACAGATCTGAAGAGCTTGTTGCAGACCCACTGCTTACCTTCTTAATTTTAGCTTTCTCAGCCTTTTCTTCTTTGTCGCATTTTTTTGAGTTCCTGTTGAGTTCCTTTGCAGCAAACTTCAAATTAAACAGGTGTTCTGCAGCGCAAGTTAAGGGTTCAAGAACAGGATCAACCCTTCCATTGTAGTATTTTGCTCTCCTGTTTGAAGTGCTACCAAACCTAGAGCATACTGTGTTTCCCTGTTAGTGACCTTAAAACTTGGAAAACGTTATTTAAGTAAGCCCCTGAAATTCACACAAGGAGACCTACCAAGCTGCTTTACAATTATAATGCCACTTATCATCTGGGTTTTAAAATGTAAGGCCATAAAAAATGAGTTCAGATCCCAAACTGGCTCCATTTAACATCAAACCTACTTCAGACTGGTAAATACAACAAACCAAACCTCCCCCAAGAGGAACCGAGAGTCTTACTCTGCCAGCTACTTTCACCCACACACCCAGAGTCCTTGACTCTCAGTGAAAGGAAAGTGCAGTTTACTGCCCTGCCTGGAACCTCCCCATCTGAAAAAAAAACAAAAGCCACTGAGGAACAACAGGTAAATTAACAGTGTAATAGCAAACTGGCTCGGCTGACTGTGCCCAGGTACAAACCAGGAGGCAGGGCTGCCCTTTCAAGCCACAGCATGATCTCAGGTTTAAATTGCTCATGCAGCTCCTTTACAGAGCAGCCTCCCAGCCCTGGGTCATGCGAGTGATTCTGCGGTCCCCAACAGCTCTGCAATCTGACTTTTGGGGAAAGTCATCAAGAGAAACTTTTCTTTTTAAAAAGTTCAAGTCCTCCTTAAGCTGAAAGCTCTAAGGATACAGTAGAACAAGCCTTCATAGTGACTTAGAATGACTGCGTTAAACTGCTACTGACAGAGAATAAAGTATGTGCTGTAAAAAGAACAATTAGAAAACCATACTCTTAAAATACCGTTCATGAAAGCTTCCAAATAATATCAGCCTTTCTCAAACAAAATGGAAGTACAAAGCTTTATAGGCTTCTTTCATGCCAGCTTTTGATATCCCAAGAGGAAGATGCAGCAAATACAAAGATGCTTAACGGTTAAGTGGAAGCACATAAAGCTAAACGTTATGAGGTACTTGAGGTTTCTTTAATATTTCAAGTACATAAATTATTCCAGAACTGTTTTTTTCCTTTAAAGTCCAGCCACATATCTTAGAGCTCTGACAGCAACCTGAAGACATTAGGAAGTTTGCTGATTTATTTGTTATCCAATAAACATCACAAGCAGGCTACAAAAAGGTAACACCTGTGCCTACACATCCAGGATATCTATTAAGGCAGCTACGAGTAACACTAAAATTGCTGCTTGCATTTATATTTCTTTGCTTTAAAACCTAGGTCACCATCCCTTTCAGTGGCAATAAGTGTATTGCACTGAGCCACAGATTAGGTAATTTACCAAACAGGAAAACACTTTTAGATTGTTCATTCAAGTATATTTCAGGTCAGAGACCAGAACAACCAGGTAAAACATAACATCACCTATTTACACCGATTACACTGAAACAGCATTTCAGAACAGTTTGTTTTGAAATAACTTCCTCAGTTGCTCACTTGGGGCATTTACATTCGACATTAAAATAGCTCACCCTGCCACCTCCACAGCTCTACCATCCCATGACGAGCACACACTCTCTCCTCCCTCGAAGTGTCTTTCTCAGTGTGCCATAACCCAAGCGAAACCCAACTTCCACCATTAACCGTGACTCACAGCCACCTCCTCCAGCACTCCCGCCAGTCCCTGCCATAACAACCGGCAACACTGAGCGCTGCCAGCACATTTCACCCTCTGTAATCTCTAAGGCGTTTTTGCCCCTGCGCGTTAAGGTGGTTTTATACAGGGAGAAAGTTTAAATTTGCCCGTAAGGGTTTTCCCTGTAACTTCTTTTCAACACCAGGGAACACAGCCGGGATTGTTCAGCTGACAGCGGTCGCTGTTTGGGGGGGGACAGCTGGTGAGTTAGCCTGGCTGACATCATTCCAGTCCACGCACGGCGCTGGATGTGTCGGACGTCCCTGGTGCGCAACTCGCGCTATCCCACACCGCGAATTGCATTTTCTGCCCCAGGGACCGAGCTGCCCCTCCGTGCGCTGCTGCCCTGGGCGGGCTGACACCCCCTTCCCTCTCCTCGCCCCCAGCTAAGGTTAGCTGGTCTTGCCTTGGAAAGAGAAACTGAACCTCCCATCCCCTTCTCCATCCACGCACGGAGGGCAACCCCCGCGTTTAGACGGCACAGCTCCCACCAGCGTCACGCAAAGGCCGCAAGCCCTCCTCCGCCTCCTCCTGGGAGAGGGCCCTGAAGCGAGGCCCCCGTCCCCCGCGGGGCCGCCCCGCTCCCTCAGCGACCCCCGAGGGAAGGGACGCGCCTCCTCCCTCCCACCGCGCCTCGGGGGCTCCTCCCCGGGCGGAGAGGCCTCCCACGCCGCGCCCCC
>WAAD01008824.1:435486-460220 GCA_013389945.1 Fregata magnificens
GGGGTGGGAGGCCCCTCTCAGCAGCAGGCCCGGCAGCGCCCAGAGCCTCATCGGCGGGGAAGCAGCTGTTGTGCCCGCAGCGAAAAGCACAAACGCAAAGCTGAAATGCAGCGGGGTTGGAAGATAACGGGTGGGAAGGCAGTAGGGCGGTGGCGTGAGGGGCTTACCTTGGCTTTGGCTGCTCTGTGCCCACAACCTGGACACAAGAGCAGATAGAAATTATTTCCTCCGGCAGCTGTTTTAGCTTTTATCCATCCATTTATAAAGACATCATGAACAGTAAATTTTGCTTTGTAATATTTGAAGGCTACTTAATGTGTATCTAGAGTGACTATAAGAATTGAAAGGAGTTACTGCACAGAGTAAGACGTGGGCAGTCATTAAGGAAAAAATGCAAAGGATGGATGTATTGGTAACCACTTTCAAGGGGAGATACTGGCATAAAAAGCTCTAGATCTGAGATCAAGAAACCGGATATATAACTTCGAACAGCTTACATGTACATCTGCGTGCTGATTAAGACCATGAGAATGTAAAAGCGTGCACTAAGCTGAAGCAGTACCCACGGCTGGCTGGCCGCTGATGGCAGGCGTGTGGAGAGCAGTGTAAGGACAGGGCAAGCACTGAGTGACTTTTCCCCAGGCAACTCTCCGAGCATCCAGAAACTGGTGATGCAGGTAGCACCCGAGCCAGGCCTTTCTGCGCCATCCTGAATTTAATGGCTCGATGCCTTTTACAGCTAGGGCTTCAGATTCGTGAAAAATTCCATCATCCTAAATGTGCTGTGTTAAAGGGTTTCAGTGTCTTGTGGGAAGTACCGCTGCTGGCTTTGAACTTGCTCTTGGCTGGTTGCATTACAGCATCTCAGTTCATTATCAGGAGGGGTAGTAAGCAGTCATTTGCCATTCACCTTTTTGGTGACGCTCACGGTTCTGTAGAAGTTTCCAGAAAACACCCTTAGCCATTTCTTTTTCAGTCTTGCTTCATTGCAAGCATTTCCTGTCCTTCATTTCTTGCAGAGAAACGGTTTCATATAAAATTGTGTTGGTTTTGTTGATAGTATTGTTTTCCATTTTGTTCCCCATTCCTTCATAGAGGTTCCTAATAGCCTCTTCAGTTTCATCATAACCCAACACTTGAACAGTAACAGGCAGCTCAGAACCTTCGTTTTACTCATGAAATTAGATGTCTTTTCTCCATGTGCATCACTGCACATACATCCGCACTGAATTTAATCTGTGATTTTTTTGGCCAGTCATTCACTATCTGCAGTTCTTCACAATCAGCTGTCACCTTCCTACCAAGAACATACCAACCTGAGCAAAGTTTGCCACCTCACTGTTCATCCCCAGTTTAAATTACATCCCCGCTAAATATGGCCTAAACCAAAATAAAATGGGGTCCCTCTTCTAAGGACATGCAATTTCAAGCCGCAGTCCTGTAGATCCTTACGTGCAGGCTTAGTCGTGGGCACTCTGTGTCATCCTATGGGTGCTAATGAACCAGCTCATTCTGTGTAAATTTAAGCATGTAATAATAATAACCGAGGAGTGAGAATCTTACTAGTGAGAATTTAAACTCACGATTTGAAAATACCAGATAAGTATTTGTTGAAAAAATCAGGATTAGATTTATTTGGTTTGGAAAAGATGAAAAAGTTGATAAGAGATGCCTTATTTTTTTTCTTCCTGAAAAAATAGCTAAAAATGCTGATTTGATATTTCCAGTAAGATTCTGATACAGAAATGCTGTATGCCAAGTTTCAGAATAGCTCAGAATATTTTTATTTATATCAAGAGGGATTCATATAAAATATGTTTTTATTATAAAAATATAAAATAAACAAGGTATGTAGCCATACTAAGAAGGCAGGGAAGCACATTATACCAGCATTTTTTTCTGCCTGTTGCTAAGTATATATCCTTGGCTCACCAAACCTTAAAATGTATTTAAGCTTCTGTAAACAACCTTCAAACAAACCAAAAGAGCAATGGGACTAATTCAGAAGTTTAAAGATAAATACGTGTTCAATTGCTGCATAGTGCTATAGTTCCTGTTACTGCACTTTTGGCTAAAGCTCGGTTATTGTGCAGCACGTCATATATGTACGTATTTGTGTCCATACATGCAGGCGCATACATGAAATCTTGATATATATGTAGGGGAAGGATAACATAGACTAAAGTTTTGAATTGGCCTTACCTATAATTTATACTTCCATTAAAAAATTCTGTTCTATTTTTCAGATTATCCCCTTTGAGGATATGGTGTTAAGTTTCATTTCAAATATAATAAAATACCATATTAATGTACTGCCATACTTTTTTAGCGATAACAAATCTTAAACTTGACAAATAACATAAAATTCTGATGCACTGAGGAAACATTGAAAACTTGTAACATCAGATTTTTCTGTTGCTGCTCTTTCTTGTCTTCCAATAGCAAAGGAAACCAGTGGAATTACTTTTCAAAGGAAGCAGAATGTTATTCCGTGTCGCTAATTAAATGAACTATAAATCCCACGCAATATTTCTATAAATTTTGCGTCCCTCCACCGAATTCCCCGCGCTATGGCCTACCTGCAGCTGTAGGCTGTTCTGGGATAGAGCAATCTCTGTTCTCCCCTTTGAGGCTGAACAGGATAGAACTAGACTAAGTTGCAGAATTTAAATACATTGAGAAAAAGAGAAATAACCTGAAAAAAAGATACCGATTTGACACCCGCTGGAGTTACTGGAAGAACTTTCACTGACTTGCAGTTAGTGCAAATGTTCACAGGAACAAGGTTAATAACAGAGACCTTAATCTTCTTCAGAGCAGCAAGGATGACCTATATAAAGCCTTTAGTACAGGCATTTGATAGCAAACGGTATTTTTATCATACTTATCAAAAAGTTCCGAGATTCTTTAGTGTATTGCAGGTATTTCAGTATACCCAAGTAGAAGATACCCCCCTACACGGGCAACATTTCTCTTCAGGTCACTTGGAACACAAAGATGAAATGTGAGTTGTGTTCACTGTTGAATTGCTGGAGGTGACATTTTGTAAGCTCATGACGGTCCACTTTAATGAGTGGTAATTCCTTCAGCAAGTTAAATTATTTTCTTGAGTCACCTTGCTGAGTCACTCTGATGTCTTGAGATGCAGGTTTTTTCCTGGTGGTGTATCTCCCAGACAGAAGTTGTTAACGTAAGTGCTGCGATGTCTAATTATTAAAAGGTTGAGAGTCTGAACCAATAATTTTGAAAGAAATAAGGAGGACTCTCATTTATTGTATTATATGGTAACAACAGCACAACTTTATGCGCAGACCTCTTCTAAGACACAGACCCCCACCCAAACCCCACCTCTCTGAAAAAGAAAACAAAATGACAGCAGTGTTGATCATACCTAATAAACTGTTCAGCACCTGGAAAATAGTGAAGAAATAAGATCTTCTGCCTTTGAATTTACTGCAAGATAGAACATAATTATAGGAACAGAACTTCCAAAAATAAAGTTCACAAGCGTATCGTTAGCTGAAGGGCTTTTTTCACCCTTCAGATCCCTTTAAAAGAATGTATTTCTGATTGCCTCCAGCTTTTAATTAAATAACTATTTTTAACAGGATGAAGTAAAATGAATAGTTTAGTAAAAAGTTACACATCCTAGTTAGATACAAAAAACACATTATAGGTTTTAAGATGTAATTTTTTTTCATTGCCTTTTCTTTAGCTAAATGGGGCGAGAGTCTCACCTGCTGGCGTTCCAAACAGCACGTCAGCCGTTTACAGCAACTGAGGAGTCGGACTCTAATCTTTTATGATACTAGAAGACCTCTTGAGTCAATCATTCATTAACTTGCAGCTAACCATAAAGTAAATCTCCATGCCAGTCACTGTCCCAGAAGAACACTGGGGCAGTTAATAATCCTCTCGGTATCGCTCCCAGAAGCACAGTTGCCATCACTACTGTTTGACTCTCATCTCATCTGGCAGCAGCAAATGGGAAAAAATCGGCGATCTGGTGATTGAAAGTGATACGGTCTTGACATCCCACATCTGATAAGCATCATAAGTTAATATCTGATAACACTTGACTTAATTCGAAACTGGCAGCTACTCAATCTACAAGCTAAAAGTATTGTTATTCATACCGAACATGTTCTGCTCCCTAAGTTCAAACCCTAAGTTTTTCATGGTCAGACTTTGCTTTCTACAGGGTAAATGTAACAAGGGTTCTCACAGTGAAATGCACCCTATTTTAGAGGAGTGTAGCTTGCAGTTAGACTTAGGCCAAGATGTTTTTCTCTTCAAGGCCTGGTCTTCCATGGAGGATTTTAGGTTTCATTCATCATTTAATTTAGATGAAAGAAACTATCGGACTAGGGCTTTTTTTCTTCAACAAATCTTTCTAGCTAACATAACTAGATTAATCCTGCTAAAACCCAAAGAACATCCTTGCTGGTTTATTGACTGATTCACTTTGAGTGCCATTAGCCTTCAGAATAGGGAGGCGACTGCATTTTTCAAATGGAATGTATAAAACTCTTTATAGTGTACAGACAGTCCTTGTTAATGCGAAGTCATCTGTTTGTTACACAAACAGATATTAAGATTCTGATTTTTCTTCCAAACTGAGTATAGTCTTTTAATGTCTTCGGGCTGGTAATTGGAGGCTGTTAGAAGCGGTGAAAATTGGATGATGGTAAGAAGGTTGATCTTCACTACTTCTGTCAGAGGAGGCTTTCTTCAGATACCAGAATGCTTTGGAAAAAATGCTGATTTATTACTTCACAGCTAGCTAAGCTTTCTAACTTGAAATCACATTTTTTCTTCATGAGAATGAACTTATATCTCAGTCCTAAACACGGGTATCTGTATTCTTCATAAATAGGGTGTTCAGAAAAGGTATTGGAGCAGGAAATTTAATGCTGCTTTATGATAATTCAAGCCTGTATTTATTTATTAGGGTCAATCTGTATGTCTTAAATTCGTGATATAGTGAATAGGGTTTCTTAGATATGCCTATGAGCGTTATTTCGCTGTTGCTTTTTATGGGAAGACAGCAGGAATAAATCACTTCCTTCATTTTGTTACTTCTGGAAACACCATGTAAAAACATTTAAAAATGAAAACCTTTCCTTCCTGGAATTGGGCCCAGAACGCGAAGTTTGAGATTGGGTCAAGGAGTCCAGAGGACTTCCCTCACTTACCTTCTTATGTGAAGGTGGGAGCTTCTGGGAGGGCGGCGTAGGAGTGACGGCCCCACAGGCTGGTCACGGGCACAGCAGCACTAGGAAAGGCAGCTCTCTTGCTGCATTTTTAATATTGTGTTCTGCTGAAGCATCTCAGGCAAAACCCTGCCAATAAAGTGATGTATCTGAACTGACAGCTTCCTCATTTACCCCCACTGTGCGAAATTCATATATGAATAGTGTGTAGATACGGTAATAATGTAGGAGTACTTATAGCAAATGAGCTGTAATAAGTGTGGCAGAAGACACTTTGGAGCAAAGCTGGTAATGGTAATTATTCTAGCTTGTGTCTCAGAATTCTGAATACATAATGATAAAGATTGCTGGATCCTGACTGTAAAAGCTTTGAAATGCCTACCGGTGACAGACGTGCGGTGACTAGCAGCTGCACTGCTCTGTGTTTTTAATGGGAGAGGTCTATGTAAAGTACCATTTCAGGAGACGGGAAAGGACGTAACTATGATATATGATTTTCTGGATCTGATCCGCGTTGGTAGATAATTCTCAATATCACTAGTTAACGGAAGCAAGTATTATTGTCTGCGGTTTTAAAACCAAATCTGTGGAGAGATGTGGCAGTGATTTAACATATTTAATAGGGAACTAACTGTGAGCAGACTGCTCCTGCATGAACAGTCCTGCTGAAATCAGCCTCCTAGAAGTTCGCACAATAATTCTCATGAGTAACAGTTACTTAAATGAATAAGGTTTTCCAGGGTCAGAAACAGACACTACATCATTGAATATCCACATTTTTTTTCTATGATATTACTGGAACTCATTAATTAGGACATGATTTGGAGGTGGCAGCAACATTAGATAGGAACTATTAGAGTGATCATCCACTTTGAAAAAAAGGATTCATTTCAGTGATGTCCAAGAGAAGGAAAACTGACCTAATTATCCACAACAATGATAGAGAACAAAGCAGCAAAAACTGCTCAGAAATGGGAGCATATAATGTTTTACCTCAATCAAACCTGAAAAGGTATAAATCAGATTCACACAGCTGATGCAGGGGGGAGCCAGCTAGGCTATAGCCTCTTCAGTGCTGCTCAGGACATAAGCTAACAGAGCCAAATTCCAACTTAAATCCCTCTTCCCTTTTGACTGCTGAAGAAATACTCTTCTGGTGATGCGCTCCTCTCTGCCTGTCCCATTTTCTCAAGAACACAAACCTCCTGCAAAGCTGAGCAGTTACAAACCAATGCATGCCAGCTGCTTTCCTTCCTTTTCTCTTACGTCATTCACAGCAGAAGAGGTACTCGGACACTATTTCATATCCTTCGTCAAACATCCTGTGTGGCCATTAGAAGGAAAAACGAGGGCAGCGGGAAGAGGACTTCATGGATGCCCCCAAGAAATCAGTCTGATTACCTCTGACTTCATTGCTAGCTGCCTCCTCAAACTCTCTGTCAATCGTTCCCCTATTAAAGAGCCAGTGTAAATTTAGAAAGATATAATCAAGCTATGAAATCCTTGCAGATCGAGAACCGTGTTAGTACCATGACACCACCAATAGAGAAGATGTTCTCTAAAAGCTGGGTGTTAGTTCAAGTGAAATTTAACATCGCAAAGTTCAGAGGGCTGGTCAGTTGAACAGCTTGACGAATAAGCTTACCCAGGTATAGCACCTGTGAAAAATGGCAGATTATTGCTTTCTAATTCTAAAATAGTAAATGTCTAGAGAAAGTAGCCTATTGGGTTTTTTTTCACTCACGCTACCATTTATTCCATTTTTTGGAAAAAACCCTTAAAATGGCTGGAGGATTGTAAATGAAATATTGCCAACGAAGCTCAATCGTTGCCATGGCAACATGGTGGTTGCAGTTGTGTCACAAGAAAAATAGATGTTATTGCTTTGCAGTTACTTGGTTGGCTCTATGTCAGTATACAGTTTGTGAAGTACTAGGATTTCTGTTGGCTCAGTGGGAGAGGGGTTTCACCCCAAGCACCACATTGTTTAAATATAGTTATGCTAGAGTACAGCATTTGACTGCAAAAATGAATGCTTTAGGTGGTCTCCCCTCTTTCATCCACCTATTATTTTTGACCTGATCTGCAGACGGTGTGGCTTATTCTCTACAGAGTCCTGTTGCTTTTAAGAAGATTCAGCTGCAGAGCAGATTTTAAGGATTATTGACCTGTTTATTATCAAATCCTGTCAGTGTTGCAGTGATTAAGAGACAAGCAGCATTACTAGGGGAATACAGTTTTGGGGTTTTTTTACTGACATACATCACTGAATTTTCACGACTAGAAGACCATAAAGAAATTTGGAAGAGATGCATTACCCAGCACTTATCTTCAGCAACCTGAGTTAAATATCTTGTCTACTGTGGGTGCAGATGTAGAGACATAACAAGGTGTTAGTAGAGATTGCAGTGAAACTTGGGTATTTTATATATTTGTATATATTTTCATTACAATAACATACTGAAAGTACATTAAAATATATAAATTGCATATTCTCTGCATGCTTTCCTTTGAAATTTACTATTTCATGGAGAAGGGAATAAATATTGCAGGGTAAATTATATCAGCTGAGACTTCTTAAAATGCTGATCTTGCAGCTTGGGGGAATCTGCAGGTACGCAGTCCAGCACCATTGCCAGGAGCGTGGGGGTAATGATCCAATCTCCATTCCACCTGGACATTCCTGCAGGAAATTGCCCACGGAAGAGGCAGTTTGAACCATTTTGGTTCTATGCTTTAAAGGTCCAAGTGTAGGGATTGATGTGAGGGGAGCAGAACTCTTCATTGCACACGAAGACGGGGAGACTCCTTCCCCCAGTTCTTGCTAGCAGCTGCTGCCTTCTCTCCCCTCCTCCTTGGCTCGCATGGAGGGAACCCCATGCAATTTCAGTCTACTCTGATGGATACATTTTGCCTCAGCAAAAATGGGGCAACTCCTGTTTCTCCTTGCACTGCTGTCAAACAAAGGTAATTCCATTGCTGCCATTGCAGTTGGAGTGTTTTCACAAAAGCCACAGGGCTGGGAATCTGCTTCTGGATTTCATAACTATTTAAGGTTTTCATTTTTTTTTTCATTAATTGGAGATCCAAGTAAAAACCCAGTGCTTGGAAGACAGTAAGAACTCTTCGCTGTAGCAGGATAGCAGTCTGGTGCTGCTTTTCCAGATTAGAAGGTTGGAAGGGGACTGGAAAAAGCAAGTATGTCTTAAATGCGCAGTCTTCCTTGAAAGATCCAGTGAATGCAAACTCTTTTAGTTGTGTTACCACTTTGATCCAATTGACTCCCTCGGCACAGCCAGCTTGCACTGCAGACTGCTGCAAGAAGGCTCATATCTTCTCTTCCATCCTCTTTCTCTTAGCAGCATCCCTGATGCCAGGAATACAACGACAGCCAGACCCCGAGAGCACCGCACATGGAAGGCAGCGGGGGCCTTCCTCGCGAGATTTCTCCCTGCTGCTGTCTGGAAAGCTGTAATGCCGTCACAGGTGTGGAAGGGAAATGGCCCTCCTTTGGCAAGTTTTACTGTATTATAAATGCCTTGTATAGAACATACCGAAACAAAGTACCTGTGCTGTGCAGCTGTCTTGCCTTTGGGCTTTTCCAGTTCAGCTCCATTTTAGTAACTCCTCAGCTGGCCAGAAGCTGTATCTTGGGGGCAGAATGAGACATCACTTAACGGTAACTCGGTGCTAAGACTCTCCAGCCTGTCTCGTCTAGGAAAAAGGAATAGTGATAATTTTGACATTTGACTCACTTATTTGGCATCTGAATGACCTCCTCTTTGAAATGAATAAAGCTGTTGACTAATCTCTGAACTATCGGTGCAGACCTTCTGCCTCTGTAAAATGAGGGGGAGTTTGCTTTATCCTGTGTTTTTGAAAGATGAAGATGCAGTTGTTGGCTTTTTCCAGCCAATAACATTTTAAACAAATTGGTTTACTTTACTTCAGACGAATCATAGATTTCCAGTACTGAGCGCTCACTTCTCAGTTGGCTGAAATCACCCTGCACAGCCACTATTTCTGAATGCTTTCCTCCTGCTTTTTGCATTTGAATTCTCAATATGTCCATTTTAGAACCTTAGCCATTTTGTACTTGAGTTACCTACTCTCAATTCTCAAACCTCTGCCAAAAAAAGCAATTTAAAGTCTACCTCCTGCTTCCTCCCCTCACCTTCCGTCCTACACAATCTCCATCTCATCTTTGATGCAGCAAACATTTATTTTTTCTTAAATTTTATTGAGTTGTGAACTGTATGTTGCTCCCTCCATGGCACTTTGGAGACATAAAACTGACAAACTAAGCTGCACAAGAGGATGAGCTAGAAAAGAAGTGAACAGAAAATTTGAAAAAAAAAATCAGAATTATTAAAGAAGAGTGCTGAAGAACTACAGTAGAATTCAATTTCCAGACACGATGGAGGTATATGGATTTGCCATTTTAATGCATACGCTTACAGGTGGTGATGGCTTTGGATCCGTGTGGATCCCTTGTGGAGGGATGGATGGAATGAGGCAATGAAGTTTAAAACATTCATTACATAAACAAAATTCTCCCTCTCTGTCTGTAGTGTTTCAGCTCAGTCTTTCTCTTGCTCTTATTCTTGCTTCATCATGCCCCTTTTCTATTTTTCATTCCCCTTCCTATGTGCTTTAACATGCAGGTATAGACCGATGTAGTAGTTGTCACAGGTTAGTTGTTTATGATGACCTCATCAATGCAGTGTTACAAATAGTTAGCATTTGTTTGATGCCTTTCAGCTAAGCCTACAGAAATAGGTGTTACTCTTCACATTTTTGTAAGAGGAAACAAAGGTACATTTTATTTTCATGGTACCTGAGGTCCCATATTGCATAAAACCCCTAAACATTGGCTCTTGCTATAAAAAGGCTAATTTCTAAAATGCTTTCAAGACCAAATACCACTAGGTATAAAGTACATAAACACAGCTTGCTTTTCATTCTCCTGATGATCAAATACTGTAATTTCGACATAGCAATAATTCTACTCTACTCAGTGGAATTCTTACCACGTGTAATGGTTGCAAGACCAAGCCAAATGAGTTCATGTGCGTCGGTTTTTGAACTGTGACGCTAGGAGAGCGTTGCAGTGAGGATCAATTTTAATCACAATAATTGATCTGTACCCTTAGTCATTCCTAATGTCAGTCACGCATGATGTGCAGAAAAAAGTAAATGTTAAAAAGAAATTCAGGGGATAGAACATTAGAAGAAGTAAATCTAGGTACGGTACAACTGCTACTGAGAACTTTAAAAGTAATGCTGTGGAGAACACCTTTGTCATTAAAATGCAATTTTCTTACCAGATGCCAAGTAAAAGCAATACAAGGATTTGACTCACATTGTATTTAAAGTCTATATACAGCAGAAAGAAATTAAAGTGATAAAGACATTAGGGAATGAGGGATATTCACTAACCAATGCATTTATACATCTCTGAAGCAAAAGCAGTTGGCTACAGAAGGCTGAATAATGTTAGCCGTTGGGGTGAGCCAGGCAGCTTGGCCTCCTCGGTCTTTTCTGATGGAGGAACACTGGCACAGGAACGTGCACGCGTTGCCCACTGTCTACTCTGCTCTTCTAGTTGCAGCAATATTCATTACAGCAGATGGACTCTGAAACAGTGAGAATTCCTGATGGCCCGAAACGTTGGTGACACACCAGATTTCCATTGCAAATGGTTGGCGACTGCAGCGAGTTAAGTTCAAAGAGTTAACGACAAAGTGCCATTAGTCCTGGTTCAGTGCGGAGAGATGATGGCAAAATATAGGTCTACCCACTTTCTATACTTGGGTAGACGCAGATGTTCTGACTATAAGGGGCCATCTACCTGTGGATGTGAAAAAGCTTGTTAATTTAGGCAATTTTTTGCACCACATACTGTGTGATCATAAATCACAAAATAAGCCTTTCCATGATTCAATACAATCGCTATTAGTATAAGGCAACAACAGGAGACAACGAGGTTGGCAGTGCCGGTGACTTAATGTGAGCGTCACTTCCTTCAGTACGGAAGCCTTATTACTGATTCTTCTTTCACAGAGGTACTTCTGTAATATTTTGACTTAAAAGATGCCACTGAATTGGACAAAGCTAAGAGCTTCTGTTCCGCAGAAAATTCACCAAAAATTCTTCTCATGTAGAGTGGATACTGGAAATTGTGAAATTCTCCATGGAAAGGAGAGTACAATTCATGTTTTAAAAAAAGCCCATTGGAGAGGAGGCAGCACTGTATTCCTTGTACAGCTGAGCGATTCTGGATGATACTCAAGAGGAGAAAGAAATGTAGGCAGAGAGGTGCATAGAGGTGTTCTGTCATTTCTGGCCTTTTCTGCGCCAGCTGAAGTAAAGAGTGGAAGGATGCAGAACTGAAAATACCAAATTGGGGAACAGGAGAGCTTTCTATGCTTTATGAGTCAAATTGATCATGCAGCAGAGTTTTATTTTGTCACAGATGGTATTAATTTAATAACAAGCTGCATACATTTAATCAGAAGACCCTGATGTACATAGCATCAGTGCTAAGCAAACAAATAACCCCCCAAACCCCTGGATTGCTGTTCAGTAGTTCTTCTAGAAGACCAGAGTGCTGTTGACAGACCTGGTGACAACAAATAGCTTTTCTTACATGTGACACGCTGTAAATACCTTCATATCTTCATCCATAATTCACATGCAACCAAACTGTATTTTTGTGGCTGGAGAACAAATTACAAAATTACAATCAGGAGACTCTACAAATACCAAGATTTTGTGCGAGTGAGAGTGTAGTCCTTCAAGCCTGGAAAAATCGCTGGTCATAGACCCAGGCTGACAATTGCTCGGGTACTCTTCCCTTTGGGATGTGCCCAGCAGCCCTTGAGGGAGCCTGTGTGGGCTCTGCAATCTCCAGCTTTACAGGAGAAATCCACCCCCTCCTCAGGGCACTGTTCGTTGGCGTGAAGCGATGTATAGCCAAGGAGCGACACTGAGAAACAGAATTTATCTACTTATACTGCTCAGCTTGTGCTTTTACAGATAGGTTTGTATATGTTAGCTTTAACGCTGGGCTAGAGGAGGCAGAAAATGCTCGGACTGTTAATGTCCAGTGATTTCCTATCACTTCAGTAATTCATGCAGGTGATGGTTCAAGGATGGGGAATAACACAATATGGGGAACATGCTCATGGTAGATGCTAAAGCAGCACCTCGTGTTACTGGTTCAGAGGTGCCTGGAGCCCCTTCCCGACATCCTTCTGTGTGGGCCTCTCCCTCTCTTTCCTTGTGGCCCTCCTTTGAAATGTCACCCTCTCCTTCAAAGTTTCACTGAAAGAAAACTTCTTCCAATATGGGCGTTATTTATATGAAGTAGCAGAGGGATTTTTCCTCTCTCTTTGGAGAACAATGAAGGAAAACAGGAATGTAAAACCTCTGTAACTGGGTGGACTGTTTAGGTATTCAGACCTAACCTGCCAGGATCTGAAGAGCAGGCAGCCAGAGGGCATAAAAGAATCAGTTCAATAAAACCATTTAACTCTCCAATACTGGCATTAATTATCTGATTCTCTACCTCTGAGGTCCACCAGAGCAATGCACTTGATTTGAAAATGAAAAGAGGTCACTCTTTTCAAGTATAAATAAGGTAAAATATAATGGGAAATGGACTTACTGGGGAACAACCCCCCTGCTAACATTTGAGAAGGCTGCTCAGGCCCTTGAGAGCTGCTCGCTGTTCCCCAGAGCTCGTTCCACGGCTCGTCCCAGCTACAGGAGCTTGCTTGTGGGTCACATCGGTGGTATAGTAAAATAAGCCGTGCTTACGTGCAGCATGTGTGATACGTGTTCTTGCCACGATAATTGCAATCAAGATTTTTCATGCTCCCAGATCGTGTAGTTTTCAGAAGAATTGGTGTAAGTCCAAGCTAGATCTTTTTGAAAGTCAATGATACAGTGAAAACCAAAGGACCCTACATCACTGGGGTGATTTTTTTTTTAATAAATTTTGCCCCTGCTCTATTACCATGAATTTACTGAATAAGCTTCATTTCCAGCTTATCTATGCCAGTAAGATGGACACAACCATCTACTGAGCTATAATGGTCGTGTTCTGTAATGAGATGTTGGTAGTCAATTTGAAATAAGGACACGGGGTTTCACTCAAATCAAAAACAGATTGAAGAAAATAGACTGCTAGTTCCAGAAAGCATCTGAAAGTTTATTTTTTCCCCCAAAAGCTTCAGTTCTTTTCTTAAATAGATTAATATTTAGACTTTGAAAATACTCTGTCAACCACTAAACAAATGAGAAGCCTGGGACAGATTTAAGGAGAAAATTAAACTCAGTTAATGTGCAGGGAAGTGATTTTTCTTCTGGAAAAAGACTAGAGGAGACAGGCCGTTAAAAGAACCTGTATAGAAATAAAAAAGACAAAATTATTTATTTTAAAAAATGAGTGCTCCTTTCAAGAATAAATCAATACAATACCCAGGAATGGCCCTACCAGCCTAACAAGTTGGGTAGCTGTGGTTAAATTCAACCATCGTCTTGGAGGAAGACAGGGACCTCCAAAGGCTCATGGAGACTGCAGGACACAAAAGCTTTTATCTGGAATAGCACATTTTTTCAAATGAAAAAGATATTTTTATGTCCTTGCTTTACATGTTTGCATTTTATTTTGGGTGACTTTTGAGAAATAATCATATGCCATATTTTTAGGGTTTCTTCCCTTTTTTCACAGCTGAAATTATGTTTTCTTAACTAGCTGTCTCCTCTGCAAGGCAAATGACACTGTAAAGCTAGGCTGACTAAATTAGCCAAAGTTTTTTGAAGCTTCAGTAATTTTTAATCTGTAATTATTTTCTCAGGGGAAGAAAAAAAGAATGTTGTATATTTCTAAAATCAATTTTAAACCAGCTAAAATTGGTTGCCTTAAAAAAAAAAAGCCATTGTTTTTGCAGCAGAAGTATGATTGACAGAGCAGAGGGTAGACTGGGGGAAGTCCCAAAAGTCCTTCCGGACTGGCTTTTCAGAGGTAGTGATTTCCTCAGCTCCTAGCGATTGCGAAACCTCAGAAATCTCCGTCAGTGCCATCTTCAGACCCAGGTCCATAAGCTACTGTTGAGATTGGTAGATGCCCTGTATAGTATGGGTTTTCTCACATAACACATTCACATTTTGTCCTTTGTGGAAAGCATGCAGAGCACGGCCTTTCCTCATCCGCATGGCACCACCGCTTCCTTGGACACCCGGCAGCAGCAGGACAAGCGGCAGTTCACGTGAGTGGAGGCATCGTAGGTGCAAGCTGGGTGTGTTACAGGACCTGTCTGCCTATCCAGGGGCCAGTCCTGCCAGGCCGTATCTGCTGCATGGTGATCCGTGCTTGATAAGACGCCTCTCCGTCCCATGCTCAGTGGATCTGATCACTTGACTGTGGGAGGGAGAGCACCATTCATAGCTTATTTGTCTTGTACTCTCCCAGACTTCGCCATTACAAATCTGCTTTGTAACCGTGGGGGGAGACCTCTAATCAGAGCTGTGCTCAGTGCTTCTCTCATCCTCGAGGCAGCCTTGATGTCACAGTAATGGAAAGGACAAACCAACGCAATCCAGTTTGCGTAACCTTTTGATCCTTGCTTTCATCAGCCTTTCTCTTTTCAGCCCCCTTACGGAAGAAAATACCTATATGAAAAAACCAAAGTGTACTTTGACAGTGTCAACGCAACTGGTGTTAATATTAGCGGTTCCTTCCTGCATAATCAAATGCTGAGTCATTTCCAAAACATCCTAGAGATTTCTAACCATACACAAGCCAGAAATCCCAAGCCTTCATTTTGCAGATCTACGATAAACATAGCACCAGTCGGACACTTCCGGATTCTCTGAAGCAGCTTTTATGTTTGCTTGCCCTACAGGTGAAAAACAACACCTAGTGGTAATGAAAAACAAATTTATTTTTATATGTAAGTTATGCACCAGATGGTGTTTACTACTAGTTTTTGAGGAACAGCTTTTAAAACCTTAATTTCAAGTGATTCCTAAACAATACTCCAAGGGCTTCAGCTTTGTACGAAGCATTTCCTGGTGGTCATCTGGTTTCTAGCTGGAAGGCTGTACCAAAAGGTAAAAAAATGCATTCAATAGATCATTACTTTCCCTCCTCTGGTGAATGGTACAGAGATGTTACATGACTGTGGCTGGCGAGGTAGATACAAGAACAGGATTTAGCAAGGTAGGTTGCCCTCCAGTGCAAGCTCTCAACAAGCAAGTCTAGCTAAGAAACTACTGTCACACCATTTCTCAGTGGCCCGAGGATTATGTTGTGGTATTATTAGAAAGCTTGTGTTACAATTGTGCCTCTTGAGCTTTGGGAGGTTGTTTGGACTCTCCGAGCTACTGAAACTGCTATTTTGAGAAGTTGAACACGTATTTCACACGATGTAGCTCACATCATCTACCTTCAGCTCCTTTGCTGAAAGTAATTTTCTTCCAAAGGAGTTTGTTTTTTCGCAAGTTTCTGAAAAGACGGAGGTGAAAGCGATATAAGAACAAAGGAACAAATAAGCCCATCGCATCCACCAGAACACAATATATTGCTCAGGAACTGCTCGGGGCACCTGGTGGTATCGCGGTTCTGACCTATCAGCGATGCTTGACACAACCTCTGCTTAACGAAACAGCCCAGGTCAACCTGGCTTGTGCCAGCACCTCCTAAAATTCCTCACAGATGGCATTATGATGAGGCTTTTCAATTAGAAATAAGCCTTATTACTTAACACTCAGTTAAGCATTTTTCTACTGATCCCACCATTCTGTCATAGCCCCTTTGTAGGATCTTTCTGCTTATTAAAGGAAGCTGCAGATTTCTGTTATGTGCGGACAGCCACCAGTGGGGATTGATGAAAAGCATGAATCTTTACAGATAAATCAAATAAGAACATCCTAAACCAACTTGGCATCTCCCCATAAAGCAATTGCTGTGATCAGTCTCAGCAATCATACAGGAATTCTTCCAGTGAAAGGGTAGAGCATCTGGACTTTTTTTTCCCTCTCAAACTCTTGAAGTTTTGATGCTTGGGTTCTTTCTTGATGGGTCAAGCAATAAACCCATTTTACAGTTCTGTCAGCTTCACTGCAAGAGGTTGCAGCGTGTAAGAAAAGAGCTGTGAAAGTTGCCTGCAAATGTAACATCTCTCCTTTTTGCACAGTGCAATATATTTGTTTCAAATTTGGAGGCCTTGGTGAGCAGGAAGCCCTGCTTAGACATCTTGTGGTTTGGGGAAAGACCAGGGAGGGTGAGGGAAGAAAAAGGCATAGCCTGACTTGTGCTACAGCTGCCACATCCTGCAGCTCAAAGAGCCCCGTTAAGCTGGAGGTAGCTCCGGGTATCCCCTGCCACTTTGGCATGTGAGTTGATGTTTGCTGCCCTTTTAGGCTAGTGCCAATATTAAAAGATCCAAACTGTCCAAGAGACAACTCTCCAGCGAGTTATGTAGGGGCTGGTCCCAGTGCAAGAGGTCTCCTGAGTTCCTTGGTCCTCTCATGTTCAAGCAGGAGATAGATACGTGGCTCAGAAAGAGAAGGATTTTTGTATCCCTGCAGAGCCAACACATTATTCATGTGCAGGGAGGAGGTGGAGAAGACCCTCTCTTTCTTTTCTGTATCATTTTCAGCAGGGGAAAGCCAGTGGGACACAGGTGGCCTCAAAGAGCCTCACCTTCTCCTCTTCCAGCTTCCCCAGCAGAGCAGTAGGTCATGGCAGATGTGATCCTTACTGCTCGATGCCGTACATTTTAGATCTCAGCAGAAACTGCCAAACTTCTCCACGATTTAGGGCTGAGCTGGCAGTTTCCTTGTCCCATAAGGAGTCCCGACGCAGCTGGCACTGGCCCCCGCCGCAGATGGCATGCCAGCTCCGATGCCGGGGGGAGCTGACAGCTCGCAAGTTAGGATGCTGTGACAGGGTACCACCAAGAAGCCTACGAAACTGCTTTCTTGCTCTGGGAATTAGGAGAATTTTGCTACCAGGCCTGCCTGTGCTTTACTGAGTATTTAAAATATGTTTTCCCAATGATGATCAAAACAAATCTTTACTCTCTGTACAGTACTTGTCAGAATGGTTTATTCTCTAAAGGAATCGCTTTTGCTCTGTATTTGTCGTTCTTTTTGACAGCTACAATATTGCACAACATAGTAAATAATAATATCAAGCTCCAGTATAGCTCTTTTCATACAAAGCCCATGAAACAATCCTTCGTAGCACATGAATACTACTACAGAGCCTTGCTGCTTCGCTAAGCCATTTCTCTGTTAAAAATACCATGAAATCTGATCTAAGCTTTTTCCATTTTGTAAATGTGGAAACTACTAACGTTGTTCCTGTCTACCCCGGGTGACTCATGCGCTGCTGGCGTCATGCACCAAAGCGGCAGCTGAGCCCTGAAGTCAGCGCGTGCAGCCCAGCTGCATACCTGTCACCTCCGATTGACCGCCTGCTCCATCACGGCGCAGTCACTCGGGCATGAGTGCAATCGTCACCCGTGGCCTCTGCTCCGGCGCTGGGGCCGGGGCACGGGCTAGCCCCCAGCCTCTGCCCTGCTCCTGTGCTGCCTGCGGGGAAAGCTGGGAAGGGCTGTCTCGACTCTTTTTCCCCTTTCCATATAAAGTAGCAGTTAGGACACGCATTACTCAGACGGGAGCAGATCTTGCTCCAAGTCATCTTCTAAATCATCAAATGCTTCCTTCCTCACCGTTCACTCCCCCTAATTTCTTTGTATGCCTTCCCATACTCCCTGCCTGCTCTTACTGGCTGCCTCTTTGCACAGGTACCCTTTGGGGCTGTATCCTGTTCTCCTCTGTCCCTCTTGTAGAAAGAAAAGTTTAAGAGGCTGCTTGACTCCAGAGTCATGAGCCCACAGGTCCTGGGAAGTCACCATCAGTGCTTCAGAAGTTGTGGTCCTTGAGGCATTTTTACGGGACCTTTAGTCTTGCTCCTAATCCTTGTGCCAGAGGACAGACAAAGGCTGACTTGGTCTGACATCCTGTGATGCCCAAGGATCTTTTTTTTGCAAGAGAAATCTTTCAGTGGATAATGTGAATTTACAGCCAGTTAATGCTGTTACAAGAGCACCAATGAGTGGAGCACGCAAGAAATCTACAGCAAGATGTGCAGCCAGGTGTGACCACATTCAGAGACGTTTTCTGCTTTCGGCCTGTAGCTGAAGTGGGTGGTCCAGGTTGCAGAACGGTCCCCAGTGCAGAAGCAGCCCGTACGGAGGGACATAGAGCTGCTGTGCTTCACACCATGCTCTCGAGGGCTCCAGGATGGCTGGAAAAGCCCTACAGCAGGAGGTCACCTGGGTTTGAGGGTGACCAGCAGAAATTTCATGACATAATTTGAGTACTGATGCAGGAAGGCATTTCAGTAGCTTCTCTGCTCGTTTACAGTATCGAGGCAGGATTTCACACTCATCCCTCAGGTGCTGCAGAATGCCCTACACACACAATCAAATTATTTGAGCTTTACTAGGAGAGAAGATTGGATTAGCAGCTAAACAAGCCAGATCAGGTTATACATTTCTATGCAGTCTTATTTTCTCTGCTACTGCCACAGGGATATGTATAAACGGGCATATATATAAAACCACCAGCATTTGCCGTAGGGGGAGATCTTGTTAGAGTGGCCACACATTTCTTAAGTGTAAACATTTTTATTTGGGATCTGATAAAGGAGTCAGAGGTGAAAGGCACACACCGAGCTTGTCTTTCCTTCTGACAGGACAGTCAGGAAATGGCATTTTTCTGAGCTTCCCAGCTGTCCGTCAGTGACGAATCACTGCTTGTCTCCATTTAGCTCAGCTTCAGCTGGTCTGAATATATTCTATTTACAAGTGCCCTGAGATTAGTTCAAGTTGCTCCAGACTTCAGTGTGCTGACGTTGGAGGAGATAACCAGAAGTAATTTGCTGATTCACCGTAACAATTTTCATAAAATATGAATCAGGATTTTCTTCTTTCATGTAATGATGAAATTAGGTTAGCATGCTTGGCTGAGCACTTAGCTGTACTATGTGTGTTCCCAGTAGCATCTAATGTTCGTACAGTATATTTTTGGAAGTATAACCAGATTTATGAGGCCACATCTTCTCCTGTTTCCTTTGGCTTCCCAATAAACTGACATTCACCACTCTGTGTCTTGAATTAGAAGCCTCTTTTTCACTCCGTTATATAGTCATGATACCAAATGGATTTTCTGCAGCTCCTCACCTGTCGGACTATTAAATCTCCATTTAAATTCTGTGCTTACGTGGGCTTCTCCAAAATTGGACAGCTGGAGCAAAGTTTGCTGAATGTCGCAGGATCCACACTCAAATTACAGAGCAGGGAGACACCTCTTTCCTCAGATTGCTCACTCATCTTGGAGCAGGGTCTTCTTCGCACCCCTTTCACATGGGACCTTGCACATGCATTACCCCTTCCACGTGTCTCACAGTGTGTCTGCCGTTGCATTGGCAAACCTTCCTCTCCTCGTGATTCTGACGGTGCCTTTCTAGTTTCACACAGTTAAAGAAGCTGTTTCAGATTGAAGTCATTACTGTAGAAAATGACATCAGCATTTAAATAGATTTCCTGAGGAAATGTTTTAATGGTCATTTTTATAGCTTATTTTGTGCTTTTTAACTTTTTCCTCTCTGGCCAAAGGTCAAGAAATTATTTCATACAGACCAGAGCTTGAGCATCAGTACAGGAAAAGAGCTAATTCTGGCTAATATCTCATGGTTTTAATTTTTTTGATTCGTTTTCATTCCGAGCACCGGCAGCAGAAGAAAAAGCGAATTGCATTCTGTCTTCAGAGAGACCTTTTTGGATGAATGAAAGCATTCTCCACTTCTAGGTTCAGGCAATAAATCAACAAGTCTCTTCACATTTAGGAGTAAAACTCCATAAAAGGTAGCAGGAGCTATAAAAACTCTGACCTCAGTGGACTTCTCTCCTTCCACTTCCTTTAAGAGAAATTTGCACATCAAGTAGTTCTCAGTACTTTTACTCAGTAAGATCCGATTATCCTGCTACGGCTACTAAATTGAAAAAAACCAGGCAGGGACAGTATAAATTTCTTCCGAAATCTGGTGGAGCACTCAATGCAAGGTGCCCAGTGGTGAGAGGAAGAGCTTACAGTGCTCTGACAGTCATGTGTGCAATCTGCTAGCTTCACCCTGGCAGGAGGGAAAGGAAAATTTCTTACAGTTGCGTTTCTCTTTTTTTTTTGGTGTGTGTGCAAAAGTGAAAGCCTAGTTAACCTGGAAAGTGCACTTTTCCCCCTCGTGTTGTCTCAGAAGCATACCCTTAAAATTAAGGCCATGGGGATTTTTTTTTCTCAGATCATTTGCTTTGAGACAGAATGTGCATCATTCCTGACATGAAATTCTGGAGTTTTGGAAGGATATCACGTAGTCCTGTGATGGAATTTTCCAAAGGTAAAGATGATTTTCTTCCACCCTGCTGAACTGCAGAGCGGAGAGCTAAATGTGCAGGATATCTCAGATATAAATACACGTGAGAATTGGGGAAGTGTAGATCAGGATCTGACCTTTACAGTTTCAAGCTTGGTAATCTTCTGAATTTTGCAGCTGCTTTTATGGCTATCACAGTCTGAACTTGTTCTGCACAGCAGAATCCCTATGAAATTTGATGAAATCTGAAAGTAGGGCTGGACCCCATCGTCGCAGCTGAGGATTTAGGTGCTGTTATTCTAGCAAAACGTGACCTTGCATTAGGTTATCCGCTGCAGGCTACGGACCTTGAGCTTTGCATTGATAAAACCCGATAAAGGGCACGGTTTCAAGCCTCTGTGAAAAATTGGCTGTGCTTCTAAAATTTTATTCAGCAAGAAATCAGTGCTGTGCGTCACTGGTCAAAAGATGACTAAGCTTTAGTTATAAATGATATAAATGATAAGGATTTACAGCTAGATTGTCCCACTTTTTACTCCTATTGAGTAATACCTTACTTCTTAACCAATGAATTAGAGATAAGCGAATCTTTAAACTAGGTGTTTGCTCAAAAGCTTTGCTGACGAGAAATGTATTTATGTATATGCTAAGTGCTCTCTTGAATTAGGGCCAAAGTAGGAGGCGGCGGCAAGAGTCCAGGCTTCAGAGAGCTTTTCTTGTACATCACATTGGCAGAGGAGACCTGGCCTCGGAGGTTACCTTTAAAATCCTCATTTCCAAAACAAACAAAGTGCTCTGGGTGAAATCCCAGCTTTACTGAACTCTGTAGCAAAAGTCCCAGCAACTTCAGTGGCCCCAGGATGTCACCATGCAGACGTCCTTCTCCTTCATTCAGTCTCCTGCCACTTCTTGACTTGTTGAAAAATATATTGCTGCCAGCTGCCAGGGATCATGTCCCTGGCCTGCCTGCCTGTGGCCATTCACAGCAGCCTGGTGACATCACGGTGGCACAGATTTACATCCGCCTCCCCGGAAATGCGCAAAGAGGTAAAGGCACAATTCCAAGAGAATCCAGCTCTCCCTGCCTGACATTAAATTAGGTTTATCAGCCATCGAACATAAGCTTTGCTCTGTATATTAAACACTATTCCCTTACCCAGCCGTGCCATGTTTCAATTACCTAGTGATAGAGAGTGAAAAAAAAAGAAAGCTAGCTTTTACTTAGTAATTCACTGTTTTCAAAGTGCAGTAGAACCATTAACTAATTAATTTGCCCAATTAATCACTCAATAGCTACATACAATGGTTGGGCAGAGCTGTGGGCTTCATCCTGGCAGCGGGTGAGTGTGCATACTCACGTCCTGTTCATCTCTCTGGCAGCATGCTACTTGTTCGGGGCCACTGGCCTGCGGCGCGGCTGTGGTGGTCCAGAACCAGGCAGCTGGAAAACACAGTTGCTGTAGCTGAGAATTGGTTCGTGTTTGGAGTTTATGAGGGTTTTGGAAGTTACAAAAGCCTCATCACTTTTTTTTTATTTTGACGACTAGGAATATAAACTAATATAATAATAAATGATAAAAAATAAATAGTAAAATAAAAGTAAACTAATATAATAATATCAACTCATTTAAATAGAAATACTTTTGACAACTAGGAATATAAACTAATATAAACTAAGCTGGTGTCTATGATATAAAATGAAGTCGGCTCATGAGCGGGATTCTTTAATTACGAAGTGCTTTGTAATTGCTGCAATTGCTCCATCACTAGATTCTTAAAACTGTTCTCAAGAGGAAAGAGACATTGCAGAGGTTTTTAAGGCCCCTAAAGAATAACAGCTGCTTTGGGGATTTTTATGTTTAACAAGGGTCTTATTTCATTGCTGCAAATTTTTTTGAGATAAAAGGTTAAAATCTTGCTTTGGCATAATACCCAAGAGCCAGCCTAGAAGGATCCAGGTGCTGTAAGTTAAAGTACAGACACGGCCATTTAAGGTTATTATATGTATTTGCCTATGATAAAATGCAGCTTTAAATACTTTCATAACCTTTTTTTGCCAAGGTATGCTCATTGCTATGAGTCACCATAGTACTAAATCTGCACTTTTTTCAAGAATAATCATGGCTTACCCATTCGGCATAGTTTCTCAGAACAGTAAAGTAAATCATCTCTCATTTTAGCTCTGTGTAGTGGCAAAAAGCAAACGTAGACACTGTACAACAGCAAATATAAGGTATTTAGTATTACAGTGGAATGGAAATGACCAAAAAGGGCACAAATGCCATAATCTCATCCCATGCAGAGTTTTATTCCATCCAGCCAGTTAAGTAATTGATCAAAGATAATACATTTTAGAAGCCCACAGTTGGAAATTTCTACATCTGCCATTTAAAAGTAGAACCGAGTCAGTGACATCACGTATTGCACATAAAGGAGCATATGGAATGTGTGTAGAGGGACCGTGTCCTAGCAAAGCCGTGGTGGAGGGAGATCCTGGTCCAACAGCTGAAGGCCACGCAGCAGCCGAGCGCCCCTCCGCTGCGGGAAGGACTGTGCTGCAGGTAAGGCAGAATTGGGGGGGTTTGAGTGACCAGACTGCAGGGGCTGGCGCTCACGTCATTGATTTCTTGCATGAGTTTAGCTAAATCACCTTAATCCTTCTGTTTGCATCCCTGAAACTTCAGATTTCCTTGCTGAGATTCTCTTGGCAACTTTATATCCTCTTGCTATGCATATATATGTATGGACAGTGTCTATCTCCAGCATATAACCAGGAGAGGGTCTGACCTCGGCTGAGCCTTCCTAGTGCTCCCGTAATACAAATAACGAGGCCAAACCCATCAGCTTGTCATGCAGGGAGGATCTCAAAACCAAAGAAGTTTTGTTCTGACATTTCTCGGGGTTAATGAGCTGGGAAACGGGTCACCAGAGGCTGAAACCATTCTGCCACCAGGTGACTGGGACCTTTCTTCCCCCGGCACGGGGTTGACGGCACCGTTGCCGCCCTGCCAGGACAGCCCGGCCCGCGTGGCTTTCTCGTCCCATCGCTGTTGGGGAGCCGGAGAGGGCGGGCGGTTTGCAGGTGGTGAAGGGCGAGGGCTGCTGGCAGTCACGTCCCTGCCTCAGGGGTCTGCATCCCGCTCGGTCGCGGTAGGGAAAAGCCAGTCGTAGAGTTGACGGGACCCCATATGCGCAGCGACACCCGTGGGAATCCGTTAAATCATAGAGTCATAGAATTATAGAATCTTCAGAGTTGGAAGGGACCCACAAGGATCATCAAATCCAACTCCTGACCCTGTATAGGACAATCTCAAAATTCACACCATGTGTTTGAGAGCATTGTCCAAATGCTCCTTGAATATTGTCAGGCTCGGCGCCATGACTGCCTCCCCGGGGAGCCTGTTCCAGCGCTCCACCATCCTCTGGGTGAAGAACCTTTTCCTAATGTCCAACCTAAACCTCCCCTGGCACATCTTCCTGCCATTCCCTCGGGTCCTGTCACTGGTCGCCAGGGAGAAGAGATCGGCACCTGCCCCTCCTCTTCCCCTTGCGAGGAAGCTGTAGACCACGATGAGGGCTCCCCTCAGGCTCCTCTTCTCCAGGCTGAACAGACCGAGTGACTTCAGCCGCTCCTCGTAGGGCTTTTCCCTCAACCCTTCACCATCTTCGTGGCTCTCCTCTGGACACTCTCCAGTAGCTTCACATCCTTTTCATGCTGGGGCGCCCAAAACCGCACACAGCACTCCAGGTGAGGCCGCAGCAGCGCGGAGCAGAGCGGGACGATCCCCTCCCTCGCCCGGCTAGCGGTGCAGCACTTGGTGCACCCCAGGACGCGGCTGGCCCTCTCGGCTGCCAGGGCACACTTGGTTCAGCTTGCCGTCAACCAGCACCCCCAGATCCCTCTCCGCGGGGCCGCTCTCCAGCCCCTGGTTCCCCGGCCTGTACGTACGTCCAGGGTTGCCGTGCCCCAGCCGGTTCGGCTTCTCCGGCGCGACGTTTGCGTCTGGGGCCTGCCTCGCCTCAGCGCCGGCGGCAGCGGCCCTCGGGGCTGGGGGAGGCCTCGGGGGAGCGGG